>OY755188.1:6985873-7383310 GCA_963576735.1 Bedellia somnulentella
AGATGCTATCGTCATTCTCGCTGCCCGCGCCGCTGTGGTACCACTGGCGCGGCGCGGCGGGGCGCGGCTGCTCGGCGGCGCGGCTGCCGCGCGTGGTGGCGTGGCTGCTGCGGCGCCGCCTGCTGGCGCAGCTCCACGTCTACGTGCAGCTCAACGGGGACGCGGCGCACTGGGCGAGGGACGCTGGTATGAACACTGTACATACATATACTCACTGCTATCAATCCCTAGAAAAGGTAGCAGAATAAGAAATTATACAGCAAATTTTAGTAGTTGAGGGGGAATAACATTGTAAAGTAAAGGTTTCTGCTGATGGATCTCCAACTGGCCTTAGCCGCCTCCAAGAACTTCCACGGGAAGAAATGCTATTGTATGGGTAGTGCTACGCTATAAAACTTTATATTATATGTCTTCGTGCAGCTCAACGAGATGGTGGTATGTACTAAACTATACATACAACTATATAGTAGCGCGTTATTACACCATATATTATGTCCTTGTATCTATTACATAACTTCAGGAGGTTCTCATTACATCGAATATCAAGCGACTTTGTGCTGTGTAGTGTCGGCTTAGAAAAGCACTACCCCATCTCTTCCCGTGGGTGTCTCGTAGAAGTCGACGAAGGGACTAGGGCTTTTCCATTTTCGCTCTTACACCAATCCAAGGTCTGACGTGCCGAGGGATGTAGATTAAGGTGAAGTTGGGACTAGTCCGGATGCGAATAATTTGCGTATATGCTCCGGACATGTCTAAATCCCTATCCGAGAGGGATTAGTTTTGGAATCTGTTAGACGATGTTGTGAATGGGTGTGATCAGAATGAGAGACTTGTAATGTTAGGAGATTTTAATGGCTGGGTTGGTGTGTCACGCAACGGTTGCGAAAGAGTTTTAGGAAAGTTTGGTGATCAAAGGGTGAATGAGAATGGTGAGAATTGATTGAGGTATGTTTGAAGAGGAATATTTGTGTTACAAACACGTTGTTTAAGTACAAAGATATGTATACAAGACAGAGGGGAAGCAAGAGAAGTATGATTGATTTTGTGATAGTTGATGAAAGGCTGAGGTAAAGGTTGTTGACACCAGGGTCTATAGAGGACCGAACGTTGGCACAGATCACTTTCTCGTTATATCACGATTAAGGGGTCTGTGTACGCGTTGGCGTTACAGGCCTACAGTGTCAACAACGGATTTTGCGAGAATAAAAGTGGAAAAACTACAAGAAGATGAAAATATCAGAGATGAATACATGAGGAAATTGAATGATAGACTAAGTTGCGTGGAGATGAAGGATGAAATGGAAATAGAAGAAGTATGGGATGTGCTCAAATCGACGATGGTTGAATGTGCGACGGAAGTATGTGGAGTGTGTAAAAGGTCAAATAGACCACCAACAAGTTGGTGGGATAAAGTTGTGAAAGAGGCGGTTGGAGATAAGAAGAAAGCGTGGTTAGATTTACTAGCGATTAAAGCTATTAAACGGATGGATGCGAGTGTAACTGACGATGTAGTGCAGAAAAGTAAAGATGAATATAAGAGAGTTAAGAATGAGGTAAAGAATAAAATAGAAAAGAAAAAGCGGGATTCGCAAGAGTGGTGTGAGAGGAAACTTTCTGATAATTTCCAGAATAACCAAAAGTTATTATATATCCGGAAAGAGAAGGGAGTTTCTCAAAACACGAGAGTAAGTGTAATAAGAGATGAACAGGGTGAACTGGCGACGGATGAAAGTAGCATGAAACGGGTATGGAAGAATTATTTTGAGAGACTGTTTGAAAAAGAGGATGCATCCATTTCTTCGCCAATCGACAGTAATGTTGATTGGAACGAGGAGATGGGTGAATTTAGTGACAGTGAGATTAGTATGGAAGAAATAATGAAAGCAATGAAAAGTATGAAAGTAGGGAAGGCGGCAGGGTATGATCGGATTACTATCAAAATGCTGAGGGCTGGTAAAGGGTTGGTGGCTTCTTGGTTGTACTTCCTTTTCCAAAAATGCTGGTCGAGTGTCAAAGTTCCACGAGACTGGTGCAAGGCGGTGATTGTGCCTCTATATAAAGGAAAGGGGTCACACCAGGAGGTTAAAAACTACCGCGGCGTCAGCTTACTCAGCATTGTTGGTAAATTGTATGCTAAGGTACTGATTGAAAGAGTGATGAATGAAACTGATGAGAAAATATGGGATGTGCAAACGGGATTTAGGAAAGGAATGGGATGTATGGATCAAATCTTCTCTCTAAGGAGCATCACTGAAAAGTTCTTAGCTAAGAACCAAAAAGTGTATTGCTCCTTCATTGATTTAGAGAAGGCGTAGGATAGGGTGGTAAGAAAGTGTTTATGGGAGGTGTTATCCAAGTTCGGTTTGGGGAGTCAACTTATACGTGCATTGGTATCACTCTATGAGGATTCTAGTGCATGTGTAAGAGTAAACGGGGAAAACACTGACTGGTTCGGAATCTCTAGGGGTGTCCGACAGGGATGTGTAGCTTCTCCGTGGCTCTTCAATTTGTTCATGGATGACTGTTTGACAGACTTGCGTGAAAGTGATTATGGACTAAGAATGGGTGGATTCATCATCAAATGCCTCTTGTATGCTGACGATCAAGTGATACTTGCATCATCGGCAGAAGAGTTGCAAGAGATGATGAATATTGCATGTGAGTCTTTTGTAAGAAAGGGAATGAGGGTGAATGTGGATAAGACCAAAACGATGGTTTTTGAGAGACAGGAAGATGTGACAGAATGTGTGATTGCGATTGATGGTAAGGATGTGGAACAGGTGAAGGAGTTTGTATATCTGGGAAGTTTGTTTACAAGGGATGGAAAATGTGATGAAGATATTGAAAGAAGAGTGAAAAAGGGTAATGCGGTAAATGGAGCAATGAATAGCCTAATGACCAGTCAATCGGAGTCTGAAAAGGCCCGAATGGCTGTGCATGATGCTGTTCTTGTTCCTACGCTTATGTATGCAAGCGAATGTTGGGTGTGGCAGAAGAAGCATGAGAGCAGAGTGAATGCAGTAGAGATGAGGTCCCTCAGAAAAATTTGTAATGTTAGATTGTGTGACCGAGTGAGAAATAGTGTTATTCGTAAAAAGTGTGGTGTGAAAGATGATATTGTAAGAAAGATAGAAAAAGGAATGTTGAGATGATTTGGGCACATAGAGAGAATGGATGATAGAAAATTGGTAAAAGGGATCTATAGAGCTAGTGTGGATGGTAATGTTAGTAGAGGATGACCCCGGAGAACACACTTGGACCAAATTGAGAGTGTGCTCAAAAAGGCTGGCGTCCAAAGTATGAATAATAAAAGAGCATGTATGAAAAGATTGATGGATGTACACGAAGCTAGAGAGGTTTGTCAGGATCGTACGAAATGGCGATCAATAGTCTCTGCCTACCCCAATGGGAACTAATGGCGTGAGTATATGTATGTATGTATCAAGCGACTTCTTCTCACTTTCAGAGATTTATGTTGCTCAAAAAGACAACGCTTCTGTAACCTAAGATTTTTATCCATCAATTTGCGTCTAAATGCAAATTGTTTCCAATACACTTAAAATTCAAAAGAGCTAGGTATTTTGGTAATTGTAGCTATATTTAATAATGACTAAATCTTGTTTATTTCAGATGGCAAAGAGTATTCCTGTGAAAAACACGACGTCATCTACAACCAATCGTGCCACACTTCATACTCCTCTCTAAACCAAACGCAACTAAATGTTCCGGAGCCAGTAGAAGCTCGAACCACTACGAATATGTTCTCCGATTCAAGCGACACATATCCCACTCAAAACAATCTCAACCAAACTGATTTCTCTCATACCAAACCCATAGTCATAGAGTCCGAATCGAAATTAGAAAAATCTGATGTCGCCGATTCAGCTAATCACTCCTTCGAAAACGGAACCGACGAAGTCGATGGAATGCATACTAACGGTACTAACGGGTTTGATAATATTGAGACTGATGTTGAGAAGAAAACCGAGGGCTATTCATTAGATAGTGGCATATCCAAAGATATTGAAGATACTCATATGAATGGTATCACTAATGGCTCAAAAGGTGAAAGCATCAACAATAACAATGTCGAAGATTTTATTTACAAACAGAAGAACTTGCAATTTCGGATATCAGATCTTTCTCTAAAAGACACAGACATTTTGCCAGAAATGAGCAGCGATGAAGACAAATTTGACAACGATCAAGATCTTTCTCCTATTCGAAAAACAAGCAATATTTGTTTTCCTGAGAAAAAAAATGGCATATCCCTGAATTTGAAATTTCAACATGAAATGAGGTATTTATGATATGACTATTATAATTAATGTACATTTATACAATATCAAGCTCCTTTGCATGTAATGAGACTATATTCTATTTCTTAAGTAGTGAGAATCGAACCCATTAGAACTTTATCGATTTTATTGTCAATGTAAATTTCTTGCAATAGCGCTTCAAAGTGCAACATGGCGTCGCACTCGTTCTTGTTACCTAAAATGCTTCGTCAACAAGTAAACATACATCCAGTTTTCGCAACGCTTATAATAGGCGAAGACATTATATTGATTGAAACAATGCTGACCGTTTGAGTCACTTGGCTGGCGTTCGTTCAATTGCAGATAATTTAGTAAATTTGGTGTTTATTTTCAAGTTATTTTACTCGCTATAATTTTGCCAAGTCATCATTTATATACATAACTAGCTGACCCAACAGACTTCCTACTGTCAAATTTGCTTATGACAAAACTTGAGGCGGTTTTTCTTTAGAGAATTTCTTAATATTTCTTTCCGTAAAAACCTTTTACAGGGTATTACAAAACTCCAAAATAATATCAGCCAAATCGGTCAAGCTATTTTCATGCTACATCGTGACAAAGAATTTCATTTATATATATATATATAGAATATCATAGACACTACACACACATTTTCACACTTTAAAATATCGTATCGCGTTTAGTTTCCAGCCGCCCACAGTAGGCGGTGGCGGGGCGGGTTGTGAGGACGGGGGGCGGGGCGCGCCGCTGGATTGCTTTACCGCTAGAGAGCGAGCGGCCCTAGCTAGTATACCCGCGGCGGATAACTATGACGACCTGGCTTTGCTGGCACTGCTTAATAGGAAAGGTGAGGAATTTGTATGTGAGAATAATTTATAGATTGTTATGTATAGGGTGTAAAGTTTATGTGTAACAAGCTAAAAGGCGGTTGTTAGGAACATCATTCTGAAGAAGTTTTACTTTGGGACCAACCTAATTAGAACAACTTTCTTGTTGTTATGTATAGGGTGTAAAATTAATGTGTAACAAGCTAAAAGGCGGTTGTTAAGAACATTATTCTGAAGAAGTTTTATTTTGGGCACCAACTTGGTTAGACCAACTTTTCGCCAAACAAATTTCCTGAGCTCTCGTCACTAGTTATATTGAGATCAAAAAAATAAAGTTATGAGAACGGGCTACCCTAGCAAGTTTACCTGCGGCGGATAATTATGGTGACCTCGCTTTACTCGCACTGCTTAATAGGAAAGGTGAGGAGTTTTTGTACATTTTTATACCAAGTGAGAATATTTTATAGATTGTTATGTATAGGGTGTAAAGTTAATGTGTAACAAGCTAAAAGGCGGTTGTTAGGAACATCATTCTGAAGAAGTTTTACTATCAGAGCAATTTTATTCTTCTGATCTTAGTTCATTCTGTGAAGAGAGCTCAACTGATTTGTATGGATAAAAACAAAATAAATTTGCTCTCATCAAGTTGCTCCTATGACCAAGGATTAGCCTCTAATTTACAGACAAATCTATCTATCAAAATTAAATTTTGCCGAATAAATAATACGTATAACAATTAGTTTTACATATAGCAAGACATATCTCCTGTATTTAAGGCAGAACTCTCTAGAACTTATAAGGAAGAAAGGAATATAATGATAACGAAGAAAGGAAGAAGAACTAATTATTCACATTAAAATCAACTACCTAAAACTAAAAATATGAAATAAAATAATACATAATGCTACCTATGAGTTAATAATAATAGCAAAATACTCCTCAGGCTATTTCCGAGGTGAGCAGCATCTAGAAGAAATAATGTTCATGGAGAACGTGACTCGCTCGCAATTACTGCAATTACTCGACAAGTTCAAAGATATCCTCATCACGTTTGAGACCGAAGACCCGGCAGTAGCCATGCTGTACCCAACTCAGTGAGGTAGATGTATATAATATTTGATAAGGTTGGATCTTATAAATGTAAAAAAATGCTTGAAATCTTGGAGATAAATTCTATTGAATACTGTGTAATAGCTTTAAAATTGTCGTAGGGTGTAATTGTAGTTGTTTGTATTCACTCATACATCGTACCTTCGGTGAAAGAAAACCATAACCGTTTTTTTTTGGAAAACTGAGTAAAGTATTATGAAATGTTCAAAAAGCACCATTATTGAGGGAACAAACTTTCATAAAGTTTGGTTTAAAATCGAAAGAGAGCGCCATTTCGCTAAATACTTTTGGCGCCTTTAAAAGCAGTTTGAAAACGTTTTATGGCTACTGTAAAATTGCAAATAGTAATTTTGCTCTTGTTTTACCGAAGGTTCGATATCTTTGTACTGTTACATGTAAAAACTAAAATGTAGACTTAGTTTTGAAGTATGTGTAGTAAACTAATCAATTATTTATTCCGACAGTAAAGAATTAGCAAAATCCAATGTCCTTTTCTAAAATCTCAAGTATTAGTCTGTTATATTTCAACTGTATGGCGAATTATTTAAGTTACGAGAGTAATTTAAAAATAAAAGTATACATAAATACAAAGTAGGGTCGAACAGAAAAAAAGATTTAGAATCAAGCAATATCCAATATTTATTTTTTAAATTATAACTTCAAATAAAGATTCAGTCGTAATTTAAGTCAGGATTAAAAATAAAAATACATTAAAAACAAAAATTCAGCTGCATTTTTAAACTTTACGCGGTGTAATTTGAAAGTTACAGTAAAAGTTAACAATGAGCCACCATGCTGCTATTATTTTAAAATGTATTAGTGCATTCGTAAAATTATAAATATATTTTGCTATAATTCATAATTTAAGATATTCTCATTAAACTTGTAAAATAACCTATTGTTTAAGTGACGCGATAATGCTTATTTCACAAAGTGTAAACCCGGATCGGCCGATAGACAAGAAGTATGTGGGAGTGAAGTAAACTACCGGTATCAATTGTTAGCGGGCAGGAAATGTAAGGGCCGTGGCCTGGGTATTTTTTTAATACAATGCATTCATTTACTTACCCCAATTAGTTAGATTCTATTGGGGTGAGCAAAATCTATCGATTGCCACTATGAAATACCCTAGAGATATACTGTTGTAACCGAAAACAATAATATCGTCTTTACCTTTTCTAACTGCTTCTAAAACATATTCGTCTTGCACTCGCAGTTTCTAAAGTAAAGGAAGCATTTTAACGCAACGCAGATTCGCACTTTCCTAAGTGAGAACACATGGTGGTATTGGGCGAATCCAACGATAACTGCGTAGTTTTCGTTCGTTTCATCGGCTAATATGCGCCATATTTTTTTGTGATAATAATAATAGTGGCGCTTACTAGTAACTCGTTTTGTGCGAGCGAAAGGGAAATAAATCTTAAATGGGGTTAGAAGAGATGATATTATTGTTTTCGGTTGGAAGAGTAGCCTCGTGAGCATAAATTATTAATAATTCTCTATTAAATATCCGGCGAAATATTATGAAACAATCAAATCATGTGTATCGATACCTCTTTCCCTGCAGGCGATCCGTGAATAGTCTGATATGTCTATAGCATAGACTCTTTACTGTTGGATTATTCAGTTTAAGGAAATAAGATGAAATAAAGCGTCATATTGTATATATAATATCATAGTATTGTGTTTGTTTGAAACAAAAATAAATTATATTGTAATGGTTTATTTAGAAACTTATTAGCTTTAATGAATTGTGATTTCTAAATTATTTAATAGTAAGTATTGTACATTAATGAATTTGTAAATAAAACCTTTAAAGTTAAAAATGTGGTATTGTGTATAAAATTTGGTAACAGTTAATTTATAATACTTGTACTATTAGAATTACTAATGACAAGGTGATTCATAATATGATGTAACGATTCCAATTGATAATATTCAACTTCGTTTCTTTAGACTTTTATCTGATGATTAAAAATGAAATAATTTTAATTTTTAAACTTTTATTTGAAAGTCGTCCCCAACTCTTCCCGCAGGGTTCGCATGAGGCAACGTAAAGAAGGAGTACTAAATAAAGAATAAATAAAGGAAAGAAAAATTGCGACACAGGCGGGAATCGAACCGGCGACCTCGGGTATACGCTCCCGTCGCTCTGCCAATTGAGCTACCGTGTCTGCCAGCACGAAACTCTTCTATCCTTTGTTTCTTTTACACTTTGCGTTCCCTACCTCCGATTTTTTTACAAATTCGGAAGGCCACTTGTCTACCTTTCCAAATAGGATGCAAATGTTGGGAACGCCTATCACATAATCTGAATGTTTTTGTTCATGAAAACCTCATGTGGGGATTATTACTAATAAATAAAGAATAAATAAAGTATGCGACGGGGGTGTATACCCTAGGTCTCGGGTTTGATTCCTGCCTGTGTCGAAATTTTTCTTTCCTTTATTTATTAGTAATAATCACACGAGGTTTTCATGAACAAAAACAATCAAAGTAAGGAAGGAGGTTTTTTATGTGATTTTTTAGTGCTGTGAGTGGTAATCCATTAATCTAACGATCCTTGATAATGTTTTCCACCGCTTTACTACCAAAAGTGCTTATTAAAATACATAAATAATAACAAAATATTGTTAAAATTATTAATTATGAAATAGTTATTAGTTTTTAAATTGTGATAACAGAAAAACAAAAGAAAATTTATAATGAATTATCGTTAATTGAAATAACACTCATATAAAATTTCTTCTAAAAGTTCTGACCTGTTTATATGTTTAAAAAAATCAATATTGTATGTGTTTGTGTGCGACAAGAGTATTAATTTTCAATATTGGCACAATATGGTATGTACATTAATAATAAATATTATATTACCATTTTGGGTTTAATAAACAAACTAAAATATAAAGTTTATTTCATTCCTGGTTCAGGATTATGGATACATTAATATCTTAAAATAAAACAATGAAAAGAAGGTCATTTGGCTTGTAGTTTCTAGAACTTATCTATCAGCCTTCACATATCAATGTAAGATTAAAATAAATTAAATGCAGAATTTAATTAGAACTCAAACTTTAGTGGTAATAATTATGTAAATATGTATTTTCTTATACACATTCTCACTATTATAACGATCACCTGATTATCATCATGCCATTCTTAGTAATAATAACATTATTTGCATCTATCATCAATTCGGTATGCAAAAGTTTTTTTTTGTATTTATTAAATATTTTTATTCGATAGCAAACACGAAAATAAAAGACTGATTTGAATATTTTTCATTTAAAATGTCTAATTGTAAAGTCATGATTTTTTAAAGATTGTTCATCTTTTGTTCCTAATGACGTCATCGATCGATAAAATCACGTAGCGATATGCAAATGAAGCCAAATGTTTAATAGAAATGTTGCCGATTGCAAAACATATCACGAATTTGTGATCTCAGATTGAATTATTACGATATTATAATAAACAAACCTACGATTTTCGATATTTTATTAATAAACTGCAAAAACTAATGTCTTTGAAATAACATTGAAGGTCAAACACTGCTACAGTTTTTTGATAAAATAACAGTCATCTGAGCTTTATCATATTTAATTTCAAGGAAATATTGTTTAAAAACATAATATCCCGAAATGGTTCCATAATCAGCATCACTTGAGTAAAACTTACGCCATACATACCCCATTTTAAGTATCAAACACCAATGCTCTGGCGGGAACCTACCAATCATCAAGATCATTGTCATTTTGCTTTTGTTAATATTAACAAAAAAAAACCTTCGAAATGCTGTTACCCTAACTTTTTATCGGTTACCCGGCCCGGCAAATGTTTTTTAAAGTAGTATTTACTTTTCTAGTGACATTTAACAAAGAAAAAATATACTTTTCATCAACGCGTTTTATTATAACTCAAAAATTAAAGCTGATACAAACAATCTGAGGTCAAATCTGAAATCAGCAGTCCGAAAATGCATAATACTGGACAAAATGTTTCATGCAAAAAAATGCTGTTCCCTTGTGATTATCAGCAATAAAAAACTTTTATTTAGAAAACTCAAACGAAAATCCCCGAAGAGGTTGGCAGAGGTACTTATACTTCTGAACATCACGAGACATTGTCAACTAGTGTTCAGAGTAAAATATAATTAAAACGTAGTTTAGTGTAAAGTTTCAAAAATATTGATAAATTCCAGTCCTCTATTTCAAAACTTTTCGAGAAAATTATGAATAACTGCTTAGTTGACCTTCCTTGAATCATCTTGATCTTTTGTTTGAAAATAAATTAGATTTAAGGCGTGGTTATTCAACTTTTATGTGAGTTGCTGTTATATAAAATTTGAGGGTTCCCCTCGATTTCTCCAGGAACCCATCATCAGACCCTGATATCCTCATCATGGTACCAATCCTGGAGTATTTTGTTTCTAATAAAAAAATCAAAATCGGTTCCTAATAACAGCGAACAAACATAGAAAATAAAAAATATACGGTCGAATTGAGAACACTCCTATTTTTGAAGTTGGTTAAAAACGAAATGTCTCACCACATTCCTCGATTTAGCGAAACCTTCAATACGGTTTCTATGCCCATTACGCTTAAAAAAATTAGAAGCCACGGCGTGCCACAAGCTAGCATTATGAAGTCCTTCGCTCTTATAATCATAAATAGTATTATTCGATATAAATCCCAAATTTTCAATGCTTTCTTACGCTGATGCATAGCTTTATTTATAGCTTATCATTATCAATCAGCTTATTTTGGGAAAAAGTCACGTCTTTTGTCATAACAGGGTTTACGTCAACTTGTAAATGGCTCGCCTTAAATCGCCTTATAGTTAGCATCTCTTAAATAAAATTTCTTAAACACGCAATTAAATTATAATATAAATTACAGTTCATTATTTCTTAAATGCTATCAACACATGCCTATGTTATCATAATCAGCAATCGAATCGGAAAAAATATGTTTAGACTTAGACGCTTTTAGCATATTTTAAATATATAATTTTATGGCTTCAATAATTTCTAACAAAATTATTGTTTTAGTTAATATTCTTATTGATTTTCGTCAAATCTCTAATTAAAGGTTTACGCATTCGGTATATGTTTATAGTATTACTAGCTTTTGCCCGCGACTACGTCCGCGTGGAGTACATTTTTTGCATCCGGTTTTCATCCAAAATACCAAAACACTATCTTAACTTCTGTTTTTCTTATATTTATATTCCCGCGGGCGTTGTAATAGATATAAAGAGCATTGGGGCTTTTTAAGTGATTATTGGTCGATGCAGTTGAAGACCCATTTTACTACCTTTTCCCTATACAGAATTACTACCTCTGAAGCTGTGGCTACTCTTTTTTGGGATTTATAACCGTTAGTATATACCTACTTATGAATGATCGATAGATGAATTTCATATATTCCTTTTTGTAGTGGTTATATCAGTCAATCGCATCTAATTTCAAATTTCTAGATACAGAAATGTCAAAAATCTGTATACTATAATGCTATGGGGACTCTGCACCTTCAATTTAAATGGTAAAAAAGTGGTTTACTGAATTTCGTTGTGGCCGTTCAAGCACTGAAGATGCCGAACGTCCTGAACGCCCAGTTGAGGTCTCTACACCCGAAATAATCGAAAAAATTCACGATATGGTGTTGGCCGACCGAAGATTGAAAGTGCGAGAGATTGTGAAAGCCGTAGGGATCTCGCATGGCTCAGTGGTTTCAATTTTGAATGATCACTTGGGCATGAGAAAGCTTTTCGCAAGATGGGTGCCGCGTTTGCTAACAGTCTACCACAAACGTAATCGTGTAGCAACTTCACAGGAAGGTTTGGCGTTGTTTGATCGCAATGTGGAGGAGTTTTTGCGCCGTTTTGTAACCGTGGACGAAACATGGATCCATCGCATCACACCAGAGACCAAACAACAGTCAAAACAGTGGGTTTCTAAGGGTGAATTGGCGCAAAAGAAGGCCAAGGTGGGTTTGTCAGCCAATAAAGTTATGGCGACTGTTTTTTGGGATGCACGCGGGATAATCCACATTGACTACCTACAAAAGGGAAGAACAATCAATGGGGAATATTATGCCAACTTATTGGACCGATTCAATGACGATTTAAAAAAAACCGACCTCATTTGGCCAAAAAAAAAGTTCTTTTCCACCAAGACAATGCAAGGGTGCACACATGTGCATGTGCATGGTGCCATGGCAAAAAATCATGAATTGGGCTATGAATTGCTCCCTCATCCGCCCTATTCTCCAGATTTGGCTCCGAGCGACGACTACTTGTTCCCAAACCTGAAGAAATTGCTAGGTGGAAAAAGATTTGACTCCAATGATGAAGTCATCTCGCAAACAAAGGCCTATTTTGAGGACCTCGACAAATCATTTTATTTGGAAGGGATAAAAAAATTGGAGAAGCGTTGGACAAAGTGTATAGAGCTCAAGGGAGACTACGTTGAAAAATAAAATAATTATTTTATTAAAAAAATCTGTGTTTTATTCCAAAAGTCACGGACTTATTTACGGACTAACTTACCCGCCCTCGTATGCAAAGCTTGTAACTCTGGTTGTTTGTTTGCAAGGTCTTATTTTCGGAGATACTGAACCGTTCATAAAAGCACTTTCACAATCTAGAAACTACAAAATTGAGAAACTTCGGATATTTTTAAAACTACGCTACCCATGAGAAGCTGGGCCACTATTATAACACAACCACACACATCCACTATTATAACTAAAATCTTTATTACCGCTATATTATATTACTAGCTTTTTGCCCGCGACTACGTCCGCGTGGACTACATTTTGTTGCATCCAGTTTACATCCAAAATACCAAAACACTATCTTAACTTCTGTTTTTTTATTAGTTGTAATAGGTATATAGAATATTGAGGCTTTTTAAGTGATTATTGGGCGATGCAGTTGAAGATCCGTTTGACTACCTTTTCCCCATTCAACTTCCAAAAGTGAATAAAGAATTACTATCTCCGAAGCTGTGGCTACCCTTTTTTGGGATTTATAGCCGTTGGTTTATTATATACCTACTCATGAATGATTGATAGATGAATTTCATACATTACTTTTTGTAGTCGTTATAACAATCAATCGCATCAAATTTCAAATTTCTAGATACATAGATGTCAAAAATCTCTTCACTAATATACAAGTACTTGATATTTCATAAGAATCATGAATCAAACCATTTCGTACCAAGTTTCTAAGTCACATCCAATGTCTAATTCCTCGGCTCTGGCTACCCCTTATAAAGGGATTTTTAGCCGTGAGTTCATGAATGTATGTATATTTCTAAGTTCAAAAATGAGAATATCTTTAGTAAGTATAGATAACAGTTTCGCGCTGCGGTGGAGACCCGTTGGTGATTGTGTGAGAAATTGTAGCCGATCAGTCATAGGTGGCAGTTCTAAAATAAATTGTAATTTTATAATATTTACAAATTAATTGACCCGACAGCCCTCGAACTGTCACAAAAATTTAGTCTGAACTGAAGTATTTATAACAAAGAAAAAAATATTTTTTAACAAAAAGAAAACCGACTTCATAGTTGAAAAACTACCGTAAATAAACATTCAAGTACTAAAAAGTAAGAAATAAGTTTTTTAATTAAATATGAGTTCTGTAACAAGACCTTAGGAATTTCTTTATTCCACACGCGTCAGTTCATCCTACCTAAATCTTAAAATTCTCTTAAATTAATTTGTGCCAGCCTGCGTGATAAATCTATACTTATAATAAATCTGTAGAGAGGTCAATTCTGTACATGAAATATATTTTCAAAATAACTATCAGGTGATGATTAGGGATCGATACTGATGCCAAAAATGCAATCAGTAAAATTTTTGTCTGTCTGTCTGTCTGTCTGTCGGTTTGTATGTTCCTTATGGAAACAAAAACTACGCGACGGATTCTAACGAAACTTGGTACAATTATTCTTCATACTCCTGCGCAGGTTTTCGTATACTTTCCAGCAGAGTAGTAAAGAGGAATTTTGGGAAATTTTGGGAAAACGGGAGAAGTTACTCCATTTTTTAAGCTTCCGTCGCGTGTGCAGCCTTAATGGTTAAACTTACATAGAAATTATGGATGACGGAAAAATTCTGCATAAAATTATCAAAAAAAAAATCCTTAACAGTTTATATCACAGATCTGTATTTGAATAGATAACGCAAGTATCATTTTTTGTATAGAAACCAAGCGTGCCATTATTTTTCCACCTACTGTGACGTCACATGAGCAATTTAGTGATGGAAACTCCCCGTCAGCGCGTAAACGATTCAATCGGTTATATTCGAGTGCATCGACAGACGAATGATAAATTGACAGACGAATGATAAATCTAGAATTATACCTGTTTTTTTTAATTCGCTCTTTCCATGGTCTCATTTTTATTCTGAGCAACTCTTCCTACATTATTTTCCTCCACCACTACATCTTCTCGGAGAACAACGATCTAAATCAGTGAGTTAATGAGTCAGTTAGTCAGTGAGTAGTTCAGTAGCTTTTATTATTATAATAACTTGTCCTTATTTATAACCTACCTAATCAATTAGTTTTAATAATGTGTTCTCGGAAAGTTACAAAATGATTTAAAATAAAACCCCGAGAAGAAATTTTATCTACAAAAAGGAAAGCCAGTAGAAGGCGCTATGACAAAATATAATACAACCCAGAACTAATTCGGATTTGAAAAATAAAACAAATAAAATAACTTGTAGGAGGGAAAAATAATCAAGTATTTTTTTTTTCATTGTCTGTTTTTCTCCAGGCTGTATCTCATAAACAGTGATAACTAGAAAGCTGAAATTTTCACAAATGACGTATTTCTGTTGCCGCTATAACAAAAAATACGAGCAAAAAAAGGATTTTAAGGGGGACCCTTACAATAAGCGTGTTTTTTCCGTATTTGTTTGCTCAATATTAAAACTTTAATAAGTAGATACTTAAAATTTTCACAGTATATTTACTTGTATATCACCTTTCAAAATAAATAATTAAATAACAGTAAAGTAAATATCAAAGGGGCTCTCATACAAAAACGTTATTTTCTATTATAGATGATAGTACGGAACTCTTCGTTTGTTCAATATTGGAAATAAAAAAAAAACAAAGTAGTGTCTCTCCAACATTTGCTGAATATGTAGAATTATCAGAAGCAGTAACAGAATAAAATTTTCTCATTTGTGTAATGAATGATGTCTTTACTAAGGTTTGTAAACCAGTTAAAATCTATGAAGATAATTCAGCAGCTGTAGCAATTTCTAAGTATGGAAACTTTACAAAGAATTCTAAGCATATTGAAGTTCACTATTATTTTGTAAATTAAAATGTTTAGCAGGGAAGTATACAACATAGAATCAGAAAATAAAATTGCAGATAACTAAATTTAAAGGAGTATAGTTCCCTAATTGATTATAATTACTGTAGTACTTAAGAAGCTTTGAACTTATGTAAGGAAGCGTGTTCGTGTATATATGTACATTTATATTGGCAACACTGCGTGAAGGAAGGAAGTAAATAAAGACTGACACATACCACACGTTAAGAAATGTAGCTTAGAGAAAAACTTGTAACTAAAATTAAACTGTTCCTTTATTAAATAAAAACAAAGTTAAAACAAGAGTATTCCAATTAATTATTTAACAGAAACATTGTAGTAATAAAAATATTCTAGATACATGGAACATCCATCGCGAATATTATATTTTTTCTGTTCCCAAAATCGATTAGAATTAGAATCGAATACAACTATCTGTGTAGGTACAACACATTTTGCTTAAAATGACAGAAATATGACAATAGCTACCGACCCATGTAGCTGATTGACAGGTGAAAATATCGTTCATTTTGATGTTCATTGCGTGTTTTAATAGACAAGCCATACTAGATAGCTTTGTAACTAAAAGCGGCAATGTATTACAAATTAAGCGATACACACTCGTTTAAAAGTTTTTCAGTGTAAAACCACAACGAACACGAAATAATTGATTTTGCAATAAAAACCACATGATCTAATAATAAAGTGACCTACCGATGAAAGGAAATCTTTCTATTAATTAGTCCCGCTTTATTTAGATAGTTTTTGCAACTCAATACGGCACAATTAGGCATTTTTTATATTTAGCTTGACATCTGTCACCGAGAACGTTCGAGCACGGACTCAATCAAATGGCGATAAACTAAAGCGGCCAGTACACAATGGCGGACAGGGGGCAATGGTGCATGATGGCGGACAATTGCCGATCGTGGCGCGCAATGGCGAAGTTGTCGGTTTTTCGGGCACACTTCAAAGGAATCGTGGCGTAGCATGGCCGGTGGTGTTTCCACAATGGGCCATTGTTTAGTTTGTCACCGACCGCTCATAGATACTTATACTTTTTTTGGAATATTTTATTGCAAAATGTATTGATAATCACTATATGACGTAAAAATAACATAAATAGCGCCATAAATAAAATAAATTACATACATAATAATAGATAAATAGCTGCAACCATAATTACTTCGACGTCCGTCGCAAGTGGATTGCCAGGCAGTAATGAGCAATGGGCCATTGTGTGAACACCAATTGATCGTGGCCAACAATTGCCAATTGCGAAGCGTGGCCCATCGTCGGCCATTGTGTACTGGCCGCTTAAGATAATTTTACTCAGTTTTTACACGCGAAGTAAATGCACTTGCGGCATCTATTCAAATACATGTCTGTGGTTTATATCTATCTTTTACGGTTGACTCGCAATAACACGTGTAATTCCTGATAGCGTAGCAGTTCGGAACATTCTGATTATATTTGTTTACTCTTACGTTTGTAAACCTCTCACTCATCCCTAATTTCAAAAAGGTAACATTATTACCTATTCAATAAAAAAAGAATCATAGAAATCGGTAGATAAACACCGAAATTATACATAAAATAAGCCAGCGCGCCCGTGACCAAAACCAAATCTTTACTAATTTATATATAACATACTAGATGGCGCCAGTAGTTGCATCCTACATCACGTAATGACTTATTTTTCAGATTGTTATAAATACTTCATAGCGTTTTATTCCAAAATTTGCTATTTAATGGAAATACTGAAGCGTTCATTAAAGCGCATTCAAAATCACCAAACTACACTGTTTAGGGAGTGCTATAAATTAAATAAATTGAAAACATTGCGCTGAATTTCACAAGCTTGCTTAAGCAGGGACTGATGAAAGACACCTCAGATATTTAAAAAAACAACGCTACCCGTGCAAAGCTGGGACGATCCACTAGTTGATAATAAGTGTGTATTTCGCACTTTATGTACATGTAAAATGTAAGATACCTACATGGTAGGGTAAATTTTTATTGATATGTATTACCATTGATATGTATTACCATCTAATAAAAAAATAATAATTAAATTGGTTAAGAAATGGCGAAGTAATCGGCGAACAAACAATAAAAAAACATACATACATACATATACTCACGCCATTAGTTCCCATTGGGGTAGGCAGAGACTATTGATCGCCACTTCGCACGATCCTGACAAACCTCTCTAGCTTCGTTTACATCCATCAATCTTTTCATACATGCTCTTTTATTCTTCATACTTCGGACGCCAGCCTTTTTGAGCACACTCTCAATTTGGTCCAAGTGTGTTCTCCGTGGTCGTCCTCTACTAACATTACCATCCACACTAGCTCTATAGATCCCTTTTACCAATTTTCTATCATCCATCCTCTCTATGTGCCCAAACCATCTCAACATTCCTTTTTCTATCTTTCTTACAAAATCATCTTTCACACCACACTTTTCACGAATAACACTACAAACATACAATAAAAAAAATATAATAATATACGGTCGAATTGAAAACACTCCTTTTTTTGAAGTCGGTTAAAAAGAAATCATACCGCGATGTAGAAAGCAACTACTCGCGCCATTTAGTAATACAATACCTACATTAGTAAGAATTTGGTTTGGAATGTTTCTATTCACCCCGCATCACCAAAACTTAGCGTGTCTATTCACCCCGTCGCGCTAAAAGGTTATGGTTTTTTGAAGCTCCTGTGGGCACCCTTGCGAAATCCGGAAAAAATGATATCCTATATGTTGGCCAGGTGTATAAGCTACATTCATGCCTTTGATCAAGATCCGTCTAATAGAATTAACGTGATGACCGGACATACAGACAGACAGTATTTTTTTTCAAAAAGCACAAATTTGGCTTTAGTATCGTAAATAAAACATATTCCACCGGTTTTTATTTTTTTTTCTTCAATGTACAGTTTTCACCTCGGTACAGTCTTATTATCGTATAGATTATATTAGTTCAGCTTCCAGTGTTAGTACATACGACACGGCAATAAATCCGAAAAGGGTTCATCAAAGGTTCAACCACATTTGGAAGTTGATAGGGGACAAGATGGTATAAATAAAGTACCATTGGTGATGGATCTCCGACCGCATCGCCCAAAAACAAATAAAAAGCCCCATACTCTTAGACGCCTCTTAGGATCCGTGGTGGGTAGAAAGGGGAGTGACATTCTAATCGGACTACGCGGCTTATTCCGTTTATCCACCCTAAAAAATCCTCCCTAAGTCGGATATTCGGAAACGCATGTCCTTCTATCCACCCTGAACGGGGTGGATATCCGGAATGTATATAATATGGTTCTTCCGATTTTTTACCCCAAGTATTACAGTATTATTAGGGTAATTTACAGAAACATACACAACACAAAATGGGTCCAAGGAACATCGTGAACATTAAAATACTTAAGATAAACATACCTACTTTCTTACTTACAGTTTGAATAAAAATATCTTACAAACTTAGGGTCTTTTTTCTGTAAATGACTGTACGTAGGCAGGGTAGAAAATCGGAAGAACCATATTATATGCATTCCGGATATCCACCCCGTTCAGGGTGGATAGAAGGACATGCGTTTCCGAATATCCGACTTAGGGTGGATAAACAGAATAAGCCGACTACGCGCCTTGCAATGTTAATGAAGGAACAAAAACTCCGATTCAGATGACTTTGAGTAAAATTGTTTAGAAAAATAATATTAAGTAGCATTACCTAATTCACCATCATTTTTGAACATTAAAAAATACTGAAGATTAAAATCTTCTTCTCAGCCCATATATGTCCCCACTAAGGGGCTCGAGCCTACTCTATATAGGGCGATTTAGCCAAAGTACACCACGCTGCAATTGCGGGTTGGTAGACTAACGACTACTACCGTAATAGTAGCCGGGACCGACGGCTTAACGTGCCTCCGAAGCACGAAATCATCTTAATTTTCTGCAGTATCCTTCCAGACTGGGTTAAATCTTACAAATTAAATTTGTAAGGTTACCGCCCCCGGGGATCGAACCCGAGACCTCTGTTCTTGAAACCAAGCGCTTAACCGCGAGACCACGGAGGCAGTCAGGCACGGAAGATTAAAGTCAAAGTTCCATTTTTTTTTAAGAGATTTGCTATAAAACTGTAAGGGTTTTAGTCGAATCCCTGACAGACTGACAGACAACGCATTTTTTGAACCGCTAGAGCCTGGACCTAGAGATCTAAAATTTGGCAGGTATTTAGATGAAAATGCAAAGTGAAGAGTTAATGGAGCTTCTTTAAGTGCCAAAAATTTTATTCTATTTAATAAATAAACAAAAACATGGTAGTGCTACTTCAGACTAACACAACACGTCAATAATGGTCGCACAAAAATGCCTAAATGAGTTTGAATTACAATTACGTCATATAATTAGTTAATAGCATACCTGTTGCTTGCCTAATTGAGGTATAAATATGCTTATGGATTAGATATTAGTGTTGTTTTAAAAGTGTTTCCTAAGTAAAAAGCAAGATGGCTCACGCTGTGCTCAGAGGTACTCCCACAAAGGCTCAGGTGTTTTTGGAAGATATTATTCAGGTGAGATACTACACCCGTTATTTATGTAGCATTTTGGTAGCAATAGATTTATTTTCAGTGGTATGGTACAATAAAACCCAACGTCCACGCCGTATATCCCAGAAGGTTTGCCAGAGGTACTATGACCTCAGAAATTCACGTGTAATTTTGTCACATCCTAAGGACATGCACATGGCTGAGTTGTGCTAAGTTACATGACAGTGTATTCGTAGAAAGTTGCGTAAGGCTGGCCCCCAATCACGTGATTACACGGTCCAAGCAAATGCTAAAAATCATTGTATTTTTTTGTTCGATTCCCCATACAACAATCGGAATGTTGGCTGGAGAGGTTTGCCAGGATCGTAAAAAGTCTCTTCCTACCCCAATGGGAATTAATGGCGTGAGTATATGGATGGCGTAAGATGTATACAACACAAGTGCTCATTTTACTTTGATAGTCATTAACGGCAACAGATAGACGCTTGAATTATCCTCCAATATTAAGTTACATTATTAATTGACATTGAAAAACAAATGTTCCATATAAATTTATATATCTTGTAATACGCATAAATAATTATGAATTTACATTAATTGTTGAAAAGAATAATGAATTTACATAGATATAAATTGGTTACTCAAGTGAAGTGATATGATAATAATTTATTTGTGTTCCAGGGGCTAGTAGCAGAGACTGGTCGTGAAGATGATCGCCACAGTATGTCAAGAATATTATTCAAATGTCTGCGAGACCACCCCGACCGTCTCGCCTTGGTAAGATTCCTAATAAATAAATATATACGGACATATTACATAGACACAGATTAAATAATCCTAAAACTAAATAAATGTTGCTCTTAGTAGGGATCGATCTCGCTACCTCCGGACCGAGAAGCTAGTCACCTATCCACTCGGCCACGGCTGTCGTCGTCGTGTCATAGTTAAATAATGGCATGGGCGTTTTCGTTATTTAACGCAAACGGTTACATAACCGATATATAGTTATCATATCGATATGGAAAACCGTTTTTAGATATCGATATCAGTGGGAATAGCAAAACGACCTTGAAACAAAAACGCATGCAATCAACAAGTTAGTTATATTTTATAAGTTTAGTTAAGAGGTCCCTTCCCATTAGTTACAATAGTAAATCATGGCGATTTTCCTTCATGCTGAAACAGGCTTAGGATTAGCAGAAAGTTGTATGAATTTATTATTAATGCGAACATGTGTATTTATTATTAATGCATGTGTAAAGTAACGATAGTATAACAAAAATGATACATGATTAGCTCAGTATTGAAGTAAACAAACTCAAGCACACAAATAAATAACCAAAATGACCCGAGTTATCAGGTAAAACGCGCGCCAAAACTAAACAACAAAATGTAATAACTAAAGATATTCGCTTCATCTCTTTCACAACGCTAACGTTTTGTAAAGTTAGAAAGAGATGGAGCGAATATCAAACGGATGCGGTTCGATGGTTTGCGCTTCGTTTGTCATATCGTTTTCTTTTACGTATCGATGTCTGGCGGGCGGTTTAGGTTTTTGTTGATAGCATGGTTTTGAAATATCGGATATGTACTTTATAGTTATCGATATGATATGATATGTAACTGATATCCGTTATTAGTTACGTTTTGATATATCGAACTCATGAGGTGTAAAAACGTCTTTGCTATTCTTATGGTTTAAGTAATTGGTCACAATTGGCTCCGCTGGATTCGTATGGGTCAGCAGACATTTACTACTATTACATAATTTAAATCTTTTTGTTCATGAAAACCTCATGTGGGGATTATTACTAATAAATCATACATAGTATAAAACAAAGTCGCTTTCGCTGTATGTCCGTATGTATGCTTAGATCTTTAAAACTACGCAACGGATTTTGATGCGGTTTTTTTTAATAGATAGAGTGATTCTTAAGGAAGGTTTGTATGTATAATAAAAGCATAATATAGTAGAGAAACACTGATAAATTTAAAGGTTTCTAATATGATGTCGTAAATAAGCACGTTTTTTTGCGCTTATATTGCAAACGCTGGCTGAACCCTACGAGATAGACCAAAATAATGTACTACAGTATTGTTTACCTTAAAAAGTTCAACAAAAAAGTCCGCAATGGTATATGTCTATCTCTTAGGGATAACCCAGCATAACCATTTTTATTCTTTACTAAAAAATGGTTATTTACGAAGTGATTTTAAACAATACATTTTATCATTAATCCTTATCCAATTAAGTACCTTAAATAAATTGTGCATTTAATATAGATCAATATGCTTTTTACAGCATGTAATTGAAGTGAATATTACCGAAGATATTACAAATTTATGCAGGGTCATAGTTGTTTGCGCCGGGCCGCGCGTGATAGCGCGTCGATGGCCGCGCTTCGCCTTATAGCACTTTATGATTTGCAGCGATCGCACGCGTTTATCGGAGCTCTCTAGCGAGGAAAATAATCAAGAATTAATTAAACTGAATAAAATAAGTATCTTTTGTTGTTGAGTGTTGAGTGTTTTTCACATGGCCAATTATATGTCGCGCTGTCAAGAGTAACGTCTAAGCAAAACATGTTTGTATTGGCTAATGACAAAAAAGCTGTGAACGTTGTGTATAAGGACATTCTGTAGTAGGTATATTTTGCATTGCACCCGTGCGAAGCCGGGGCGGGTCGCTAGTAAAGAATAAAGAAAGGAAAGAAAAATTTCGACACAAGCGGGAATCGAACCCGAGAACGTGTAAAAAAAGAAATAAAGGATAGATGAATTTCGCGCTGGCAGCCATTGACACGGTAGCTCAATTGGCAGAGCGACGGGGGCGTATACCCGAGGTCGCGGGTTCGATTCCCGCCTGTGTCGAAATTTTTCTTTCCTTTCTTTATTCTTTATTTATTTACATACATACATATACTCACGGCTATAAATCCCTAGAAGGGGTAGCCAGAGCTAAAGAATTAGAAATTCCTCAGCCACATTTGGGAAATTGAGTGGGGAAAGGATGCTAAAGTAAAGGTTGTTGGTGATGGGTCTCCAGCCGCATCGCCCAAAAATCCCTTAAAAGCCCCAACACCGTTAGTCGCCTCTTACGTACACCCATCGGTAGAAACGGGGTAGTGCTATTCTAAGCCGACACTACACGGCAAATTATTTATTTATTCTATCTATTACCGAGACAGTAGCAGTGTCCGACGCGACATTACCATTAATTCTCTAATACCAATTCTCCCCTAAAGGGTTAAAATCTGAGGGTTTTGTTTGTATGAAAAACATCTCATTACATTAAAAGGAAGGCTGCGGTATCTCAAGGACTGTATCTGGACAAGTTTAAACAGTATTTATTATTCTAGATCGATTCTCACAAAGATGAGCAAGCAACGAACATAGAGCTGCTCCGTAGATCAGTCCGCGTCGCCCGTGCGCTGGAGTCTCGCGGGTTCCAGGTCGGGGACGTGGCGGTCATGATTGGCTGGAACCATGTCTCGTACTTCGCTACTTACTGCGGGATTTTCTTTGCCGGATTATCTGCTTTTGCGGTTGAAACCCTCATGAAGCCATGTATGTATTAAATAAAAAAACTTAATAAAATCCGTGCATTTTATGAAGATTTTAATTCATATTCGTTAGAAGTGCTAGATTTACAAAAAAATCTTATCGCATATAGTATTCTTAGACCGAGATAATATTTTAATGGTATTGTTATTTTGTTCTTGCTCTGCCTTATGTTACTTTATTGTTTGATATTGACATAACCGCAAGACAAGCATCCAACGTGATATTTCAAACACTTCAGAATAGCCCACAAAGTCGTGTTATACAGACCGTTATATTATGTTTTACTTTATTTAACATTAGGTTGAGTAGGACGAAAATAGATATTAAGTTTTTATTCGTTTGAATATAAATACTGAATAAAGGTTAATAAAATAATAGATTTAGCTAGATTGATAGGACTAGAAAATCATCACTAGCTACCCCATATTATGAAAACACTTTCATCATAATGAAACGTTAATATCCTCATCTGATCAGAACATGTATAAATATTCAAAATATAATCTGTTTTATTTCAAATAGTGGAATTGGAGTATTACTTCAAGATCACCAAACCCAAGGTGGTGTTCGTGGAAGACTACAAAGCTGATGATGTGAGACAAGCTCTGAATGGGTACGGGGAGGAGTGCCTTGTTGTGTTGTTTAGTGACGACTCCGAGGAAACCGAATCTTGGGAACATTTCGTTGAACCGCATGATGATAGTTTGAATGGATACTGGTAATTTAATATGATATTTTTTGACTTTACATACATGGCACGAATCTCAAAAAGGGGTAGCCAAAGCTTTGGAGCTAGAAACTCCTCAGCCACATTTGGAAGTTGATAGGGGACAAGATGGTATGATAGAATGAAAGGTGGTTTTTACTTTGTCTTTTAGTAATTGCTTGTTATTATGCATACTATTGTTTAAATTAAAAATTTCATTGTAAAGTAAAAAAAAAGACTGGGGACTACTATATTATGTCATAGTAGACACTGTCGTGTAATCCTGAAGAATGGTTGAAACTTTATATATTTGAGAAATAAATTATTTATAGTTTGGTCAAATATATCATTAAAAAACTAGAGATGTGACCTAAATGACCATATTATTAAATTTCTAAAACGATTTCCAGGCCAGTAGAACTGCAGAAAGACTCCATGATAGCGATGTACACTACAGGTGGCAGCACTGGACTCGGGCCACCGAAAGTGGCGCCAGTCACGCATGCAGGATGCGTTGCGCAGGCACCAACTACTTGGTAAACACATTTACTATGATTTTGTACACGTTTGATAGACTAAGGTTCGTTTAATCACAGAACATGTAGGGCGCAGGACGCGAATGTTCGGACCTACTAGTTCCTGTTAGATAACTATTACGCCTAAAATAACTACTACTACACTGAGAGCCTAATGCTCAGGGCATACATTTTAAATTTCATCCAATTCGTCTAGCTGTTTCAAAGTAAATGAGTAACAAAAATAAATAAACACAGGAGCTTTCGCATTTATAATATTGGTTAGTAAACTTGCTACTCGCAATTTTCAATCATTTGACAATAAAGTTGTCACCATCTTTAAAACATCTTTTTCAAATTTTTTTTGCTTTTTTTTTTAAATTAATAGCTCATCACATTTTTTTCTTTATTATGCTCGTAAATAATGACACTCTCTAAGGCCGTAGTCTGCATAAAATATAATAGTTATTAACATTGTCTGTTCTAGGCGACAAACTGATACCTTCCCTCATCCGACGCCCTTATGCCTGCTCCTGTTCAACGGCCAATGGATAGTTCACGCTCATATGTTCTTCACCTGTATTATTTACGGGGTACCCTTGCTCGCGCAGTCTGTCGCTGTTAATAGGAGCAATGCCTACGAAGTTATTAAAAAACATAAGGTGGGTTTTTCTGAGATTGTTAACATGATTTACTTATAATTAGACTTATTTGTGCATGAAAACCTCATGTTACTTGTCACCATAGCTCAGTTGGCAGAGCGACCAGGGCGTATACCCACTACGGGTTTGAGTCCCGCTGGTGTAGAACTTTTTCTTTCCTTAATTGATTAGTAATTGATTTATATATGTTTGTCTTTCCTTTTTATTAACCGAATTCAAAAAAGGAGTGTTCTCAATTCGACCGTATATTTTTTTTTTATGTTTCTACGCCGATTACTTCGTCATTTATGAACCGATTTTGATTATTATTATTATATATTTTTTTTTATTCTCTACCTTAATCTTAAAATTCTCTTACTACTTACAAATTAATTTAAGAGAATTTTAAGATTTAGGCAGGTTGAACTTACGCGTGTGGAATAAAAAAATCCTAGGGTGTTAATCACAGTACTCATATTTAGTTAAAAAACTTATTTCTTACTTTTTAGTACTTGATTGTTTATTTTCCATGTAAATCATAATTCAAATTACTTTATGCTAAGTTAACCATTTTTCGGTTTTTTAGTTTTTGTTTTTTCATATTTGAAGTCGGTTTTCTTTTTGTTATTACGAGTAGAATAGAGGTCTTCCAGTAATGACATTCGAGAATAGATTCGATTACGAGTATCTCTGAACTTGTTTAGTGACCTTCGTATTAATTTCATGTGCTAACCTTTTTATGCAAAATAGAAAAATATATGGGTATAAAAGTAAATTAATATTTTTCAGCCAACATGGATGCTTATAGGACCATACGACTTTGCTGACATTTATAAGGATGAGTCATTTGAAAAAGGAACGCTCGATAGCTTGGATACTCTGACAGTGATTGGGTTCAAACCTTACAAAGGATATTTAGAGGAAGTTCAGGTATTTGTGTCATTAAATTATAGATATCGACTTGGGGAAAAAAAACTGCCGTAGAGACAGGAGTCAAGTTAGTTACCTTTGGTCTCCCTAAAAAGTTTCTACAATAACGAGACTTGTGATTCGTTAGACCTCAAATAAGTAGTCGAACGATTATCTGTTTAGGAGTAATGTACTCGTGTTGAAAGTATGGCAGCAGGAATAGCAATATGAGCAACTAATGTCACATTTATGCTAATAATTTTTACATACTCTACTACATACATACATACATATACTCACGGCTATAAATCCCAAAAACGGGTAGCCAGAGCTTCAGAGCTAGAAACTCTTCAGCCACATTTCAAAGTTGATAGGGGAGAAGGTGGTAGAAATAAAGTATCGTTGGTGATGGGTCTCCAACCACATCGCCCTAAAATTACTTTAAAAAGCCCTATACCCTTAGTCGCCTCTCACGACACCCGTGGGTAGAAAGGGGTAGTGACATTCTAAGCCGGCACTACACGGCATACGCCATACACACATACGCCACTACGAACTACTAATCCTAACAATACCATTGCCTTAGCAACTTTTAGTTAATTTGATAAAAAAGTAGTAAAGTTGCTGTGTGACACTATACATAGGCTTAGAATAGCACTACCCCATTTCTTCCGGTGGGTGTACGTAAGAGGCGTCTAACGGTATTGGGGCTTTTAAGGGATTTTTCGGCGATGCGGTTGGAGACCCATCACCAACAACCTTTAGTTAACCATCCTTTCCCCACTCAATTTTCCAAAAACGGCTGAGGAATTTTTAATTCCTTAGGTCTGGCTACCCCTTCTAGGGATTTATAGCTGTGAGGATGTGTATGTATGTATGTTGATAATAAAGATAACTATTTCGAATTTCTAGAAAGTGTTGAAGCCGGGCGCTATCGTACTGAACCGGTACGGTATGACGGAGGCTCACGGCTTCATTTGTGAAGGTGACCCCACTTCGCTGGAGTATATGGGACCTATTGCAAACATCTTTGAGTACAAGGTAACAATTTCATATAATATCTGACAAGGAAAAATATAAGATTAAAATAGAGTATGGGTGCAAGAAAGTAGGAGACCGTATTGTGAAGAATAAAAGAGGATCTATAGATTGATGGATGTAAACTAAGTTTCGGGGTTTTTTTAAAAATAAATAAATGATTTGAATGTTTTTGTTCACGATAACCTCATATGGGGATTATTACTAATAAACAAAGGAAAGAAAAATACTACTTAAAAAGTGTAAAAGAAACAAAGGATAGAAGAATTTCGCACTGGAAGCCATTGACACTGTAGCTCAATTGGCAGAGCGACGGGGGCGTATACCCGAGGTCGTGGGTTCGAACCCCGCCGGTGTCGTTATTTTTCTTTCCTTTATTTATTAGTAATAAATAAATGCATCTTACACAAAGCTCAACTTAGCCCCGAAGTAAGAAAAAAAAATATTGATTTGTGTTATGGGATACCAACTTACAATAGATTTAATGCATTATACATTATAAATTATATCCAAGACTACGAATCAAACATTTTCGTTCATCAAATAAATGTTGTTTTCGGCGGTATTCGAACCCGCGATCTCTGGACCCAGAAGTCACATATCCATATGCAAATGCAATGGAAGTTGTATATTTTTGAAAGCTTGATATATTTTTATTTAAAAAATTTAGTTATTTCACTTCAGTCAGAAAAGAATGATTATAGATATGATGCGAAATCATCTTCTTTCAGCTTATAAACGAAGATGGCAAAGAAGTGGGGAAAAACAAAAGCGGAGAACTGTGTTTACGCAGCGAAATCACATTAGCAAAGGTAGAGTACATTATGATACATGAGAGAGCTAGTAAATTACAGTCGATTTGGCTCAGCTAGCGAGCGCTGTAATGAATAATTGCTCTCGTGTATCAACTCTTTTTTAACACGCTTAAATCAGCTTCACCTGTATGTATGTATGTAACTGACTTCTTTAAACTCGATTTTGAGTATTTTGTCCCACTTTAAATAGACTTATTTAATTCAAAATGTGTGCACTTATCGAGAATCAGAGACAATAATATTAATAACATAACATAAACATAACATAAACGTTCACGCCGAATATCCCCGAAGGGGTTGGCAGAGGTACTAATACTTCTGAACATCACGTGACTTTGTCACCTGGTGTTCAGAGTACCCAGGTTTTGCATGGACAGTGTACTCACGTGCTACGGGGCAGGCCTATCGCCGTTTTGTACGAATACACTGTCACATGACTAAGTACAACTCAGCCATGTGGGTTTCCTCACGATGTTTTCCCTCACCGTTAACAACCATGATAAATTAACCACACATATGTCTTTAGGGTTACATACTGTATATCCGAAACTTTTAAACCCGAATATTAATTTACCGAAAACTAATCGCCTTTTTTTTAATTGCCATAATATTGTTTCACCGAAATTTCAAATACCATATTCTTACATTCCAGATTATCGTTTGGTTTTTGTTTTTGTTTACTATTATTTTGATTTACCACTAGAACGGATTCCCAAAGAATCGAAAACCAGATATAACTTAATTCCGCATTATTGCTTTTCCGAATAATCACTATTCCAAAAAATCATTTTCCATATATTTGAAATACAGATGTATTGAATGATACCTACTGCTATGAATAATTTTGCAGGCATATTTTAAGTAAGTAGTATACCCCGCTTAGTAGTATTAAGTAGTATACCATGCATCAGGCATTTAGGTGCTCGCTCCGCTGCGCTACGCTCGCTCGTTTTATACATAATCTAACCTAACCTACTGAATGTACCCTAACTTTTCTTTGTCTGCAGGGGGCCCTGCCCCCCTGAACCCCCCTACATGCAACCAAACATGCAAACAAGCAAGCAAGTATACATACAAACAGGCATGCATCCGCGTTCTACTTATATACAATTTTTCTAACATAAAAATATCTAGTTATAGAGATTTACGATATGTAAGACTATAGATAAAGTTAGTTCGGTCTTTGGAATAATGAGATTATAGTAAAAGATATAGTTGGTAAAAGCAAAAAATTCATTTTAATAATCTGGATTTAGTTTTTCTGGGAAGTGATACTTCTAGAAAATGTATTTATGTACTAATGAAGTTGTGGAAAATAAAGAGTCTGTGATACGTAAATTATGTGAAAAGTTTTCTAAATAGTGAGTTTCGGATTTGAAATATTCGAATTTTCGAAATGTTACCGTATCCACTGGGCTATCACGGTTGCCTACAATACAATATTTACAATAATTATTATTATATTATAATAATTTCATAGGTTCATCACATTATCCTGATTAGGGTCGCTAGGATTAAAGAATTTCAAATGATTCAGTACTAAAAAAGTAAAATTAAAAATAGTTTAAAAAAAATTAAAACTCGCTTTTCCAGGCTTAGGCTAAGAAATATTATTTATTTAAGAAAATGCTTGAATTGAAAAGGTAAATAACACTCTTTTAAAAGATGTATTCTCGCACTTGTGCGTAACAATAAATAAAGTCAAGACTTTTCATACTTTACTACAATAAAACTCGATTTATGACAAGTCGATTGTAAGTGATCACTACCCCACGGGTGTCGTTAGAGGCGACTAAAGATCTAGGACTTTTAAGTAGTTTTTAGGCAATGCGACAGGCCTGCCCCCTATCACGTGAGTACACTCATGTACAGTCCATGCAAAACGTGGGTACTCTGAACACCAGGTGACAAAGTCACGTGATGTTCAGAAGTATTAGTACCTCTGCCAACCCCTTCGGGGATATTCGACGTGAACGTTTATGTTATGTTATTATGTTATGTTTAGGCAATGCGGTTGGAGACCCATTACGTTGGTTGCCCCCTATCATTTCCTTTTTGTATTGATGATTAAAATACCTTGAAAATTGCTATTAATCATCCGAATTCAATATTAATTTATTGTTTCAGACATACTACGGCGATGATGAGGCAGCCAGAAGTATGTACACGGAGGACGGTTGGTTCCATACCGGGGACTTGGTGCAAGAGAACGAACATGGCAATATCACTTTTGTGGATAGACTCAAGTTTATCATATATAACCAAGAATATGCGGTGAGTTTACGATGAAGTGATTGAGTGTTAGTTAGTAAATAAGTTCGTGGGTTTAGGTGGTATTATCCGTGGACCTATTAAAGTATAAAATTATACTGGCCATGACGTTAGGGGTAGAGTTGTAAGCCGCCAGCAACCTCACATGAACATCGAAAAACCTTTATGTGGCCTAAGACTGCGATTCCACCAGACATGTATGAGGATGCGTGGCGAGGGAAGTGTTTTTCATCTCACCACGCTCAGCACAGCTTCGATGACAACGGCATAGTTTTTAGGTTACCGATTACAAGTAAGCAATAACGAAAGCAAACTGAATCGCTATATACCGCATCCGCTGGTCAAACCATTCATAACTTAGCAATGCATATTTGCTCCATCCATTGTCTCGCGTCTTCGTCTCTCCTTTTACGAGACATTTACCGTATACTCGTTTGGTAGTTTCGCCCACGCATATGCCTGGCACAGTTTCACATCCTCAATCTAGTTTCCTCGAACATCTCTCTCAGTCTTTATTCACAACATACTCGTATCTAAGCTCTCCTAACACCTTTGTTCCAGCTATCCCCAATGGAAATGGAGGCGGTGGTGGGGGGTATAGAAGGCGTGGCGGCGTGCGTGGTTTGCGCCGTGGGACAGACGCCGGCCGCGCTCGTTGTAAGGAGACACGATGGCGTCACGCGGGAACTCATACATCAGACTATTGCCGGTAACTAGAAGAGTTTTGAATTTGAGATAACTCCTAACAGCCCATGTGTCCCCCAAAGGGGCTCGAGCCTACCCTATACAGTACGGGGTGATCTGGCCTTATTTCGGCTTATTCCGATTATCCACCCTAAAAAATCCTCCCTAAGTCGGATATTCGGAAACGCATGTCCGATTATCCACCCTGAACGGGGTGGATAATCGGAATTCATAATAAAATGTTTCTTCCGATTTTTTACCCCAAGTACAGTCATTCACAGAAACATACTCACAACCTGGTCCAAGAAACTTCAACAGAGATATACATACCTACTTTCCTACTTACAGTCTGAATAAAATTATCCTGGTGGAAAGTTTTAATTTAATATTTATTGTTAAACGAAAAACTTAAGTAATCTTAAAAAAAATAAAAAAATTGCAGGTAAGCACCTGTAGATTTGGGTGAAAACCATTTAAATTGACTGTTGTGAAAAATGAAACCATAACAAGAAAGAAACTCTTAACAAAAAATAACAAAATTAAAACTTAGGGTCTTTTCACCACTGACACACAATAAATAATAATTTACATGTTCCTGTAAAGGACTGTACGTAGGCAGGGTAGAAAATCGGAAGAAACATTTTATTATGAATTCCGATTATCCACCCCGTTCAGGGTGGATAATCGGACATGCGTTTCCGAATATCCGACTTAGGGCGGATTTTTTAGGGTGGATAATCGGAATAAGCCCTTATTTCACCACTCTGGCAAATTGCGGGCTCGCAGACTAACGGCTACTACTGTAATAATTATCTTAATTTTCGGATAATCAGGTGATTCAAGCCTGCAGGCTAATCCTTCTAAACGAAGTTAAATCTTAATTTGATTGTTTTTGTTCATGAAAACCTCATGTGGGGATTATTACTAATAAATAAAGGAAAGATAAATTTCGACACAGGCGGAAATCGAACCCGAACGGGAACTAATAGTTAGGCGTTCTCAACATTTGCATTCTATCTGAAAAGGTAGACAAGGGCAAACACTACTTAAAAGTGTAAAAGAAACAAAGGATAGAAGAATTTCGCATTGGCAGCCATTGACACGGTAGCTCAATTGGCAGAGCGAAGGAGGCGTATACCCGAGATCGCGGATTCGATTCCCACCTGTGTCGAAATTTTTCTTTCTTTATTTAAGAGTTAAATCTTACAAATTAAATTTGTGAGTTTACACCCTTGGGATCGAACCCGAGACCTTTGTTATTGAAGCCAAGCGCGAGACCACTTCATAATATTCCTCAGCCACTTTCTGAAGTTTTATGGGAAAAGGATAATAAAATGAAAATGATTGGTGCTTGCTAGCCACATCGCCCAAAAACTACTTTCCACAGCCACAAAAATCCAAGTCGCCTTTTACCACACCTGAATATTATATCCCACCCAACACTACAAAGCTTTATTATTACTATCCCAACATAATTCTAATAATTATTGATTGAACAGATAAGCTAAGTGAGTACAAGCGTCTGTCGGGTGGCATTGCGTTCGTGGACTCCCTCCCGCGTACTCACGTGGGCAAGCTGAATCGCCGGAAGTGCATAGAGATTGTCAAACAACTCATACAAGAAAACAAATGTTATTAATATTGTGTTTTATGATGAGTTGTAGAATTATGTAAATTAATAGTGATCAAATGTTTAATAAAGTATTTGTATTTTTTATTGATTGTTATTACATCTGTCATGGACACCATATTATATATTGAAACTAACTACTGTAAAAAATCCACGAGAATTAAGGTAACTGAGAAATAGAATGTGCATCGCAAGAGATCGTTAAGTTTGAACAAAATGATCATAGGTAAATAATATGGCCTAACGACTACGTTCAGAACAAAACAATATAATCAAATAAAAGATTGATGAATGTAGATGAAACTTGAGAGGTTTTTCGGGATCGTACGAAGTGTCGATCGATAGTCTACCCCAACGGGAACTAAGGCGTGAGTGTATGTATGTATGTTTTTTGCAGTCAAGCATTTCTTTTATCCGTCAGTAGTAAGAGTATTGTTATAGTGTACATTTATTTAAATATTAAAATAATATAAAGAATAGTTATTAAATATCGGCAAATATTTAACACGGCAACTGAAATCCGTTTTAGGTAATTTACTATTAAGTCACAAAAAAACTAACTTTGCAGTGATTAAATATCTTAGCAACTATTAAACTATACAAGCAACAAAATGCTAGGATCAAAAAACTAAAAATACGGCTGCTACTGTAAGGTATTAAATATATCAAGCGGGATCAGTGTAGAACTAGTTGAGGTATTATAAAACCTAATGTGGCGACTAATTTTTCCGAGGTAATATCATACATTCTTCACTGGCAACTATTGGATTTCATTATAAAAATACACATCTGGCAGCGATTTTTAGGTAAAAAACTGAAAATGGGTATTATAATAATGTATTTGGATATTAGAATATTGTTTGCATATTCGTAAATTCTTAAAAAGGCGGCAAATGCGCTCGTTCGCTTTTTTATTTTTGTGACTATAATATTAAGTAAATTACATATTATGTGTATTGAAGTAAAAATTTATAAAAATTAAATATATTGGGTTAGGTTAAAAGTTGCTTCACCCAGCCAAATGGGCAGATGCAATTAAGTTAGAGAAGGAAAACAGAGGGAGGAAGGGGGGGGGCGAAGCCCCCCGCATTAAAAAACAATTAATCACCACAATTTTATTTGTGCTTAGTTAGGTTAGGGTTAGCTTGTGTCCCTTAGAGCGGAAACAGAAACCCCGCGAAGCGGGGTGACGTCGACCAGCTGTTAGGTAAGGTTAAGTTGTGTAGGTTCATTTAAAAGAAGGAATGTTAATAAAATAGACCAAGAATAGTTTTATAGCATGCACAATTTGGTTAATTTAGATCCCTACAAATGTAGCCAAAAGTATTTTTTTAAGATCTTGTTTGTATTTATTTCAGACCTTGGTCATGTTTATAGACAACCCCATTTTAGAATTTATGAAAGCCTATTTTAACTTTTTTATCCGCCAATAATTTGTCGCCTTAGAAGAAATTCAATTGTCACAAAAGAAAATCACTGCCAGATAAAATTTAAATGAAACCTCAAAACTCATTAAAAAGCCGCCGCATTCTAGTTAAGATGCTACCTCTAATTAGTCGCCAAAGTAGATTATTTACTATCCATTTTCAGTTTTTTTACGACCCGAAATGGCATCAATTTGTCGCCGCATTAAATACATGCCTTAAATATCCTCCATATGCATGGTGCTCTCAAGTTGTCAATTACTTGCGACAGCTCATAATATCCTCGGTTTAGAAAAGAGAAAAAGAAAAGAGATTTTTATTTGTTGCTGACTAACAAAAAAATACACAGAACATATACAGAAATTACAAAAACAGTACAAAATTGATTTTAAAAAGTAAAATAAACAAAATAAAACAAACAAATAAAACAAAAATTGGTCATGGCTTACGTCAGCAACAAAAGAGCACCTGACTCAGCATTTTGTTGTGAGTTATATTATATATAACCCACAACACTGATTTTCAGTCAGTACTCTTTGTAACAAGTGATGTCACGGACACTTCACACTGTACTGATCAGTCTATGCAAACTATACAATAAAATAAAACCAATATATATGTATATTCATTCATTTACATACATGTACATATATATATATATATATATATATATATATATATACATACACACACATACATATATACACATGTTAAATAAAATATACTAAATTAATAACTGAAATACACGGAAATATAATTATATGAAGTTCACACATAAACAAAAGTAAGATAGGATATTTACACACGTTTAGGATATTTACCAATTTCAAACCTATTTGAGAACAGCCTTTAAATTTATTTGTATTAGGGCCGGCGCTCACTGCCGGCATGGCATGGCAAAGGATTTCGGTACAGATATAGCATTCTTAATCTTATTAACATGAGTATAGAATTCATTTTACTTTTTTTGACACAACGATGCCGACGTTCTGTCCTACCGCGGCCTCCCTCGGCATCGTTGTGTCAAAATGTCTATACGCATGGTAATAAGATTAAAAATGCTATATCTGTACCGAAATCCTTTGCCATGCCATGCCGGCAGTGAGCGCCGGCCCTTATGATCACGTCTTTATCATTTTTAAGTGTAGTCATTAAGGCTTATTCCGTTTATCCACCCCAAAACAGCCTCCCTAGGTCGGATATTCGGAAACGCATGTCCGTCTAGCCACCCTGAACGGGGTGGATAATCGGAATTCATAATAAACTGTTTCTTCCGATTTTTTACCCCAAGTACAGTCATTTACAGAAACATACACAACACAAAATGGGTCCAAGAAACTTCGTGAATATTAAAATATTTAAGATAAACATACCTACTTTCTTACTTACAGTTTAAATAAAAATAAATTGGTGGGAAGTTTTAAATTAATATTTATTGTTACTACATACGGTTGGTATGTAGTATTTGGGTGAAAACCATTTAAAATAACCGATGACAAATCAAACCATAACAAGAAAGAAACTCCTAACAAAAAAGTGACAAATTAAAACTTATTGTCTTTTTTCTGTAAATGACTGTACGTAGGCAGGGTAGAAAATCGGAAGAACCATATTATATGCATTCCGAATATCCACCCCGTTCAGGGTGGATAGAAGGACACGCGTTTCCGAATATCCACCTTAGGGTGGCTGTTTTAGGGTGGATAAACGGAATAAGCCGTCATTAACACGCTTTTATTAGGTCGACCTGTATGTATGTAACTATATAATTAAATTTTAGAAAACTAATTAAACCGTCTTCTAAAGATCGTATCGGCTTTTGTATCGGCGTATGGATTTTGAAGACAATTCAATAATATGGTACTGTAGCGTGTTTTTTAAACTATTCATTTATTATTATTAGTTATTATGAAAAACCCTTCCTAAAAAATAACTTTTTCGAGGCAATATTATCTAAATCATCAATGATACATGCATGTCCAGAGTTTAAATGCGGTAAAGTTTAAGTTTAAAATAAAAGCAAATCAAATTGATATTAAATTATTAATGTAATTAAATACAAATTGGAATCACATAAAAGTTAAATAGTAGAGCGGAATAGCCACAACGCAATCCACGCTATCAAAATATAATTAAAATTACACTATCACAAGTAGGTATAAATCGAGTAAAATTATATAAAGAACTATAAAATTTAGAATATCAATTTTAGAATAAGCATCTAATAATGCTGTTGTAGTGATGGTAAAGGTTTAATTTATATTAATTTTTATTGTTCGAAAAAAAATATGTCTTATTTCTATGATGATCATATCCCGGTCAATTTTGCTTCAGTATAAAGCATTTGTTATCAAACAATCTATGTACTAAAGAATTGTCCATATTTATGAAATATGGCATGATTCAAAAGCTTCCAAATCTCCCACAAGCTAAAGTCATTTTTTACCACACGAAACCAGCGCCCATTCGGTAAGAAAAATAAACATTTTAGTTTCATATACTAATATGTATAACATAACATTAAAGACATTAAGCCAACATGAAAATGCAGGCCTTTGTTACCTTTGCCGTTTAAAAGGAGTAAGTGAAAACGATGCTTAAGTACGTAATATAACTATTAAGTCTTTGTATCATCTTTATGGCTCTACCTTTTTTTATTTTAATGTTTTGCAATTAATCACTGCTTAGCATATTATGTTACAAGAAATGAATTTGGTTTTTATTTACCTATTGGTGTAACAACATTGGTAATTGAAATATCTTTCTTTGGTGCTTAAAACCTATCTTTTAAATTTTTGTAGCATTAATACAACAGGGAAAAAGCAGCGTTTAATTGTTTGTCATAGTTTGAGCTGCGATCAATACGCTTTGTGCTCACATTACAAAATGCAACTTATTACACTGCACTATAAAAATTATTCCACTAAGCGTTTTCATACAGCCAACTATAACAAAGGAATGCAAGAACCCTACATTTTAAGTATTCTAACTCTAGCCTCTCATATCTAGGATAACTAGCAAACAATAGCACCAAAATTCATTTATTTTAAATTGTATGTCACATTTTTCTACGCGGTAAAGAAAGCGCACGAGGCGATCGTGGCATTCGCGGTGACTTCTGAGATCGGGGCTGCGTGTGTAGTTCTTCGTTGCTGTGGAACTTGGCTCGCTTTTGGTACAAAGTTGTCATTGTCGAGTCTTGAAGAAGTCTGCAAATGAAATACATGATAATAAGGGTTGGAAGAGATACTGATGCTATTATCGTTGCCGCACCGTTTTGAAGAGTTGATCTCAAGTAAATGATGCACGGCTGTCAATCCATCTCTGGCTGATATTAATAAATAGAGTATTAATTACATACGCGTCATTTACTTATGAGAACCAATAATATGTGTCAATGTTTGTAACAAACTAGCTGACCCGACAGATTTCGTACAATAAATTTAATATTTTATTGGTTAATTTTTTTCGGGATAAAAAGTATTCTACGTTATAATTTGGGTCATTATCAAGCATTCTGCTAAATTTCATACACATACGTTCTGTAATTGAGAAGCCTTTTTACCTAAAACACACAAACATCTAAACTTTCACATTTATAATATTAATAGGATCAGCAAAAGTATAATGCCCAAAATGTGTCATCATAATTTCGTTTAGTGATTCCTAAACCATTTTCCTACCTAAAGTTCACATTTATGATATAAATAGGATTATTTAATTGTAAATCTTTTTGTTCATGAACACCTCATGTTGGGATTATTACTAATAAACATATAACATAACATAAACGTTCACGCCGAATATCCCCGAAGGGGTTGGCAGAGGTACTAATACTTCTGAACATCACGTGACTTTGTCACCTGGTGTTCAGAGTACCCACGTTTTGCATGGACAGTGAACTCACGTGATAGGGGGCAGGCCTATCGCCGTTTTGTACAAATACACTGTCACATGACTAAGTACAACTCAGCCATGTGGGTTTCCTCACGATATTTTCCCTCACCGTTAACAACCATGATAAATTAACCACACATATGTCTTTAGAAAAGACAAATTGGTGTAGGCCCGACCCAGGATTTGAACACTAGTCGTTTGCACGATAACCGAGTGTTCTACCCACTGGGCTATCACGGTTGCTTTATTACTAATAAATAAAGGAAAGAACAAAAAGATTTAAATTATGTGATAGTTAGGCGTTTTCAACATTTGCATTCTATCTGATAAGATAGACAAGTGGCTTTCCGAATTAGTAAAAATTCGGAGGTAGGAAACGTAAACACTACTTAAACGTGTAAAAGAAATAAAGGATAGAAGAATTTCGCACTGGCAGCCATTGACACGGTGGCTCAATTGGCAGAGCGTCGGGGCGTATACCCGAGGTCGTGGGTTCGATTCCCGCCTGTGACGAAATTTTTCTTTCCTTTATTTATCCTTTATTAGTATAAATAGGATTGTTAGATCATCGCTCTGCTTAAAGTGAGTGTACACGTATCCTAATAGACATCAAGTCAAAACACTGGGTGAGAATTATTCCAATAGAAATGCCATACAAAATGGCATCAAAGTATAATATTATTTATTTGACCCTAATATTCTGACATACGTTAGAAATATGATAATTGGCTTACTTTTCTAATTCGTTAAGGGTGTCCTTCTTTGGCGATTTCTTCGTACGTCCTAGACGAGCTCGCGTCAATAGATGAAGTGCCTTGGGTTCCTCTTTTTTCTGGAGCACCTTTGGTTTTATTGGGATATCCTACAAATTAAATATGTTATTAAAATTAAATAAAGGATAATATTGATGTATCTTGTGCCACCACTGATGCAATGCTTTAAGTGCATTAAGTTTAGGCACAATGCTATAAATATGTCGAAATGATGAGGTATGTTCAAGATGTTCAGGTGCACATTCCTACAAGGAGTGCACATCAGAGATCTTGGAGTGTTGCAACTGTGGTGGGGACCAGTTATTCATTAATAATATTTGATGTTGAACTTTTTGCTTTAAAAAATCACATATTATTAAGAACTTCTGGGAAAGTAAGGGGTAGCATTTAGTGATAGTATTAATACAAATAATTTAAATCTTTTTGTTTGTGAAAACCTCATGTGGGGATTATTACTAATAAATAAAGAATAAATAAAGGAAAGAAAAATTTCGACACAGGTGGGAATCGGACCCGCGACCTCGGGTATACGCCCCCGTCGCTCTGCCAATTGAGCTACCGTGTCAATGGCTGCCAGCGCGAAATTCTCCTATCCTTTATTTCTTTAACACGTTTTAAGTCCACCCGACACACCCGAGGTAATCAATCATAAACAATCATAAACAAAAAGATTTAAATTATGTGATAGTTAGGCGTTTTCAACATTTGCATTCTATCTGAAAAGGTAGACAAGTGGCCTTCCGAATTAGTAAAAATTCGGCGGTAGGAAGCGCAAAAACTACTAAAACGTGTTAAAGAAATAAAGGATAGAAGAATTTCGCGCTGGCAGCCATTGACACGGTAGCTCAATTGGCAGAGCGACGGGGGAGTATACCCGAGGTCGCGGGTTCGATTCCCGCCTGTGTCGACATTTTTCTTTCCTTTATTTATTCTTTATTTATTAGTAATACAAATAATGTTTACATTTCTGAAAAGTTGATTGTTGTAACGGTCATAAAGACATTGACCATTTTAATTTTGGTGGTTGAGCCACTTACGAAATAACTGAAGAGTATCGTCACAGCCTATCGTTTTTCTATTCTCAGATACAGAAATCCAAATCACTGAGCAGCCGACTGATAACTCAATTTCCACAAAACGCATATGCGACGCAATGAATCCTAAAAAGGGGTAGCCAGTGCTCCGGAATCGAATTAGAAATTCCATAGCCACTCTTAGAAACTTGGTAAAAAGGTTAAAAAAATAAAGGTTTTTACGACTTACGACTACGCAGGGTTCACATGCGGCCCATCTAAAATCTTTATCCACAAAACCTACGATACAACATATTATAATCACCCAAACACTTACTTTAGTTTTCCTCAACTTCACATTAGCGATATCCTGCGGTGTAATCGTGAGTCGCGGCCCTTGTACGCGGCAGGGCGCGGAGCCGCACCGCGGGAGCGTGTTCGAGCGTACGGGCACGCGGGACGCGGGGGGAGGCGGCGGCGGCGGCGGCGGCGGGGGCGGCGGGGGACGGAACGCCGGCCCTGCTGGTTGGCTGCTGTAGGTAGAATGAGATATGATTGGTGCAGTAATAATTAAATAGACAGGTTTCCTCGTACTATAAGCTATCGATTTTAAATGATTTGAGTATTTGACACGATATGGGTCAAATATTGTTTCCCAGCTCGCATATGTCCCCATTGGTGGTATTTAGCATACCTTCTATAGGAGGAATTTGACAACAATTTACTACACTGATGTATTGTGAGGTGTAAGACATTGAGGTCTGATATTTACCGTTATAGTAATAGGGAACGATAGGTTATGGTGTTCTATGAAGCACGTAATAATCATAATTTTCGACCTGTCAAGTGAATCAGCCAACTAAAATCCTAAACAAACTGGTATTAATATCATAAATTACATTTTCGGGAATCGAACCCGAGAACTCCAGATTATGAGAAAAGCACTCGAACAGTTTAGATAGCAAAAGGGAATGTTTTCACAGTGGTTTATTGTTATGGATTCATCAGACTTACGTTATTTTCTTCTCCAACTCTTCCATTTTATTTGTCATCAGCTTCACATTGTTTCGTAATTCTTCATTCTCTTTTAACAGTAAAGTTTGGTTCTTGTCGATTCTTTCAATTACTTTGCTGAGCATTTTAATTTCGTGACAAACAGAACTTTGCCCAGTATCATCGTTATTGTTATGGCGGGCGTCGCAGTACTCTGTGTAAAAACTGGTTAAAGATTGCAGACTCTGAAAGTATAAATATTTCACAAGAATAAACATAACATAACATAAACGTTCACGCCGAATATCCCCGAAGGGGTTGGCAGAGGTACTAATACTTCTGAACATCACGTGACTTTGTCACCTGGTGTTCAGAGTACCCACGTTTTGCATGGACAGTGTACTCACGTGATAGGGGGCAGGCGTATCGCCGTTTTGTACGAATACACTGTCACATGACTAAGTACAACTCAGCCATGTGGGTATCCTCACGATGTTTTCCCTCACCGTTAACAACCATGATAAATTAACCACACATATGTCTTTAGAAAAGACAAATTGGTGTAGGCCCGACCCAGGATTTGAACACTAGTCGTTTGCACGATAACCGAGTGTTCTACCCACTGGGCTATCACGGTATCACGGTTGCTTGTTCACAAGAATACAATGTATTAAAAGAGTTTAAAAAAAGCGAAGCTCGCTTTAAAATCTTTGACGCGCAATTTCTGAATTGAGTATTCCAGCTGAGAACCACTTAAGTATCGTTCTGTCGCATTGAAATCTTAACAACTGAATGAGACAAAACGATACTTAAGTCGTTCTCAGCTTGAATACTCAATTCAGAAATCAGGCGTTAACCTCTCAATATAAGCTAATAGTTTAGGAATTTAATAATTTGAGATTGAAAGTACTTTATTGCTTCAAAATATCCCATATTTATTTTAGTCATCTCTTATGACATCAACGGAATATGGTTTCAAACTTTTGTGAGCCTGCACCACACACACAGGAATAACTATCTCTATAAGACATATTGTCTACACCGAAGGAGTAGGTCTCTGCTTCCCTATTTCTTCTTCTGAACAGTGTTATCAGCTGTGCACTGGTGGCTTAGAATAGCACTAAACCATTTTTGTGGAATAGCGATTTTTAGCGATTGTAAAGCGATGTGGTTGGAGATCACCACCACCAGCCATTCTTATTTTGCAATCTTTTCCACATTAAAAAAGTATTAAATCGGTTTCTTTATTGTTAATTAAAATATCATTAACTATTAAACGTTGTGCCGTGTAGTGTCGGCTTAGAATAACACTAGGTACCCCATTTCTACCCGTGGGTGATCGTAAGAGGCGACTAAGGGTATAGGGGCTTTTTAATTGATATTTGGGCGATGTGGTTGGAGACCCGTCACCAAAAACATTTATTTTTACCATCTTTTCCCCAATCGACTTCCAAAAGTGGCTGAGGAATTTCTCATTCCAAAGCTCTGGCTACACCGTTAAGGGATTTAAAGCCGTGAGTATATGTATGTATGTATGTATGCATTAAACGTTTTATGTATAAAATTGCCAAAAATATTATAAATGTCAGGCTAAAATTAATCATACTAATACCATCTGTAAAGCAGGGACGGACTTTATGTAGATATACGCAAGACAACAATAATATTAATCAAAATATTGGTGTACCAATGTCGTTTAAAGTATATCATTTGAAAAGGCGATCATGTTGACCTATTTTTATTGTATCCACTCCATAATTAAATATTTTCATTTTGTTCAACCGCATTAAAGACATTATGTAGCTGCGTGCTGGCTGAGATTGGGCACTGAACTTATTGCTTTCTTAAAGTTTTAGGGTTTTTAAGATGGCAATGTGGCTCGAGTATCAATCACCAAAAATGATTTAATTTAAAGTAACACTAAACTTCCAAAAGTGGCTGAGGAATTGCCAATGCTCTGGCCACCCCTTTTTTGGGATTTTAAGCTGTTAGTATTTGTTCTTTGCATGAGGATAGTAGTAGAAACTAAGTAAAGTGCGGTAAGAAGAATAAGAGGTTCAGGCTCGTCAAAATTTAAGGTTTATTCTCGCGACCTTAATAATCAATAAGTAAATTTAGAAGTGTGAAACAAAATATTTATATCTTATAAAAAATATTAAAATTTTACTGAAACCAAAACCAAAGACCCTTGAGATAAGAACTAAACTAAATTAATAAACGCTTTAGCGCATCTTTAATTTAACTGACCTTGATTTTGAGCCATGTGCATAAATCCAGGAGTCGCCAGGACTTCGAAGTAAGGGCTTTGCGGAAAATGGATGTTTTTCGTTGGTTCTCCTCTATTCCTGACAAAACAAACCAATCCGTTTCAGTTAGCAAAGCGGCGTCAACCCCACACTCTAATTCTATCTCAACCTTCATGGTAACTTTTAGCTAACACAATTGCTATTTATTCAACACAAGCTTGACACATTCTTCTTTTATTAAATAACGTTTTACCATAACATGTTTTCTAGTTCAAGCGATCGAAAGTAAGATGATGATGTCATAGTATTAAATGAGCTGTGAACTGCGATTAAAAGCGATATTGTTAAAAAAAAAAATTATCAGTGTTTATGTTAACTGTTCTTGTTTCTTTGATATAATCTCACTCTAGTTGGTTTAAAATAAGCATTGTAAAATTAATAAATCAAATGTCAACAAAACTTGAATCACCGAATGTAAACAAGATCAATAAACAACTTACCGTAAAAACGTTTTTTAGAGCCGCTACTTTCGTTTATAAAAGTCCTATTCTTTTTCAACCTCTTCAAATCTCCGGTCAAAAGCCTGCATTCAGATGTCACGTTCCTTTTACAAACTTTGATAGAACGACTACTGTTGACAGATTTGAAGGAGATATCGGAGGACGAGGAAAACAAGCCGGACGAGGAGGCTCGCAGAGAGACGGAATCCACTTTTGAGTACTTACTTTTCTTAGCGGGGTTACATGGGTTCGTGTCATCGTACGAGTTTCGTCGATATCTTTTAGATCCGAGGGATATATCGGAGTGGTCCCCGCAGAGGCACCTGTCCGAGTCAGTCTGGGTCGCAGAGTCACTGGTGCACGGCCCAGGCTCTATCATGGGGCTGATCAAGCGCCGCGAGCAACTCAAACTGCTGCTCCTATCGAATTCTTCGAGCGACAAGTTGCAACTCTGCACCCAGGACGTCTCCAGATTATTCTCCTCAAAACATTTCCTTACCAGCTCTGGTGATTTGTTGTAAAAATTGTTATCGTGAATCCCAATTGTGACGTTTCTCGCTTCTTCGTCAAACATTTTGTTTTTAAATCTCAAACGTGAACGTTGTTTTGTCAAGAGATAGTCAATTCGCAAAAAGTATAATCAAATTCCTAAACTATTTAATGATTTTCACTCGCTCGTAACTGTAGGTTGTTTGGAGACACCACAAGCAACCTATAGGCGTTAATAAAACATAATATAGTACTACCCTCAGATTACGCCTCGAAAATAATTCGGAAAGACTTCTTAAAGAAATAAGTACATACAAAAATTACATCATATACAACTTAGCGATGTGGGTTTCCTCACGATGTTTTCCCTCACCGTTATCACCCATGATAAATTAACCAAACATATATCTTTGAAAAGACAAATTGGTGTATATTTGAACTCTCTTAGTCTGCACGATAAGCGTTGTTTTACCCACTGAGCTATCACCACGGACAATAATAATTCTAACACAGACGATATAGGGTGCATTCTAATTATTTATATTTAGTGCGTTAAAGATACTTTAAAAAGTGACCAAGACCATGGTCCAAGGACCAAGCATAGATCTGGGATTAAAATTTAAGTATGTATACGAACTATTGTTTGCAAGGATACTAAATTATACTAATACTAAAATAATGTTGTTTTTCGAAGGGTTTCTAAAAATTTATATTTAAGAAATATATACAGACATACACACACTGTTAAGAAATAATTCTCGGCCGCTATTAAAAATTAATTAGTAAGTTGTTAATGATGGGGTCTCCAGCCATATCGCCCAACAGCCACTTATCCCAACAACAGCCCAAAAATCACAATACCCTTAAACAACTCATATTAAAGAAAATTGTTGACTTTATACCGTCTAATAAATAGTTAAGAGGGATCTTTTCGTCTGTGACCCTATTTGACAATTGGACCAGGAGATTTATTATTATTTTTTATTTATTTTCATTGCTGGAATAGGCATGATGACAACAAGTAAATTTCATTGAAATAATTTGTGTGCATATTATTACAAAATTCCTAATTCTAAAACTCTGATTCTTTTCATAATTAAAAGCAAGATGAATATTATAATCGATAAAATAAAATCGCTTAATACGGCAATCCGCCATGAAATGTTGAACGCCAGTCAGAGCGCATGACGTCACGTTAGAGTCAGTGTGACCATTTGTGGTAGATTTCTGCCATTTTGGCAGATTTGGACCCAAGCTGTGGCATATTACTTACTTATAGTCACGCCCATTATTCCCATTGGGGTAGGCAGAGACTATCGATCGCCACTTAGTACGATCTTGACAAACCTCTCTTGCTTCCCTTACATTCATTATCCTTCTCATACATGCTCTTTTATTCTTCTCACTTCGGACCCCCGCCTTTATAAGAACGTTTTCTATCTGGTCCAGAAACGTTTTACGAGGCCGTCCTCTACTAACATTCCCATCCACATTGGCTCTATATATCTCTTTCGCTACTTTATTTTCATCCATCCTCTCTATGTGCCCAAACCACCTCAACATTCCTTTTCATATTATGCTGACGATTTCAAAATGTGGCAGATTTTGGCAGATATCAAAGGTTTTAATAAAATCATGCTAATTTTAAATAAAATTGCATGAAAATGCAATAAATAATTTAAGTAAGGTAATTAGAAAATATTTACTAGAAAATTTATTGCAAATCTGGCAACCTTTGTTCCTACGTCTTTATTGATACCCAGCCCAGACTACACGGGGATTTCCCGCTTGATCTGTTGATACATAGATATTGTCATTTTATTGTGGGCTTAAATTTTGGGTCCAAATCTGCCAAAATGGCGGAAATCTGCCACAAATGGTCACACTGTTCCTTTTAATCTTTAGTGACGTAAGCAAGCGACGCCATGACACTTTGAAGCGTTTTGGTGCAAATTTTAAATTTATGAATCAAAAAATATTTTTTAAGTACTAAACCTAAATTTTCCGCAGAAATGTTATGTCTATTATAATAAATATATATTTCCAAATATTATAGAATAGTTTCTCAAAATTTGTCATCATGCCTATTGTGTCATTTTTGCGAGTATCAAAACATCGCATCAGTAGGAAGAAAAACCTACAAATGTTTGAAATGAAAGTTTGATATAATGGCTCTAATTGCTTGTAAGGTGCTAGAATTTATTATTTTGAATTCATATGATTAGACAACATAGTAGCAATGTCGGTATGGTATTGGTGGTTTACTTATAAATGTGGGAAAACACATGGCGGGGAAAACTAAATGGCTGAGTCGTATTTCAATCATGTGATACGTGTGTTTTTATAACGCGACGATTTGCCTGTTCCAATTTAAATCTTTCTGAAAGCACTCATTCCACGAATCTCAGCCGGTTTAAAGTGTCATAGTCATACCCCTTTCTGCACCCTTCTTGTCTTGTCTTTCGAGGCATGTGAAGTGATTAGGCCATGGATAGATGTGCTGCTCATCGCGCATCGTTAGGATCAGTTCAACTGCTCGAGTATATACATACATAGAAGATTTAGTTGCGCAGCTGAGTGACTGTTCAAGTATCAATGAGGTATGGAATATAATGAAACAGTTCGTGTGGTGACCCTAAAACTCATTTTCCAATCTATCCTTTAATTAACCATCGTTTCCCCTCAACTTCCAAATGCTGAGAAATTCTTTATTCTGAACGTTTGGCCTATTAAGTAACAAAGACACACATTAGTGTTAGTAAAAGGCTTACAAACTATATTAGGAACAACATGACTTAAGTAACCTAATAGACACTATACACACATAACACATACAGATACTATACACACATAATATAAGTCCTATCCATTTTTACACACGGTGACGCGCTCAGCAGAACCATGTCATCAGCATAGCTCAAATTATTTACACAAACGTCGTCTATGCGACAACCAACATACATGCTGCTGAGCGCCTCAAGTAGTGCATTTATGTAGATATTAAACAGTAACGGGGAACTGAGCCCACCTTGTCTAACACCGAACTACTATCCCATGGGATTATATAGCTGCGAATACATAAGTAGGTGGGGAGTTTATCGATCGAAGACGAGTTAACAAAAACTCGGAACAGTTTTTCAATCAAGTTTACTAAGTTTTGATTACAATATGGTACAGCTATTGTCGAGTGCTACTTCGTACTGAGAACAAGTTTGAGTTTCAATTTCGCACATGATGCAGCTGTCATCATTATCAGTGCATGAGCCTTTATTTTTCTTACTCATGACTTGTTTAGCTATTTGATTGGTGAAATTTTATGCTAGGTGATTGTACCTGAAAAATTAAACCAACTAATGAATGATACATTGAAATACAATCAATAAAAACATAAGCAGCTTTACGACGGCAATGTATATTTTCAATGAGCAAGGATTTTAAAATAAATACATTCACTTTATAAAAGGTTGAGTGATTTCGAAGCCTATTTATTATAGTCAAACAACCTATAGACCCGAAAAAATCTTTCCTCTTCATAATATGTATAGAATTATAGATACACATGTGGATGGTTAAATATTAACGAGATAGGTAAGCGGGGAAAAGATGGTAACATTGAGGCTGTTGGTGATGGGTCTTCAACCGCATCGCCCAAAAATTCCCAATACCCTTAGTCGCCTCTTACGTACACCCACCGGAAGAAATGGGGTAGTGCTATTCTAAGCCCACAGACACTACACAGCAAATATAATAATATATGCATATTTCATATTTAAGAAGATGACAAACCTCGGATACACCCTTATGCAAATTACTTTTGTGATTGGTTAGGATCACCAATATTCTTACAAATTTCTTCTAAAGAATGGTACATGCATCTCTCAACGGAACCCTGCGAGCTCTACATGTCTCTGTTATTGTTTGGGCTTCGGAATCAAGAACAAATCGATCAACTCTGTCTAAAGAGCATCCAACATCTTTTTTTGGTGTAGGGCACTCACTCTTATTTTTAATCTTCTCACGTTTTGGACTCATTACCAGGGCTGGTCGAGGTTCTTCATCAGTCGGACATACGTTTTTGGATCCCTCACATTGGTCACGACTTTGTTCACCTTAATCGGTTGATTTTGTCATTGGTTACATTTATTGAAATTTATTTTGGATGGTACATGGTTTTTCTGTAGACAAGCTGTGAGTGACATTTCTGCTTGCCAAAACGCAGCTGTGACGTTGAAGACACGTCAAAATAATTTAACAACAAAACATACCTTACTTGTACTTTGAATTTATACTAACTGATATACGGCCTCTATCCTCTATACTGCAAAGAAGGAACACTGGTCACCCTGGGTTCAGCAAACAATATCCAAGAAGAATGAAATCACAAATTTTGCATTAAAATTGGCCGGGAAAATACAGTCTGGTAAGTTATTTACCTATTTTTTAGAATATGCTTTTTCTTTTATGACTAAATCTAAATCACGACTACAAGCTCGAGAGAGAGTGCCAGAGATTCAGAATCAGAAATTTGTCAGCTACAGTTGGAAGATGAGTGTGGGAACAATCGAAATGAAGGATCGTTCCACGACCCCAAGAAGAAATGGCTAGTATTATTCTAAGCCAATAATACACAGCTTATTTTGCACCGGGTTATGAAAGTATGTGGTGGTCTTAATGATAAAATAAAATCTCAAGTGATAAATGAATCTTATTTATTTGGTTTCACGTTAACATACATGAGATGGTCCCAAAGTTAGGGGGGATTAATTAATAAAATAAATCTTACATTACAAACCGCGTAATATATTTACAAAGAGAATGGACAAACTAAGTTGGAACTAAAAGTTGCACAATAAATCATGTCTTTATCCAAGATACAAATATACAGTTACTTTCATAGATATGTATGCATTTTTATAAATAAAAATCAATTACTTAATATTTTTTATACACTGAACCAAAATAAAACTTATTCATTGAAATACCTCATTTTTTTATCATACTTATCTTTCGTATATTTTTCATAAGAATAGCACCTGAAAAGTTATCAAATTACGATAAGAAGCTAAATAGAAAGAAAACAAATCAAATTATCCTTAAACATAAAAAAACACCACAAATTATTTTTAAAAGAGTAATAATTCAAACGAGTATTTGGGTAAGATGTCACAAAGTTGCAAGTAAAAACATGCTATTTATTCCAATACCAATTAATTAAAGGAAAACATTAAATCCAGCGAGTACCGTCCTACATTAAAATGTAAATCTAAATTACTAGTCACAAATCACAGCATTCAATTAATTTAAGTACAAAACTGTACAATAAACCTTAACCCGTTGCCACTGACATGACTCACATCCAATTCCATTTATAAACAATAGTACAATACATTTTGTTTATCTTCAATGCTAGCATTTTAAAGATATATTTTTTATTGTACCACAACTTTTTCTCTATTTTCACAATTTGATTCAATTTTAAATATATTTTCAACGCACTTTTTCGTAAAGTGACTTTTATAGCAACAAACTTAGGCTTGTAAAACAGTTTATTAAGAAAATGCGACGTATGCAACCTTTAAACGAAAATCAGACTTACATTTTCGTTATTCGGCCGAAAATGTAATTCCGTGTTTCGAAAATATCCGAATAGCTGCCGAATATTCGTTGCATCTCCTACAGAAATATGTAGATAGATGAGCACTGATGTCAATAATAATCGTGACGTAATTTATATTGCGAGGTTACTTCATTTTAGGCAGGCCCTTCGGAGCGACCCATAGCGGATTTTTGAGGCGTTAAAGCGAGGTACAAGTCAAGAAATATCTAAATCGCAGTATTTATTTTTATACTAGCAAGGTAATAGCTAAATAGTATTTTAAAGTTTCAGTATATTTGATATTTTAAGGCCCTAAAAGATAAAAGAATAAAAGTCTAGTGGTGGCATAAAAGGTACTGTGGTGCCACAACGAATTTCTAAGCAAAGTAAATTAACAGAAATAATTTCGTTTTTTACACGATTTCTTGAATTACAACGAATATAATTTTTATTAGTTCACTATTTTACTAGTTATCATATAATGTTCACACATTAAATATCATTTGTACTGTTGGTGCAATTAAGTATTAACTATGTATTCACAGAAAAAATGGTGGGGCCTTTTAAGTGATAAAAACAACGACATAAAAATTGGGACAGTTACAACTATTTTTATATAATATTTATTTTCCACATTTATATATTATTTAGAACACAGAGCCTTAGGATAACATTTAAGAATAATATCAATCCAATGTTAAACTTATCATGTTTCTCTAACAAAATGGCCATAAAACTAGCTATTGTTCCTAGCACGCAACCAAAACAAAATTCCTTACAACTCAATTTCTATTTTTTTATCAGTCTCAACAATGAAGTTTTAATCAAGAAGGGCGTATCTAGGATTATTTTAAAGGAAGGGGAACACAAGGAATGGAGGTTTAAAAAAGCAACTTTCTTTTGCTAATTCATATTTAAATTGAAGTTCTGTTGGAATCACCATAGTACACAAATATGCCGTCTGAAGAGAGAGGGGGACTTCTGTTATCAAATCATGATCTGCGTCAATAAATCATGATGTAGTTATACATAATGTACACGACTACGACGCACAACATAGATTTGTTGAGTGCTAGCCTAAATATGTCATAAAGCCTAATACAATATTCAAACAAATAAACACACATTACATTACATTTAAATGAAGGCATAAATATAAGTTTGCAATTGTACAGTTGCAAGCAGATAAATCTTTACATATTGACATTGTAACATCGTTATGGCAAAGGAGAAAGAACTATTTTCTTTGTAAAAAGATCAATTTTACTAAAATAAATTAGGTAAAGTATATTGTGTTGATTGCAGACCCTATAATAGACAAAACAGTGGACATACCAACTACTGCATTTTGTAAACATTTTAGTTTATGAGAGCAATTTAAGCAAGGATAACTGAATCTAAATGCCAGCATTTAGAAAAGAAAATATGATTGAACACAATATCACGCCCCAAACTTCATCAATCTATACTTGTATTTATTCAGATTACAATATTCTTTATGAAGTCACAATTATCTAAAGTAATATTGTAATCATTATATATTTATTGCCACAACCTCAGTACTGTATAAGTTCTTGCTTAATTATTTTTTGATTACATTATTTGCCTAAAATTACTTAGGGAAAAGTATATATAGAGCTCTTTGGCCAGTATTTACATACTTGACAAACTATATAAAACATACACTGGAAAAATCACACATATTTAAATAAGTGAACAATATCCTTTTCAAATTTTGATGGAATAATCAGATTTAAAGGCAGTAACAGCAGCAAACTAAAATAAATGACTCTTATAATTGTCAAATAAGAACTAACCTTAGTTTCTAAGGCCTTAATACTAGCATACTGACTAATCCGAGGACAAAAGAGAAGACCAACTTCAAGTTGGCTCCAATGTGTAGCCACTCCGGCCACTGTGTGACAGTAACTGGCTCAGGCTTAGCAGGTAGAAGTAATGCCGCTATACAACATATGCTCACTGCTACAGCTACAACATTAACTGGTTGATGTTCTCTGGAAAAATATTAAAACTTATTTTTAAGGAAATCATTAAATTTCATAAGACTTTTACTAATTGATGCCTTAATTTCATGTACTTGCTTCCACAGTAATACTTTGTAAATCTCATATATCATCGGAGTGGTACTGTTCCACACCATACAAATGTTTAACCCAATACAATAGCTTTAATTAATTTGACATTAAAGATAACAAATAAACCCACATAATGGGATTGTATTGATGGATAAAGCAATAGGTAAATATAGGAGTGGCTTTTAAATACCAGACCACATGTCAGATGTCTCATATTGTGATGATTTGAAAAGCTTTTGAAGACAGATTAGCAAGACAAGTTGTGGATGATATGTGCTTAAAATTGGGTAAACTGTCAAGGCAAAAAGTGTGAATTTTTAAACATCAGGCATCAAAATGCCATGTGATGTTCAGAAGGAAAAGTGGTTACCATACCTTTTGGAATTACCACATAAAAGCTATGGCTATTTAAAAATATTACTGTCTGAACCACTAAATAGCAACATTTTAATACTTTCTCAAATTAATCCAATACATTTTTTCCAATTATGTATAGCGCAAGAATTTCATAAGATCCATTTTTGGTACTTAAAATAAAAGTTTATGTTGCATATTTTGATGAGACTTAGGTATCACAATCACATTGTTCAATATTACAGATAGTCCCATAGATTCATATTTTTTTCTGCTGCTACATCAGATAAATGGAAGATAGGAGTTTTTTCAATAATAACATCACTATAACAGTCAATTCTGTGGTTAATGCAACATGAACATGTTTATTTTTATAGCGGAAAAACACACAATCCTAATTGAGTTAATAAGTCATTGCTGCCACTATTTATGTAATTCAAAATAATTGTGCTCCAAGTAAAATATTCTTGTATCAAAAAATGTTCAAACTTAAGCTATGTATCCATGACATTAAATACTGCAATTTTTGTAAATTCCAACAATATTTTTTTTTTCATTCCAACAAAAATAATCCAAAATTGCAAAATCCCTAGGTTTTTTGCAAAAAAAACTAAACATCAAATCATCCTACGACACATATAAGTGACACATACCTGTGATGCATATGAGGGTGAATGCATGGGACAGTCTTTACTGGTTCTTCTACAGATTTCACTGAGGTAGTTTTAGTGATAAGTGGATGGAAACTATCTCCAATGCTCTCTTGAATACTATGAATTGGTTCTCCCTCTATTAATTTAGTGATTATATCTCTTTTTCCTAATGCCTGAAAAATAATTCATCATAGTTTGAAAATTGTTAATGTGTTTCAAATCATAAGCAATGAAATTAAAGTTAAGTACCTGCTGAGTATTTCTATCGTACATGGTGATCCGAAACTTTTCAACACTATTACAATGAGATATGGAAGGCTGTGTATATCTCACAACTATATCGATACAACTTTGTGAAGCTATAACACCTTCAGGATCAATCACAGTAAATTTATTCGGAGCTGTGCATAATACTGAAATCAAAATCAATTAAACTAAGTAATACAAAAAATACCACATGCGGCATTTCAAGGATATCATCACAATATCACAATAGTTACCTTTAAAGTTTACTGCAAAGTCGTACGGATTGTACAAAGTCAACAATTGCTTATGCGTATGTCTAGCTCCAAGATAGAACTCTAAGGATACAGGAAAAACAAACACGGGGAAGTTTTTCATTTTTGCAATCTACTAAAATATTACCACGAAATTGCTCCCACTACACAACCTCTTTCTTTTACAGAAAAATTCAACAAACAAATAAATAACACCAACCAAGCAACCAACCAACCAATAACAGACACACGCAGCTGATAGTTTTGTTTTTAAATAACTACTATTTTGACAGTGACAGATAGGTATGGGATAAACTGATTTCACGATAGTAAAATTACAAATAGATAACTTTTAAAACTAAAATATATGGATAATAACTTTTAGAGATTATATTTTAGTAGTATAGCAAAACTGTACTCCATATATAAATGTGTATAAAATATTATGACATCTTAAATCTCTCCCACCTACATAGTTTATCTTTTATTGTATTGTAATCGAATACATACATATCTATTTTCAAATAACTAAGTACAGACAGACAGAGTTGAGAATAATGACATTCTCCCTTAAGGGTTGAATTTATGAAATTACTTTTGAAGTAGTCACTCGTATAATGCAAACACTACTTGAATTTTTTAAATCCTCTCCTCATTGTAAAAATAAAGTAAATGGAATCCCTAGATAAAATTCCGGGTTTCTACGATCTGTCGTTTCGGCTCTATCTGCATTGGTTCTAAATCAGTCGGAGAACACAAATGGGTTAAAATATCTGTACCAAATGCACTTAAAACTTTAGTTTACATCATTTATTTTACAATCGTTTTTATTTCACGTCAATACGTTTACAATTTTACGTCACAACACAACCCATGAGCCGGCCGATCATTGCCACTGCGAGAAGTCGGTCCATGGGAATGGTGCGATTTTTTCTTTATTTATTTCTTTTATATGCTTCTTTACAATGAAGTAACATAAATCATAGCTATTTTTGCCGACCCCTACGGGGATAACTAGGTGAAAGTTTGAGTTTTGAGAGTTGAATTGTTACAAATACTTCCTACCCGGTAGATGAAGTAACAACTTTAAACCACCTTTAGAAATTTAGAATAACTAAATGGCATAGAGGATTATTAATAAATAAAGGAAAGAAAAATTTCGACACAGGCGGGATTCGAACCCGCGACCTCGGGTATACGCCCCCGTCGCTCTTGCCAATTGAGCTACCGTGTCAATGGCTGCCAGCGCGAAATTCTTCTATCCTTTATTTCTTTTACAAATTTTAGTAGTGTTTGAGTTTCCTACCTCCGAATTTTTTACTAATTCGTAAGGCCATTTGTCTATCTTTTCAGATAGAATGCAAATGTTGAAAACGCCTAACTATCACATAATTTAAATCTTTTACTACTATACGCCGTGAGTATATGTATGTATGTATTTGAAACACTGAGGCACACTACAGTATTTATTTGCTATTTTTTTTATCACAAAACTACAAAAACTCCATGCGTACGTAAGCGTGAGCGACGAATGGCCGGGCTTGTGACGTCACATCGCCACTTTCAACGTGAAGTTGTGAACTTTAAACCTAAATATTTCAGCCATTTTTTAAGCAATGAATGAAGTAAAAACACATTTTTCTCGTAATTTTTTGCAGAATTATTTGGCGTTTAAAATAAAAAAAACGTTGTTCAGGTCTAGGTTCGGTTGTTAAAATCTATAAAAATTTAAGATTTTTACCTGCATCATATTCAAAAGTATGATGAATTAATTTATTATGGGTCATGCATGAGCAACAAAAATTTATGGTATCAATTTTAAAATATTTTAGCTCTATTATTTAGCAGATATATTTTGGTGTGCAATAACGATACAATTTTGTTTATGCGATATTTCAGCAAAGCAAAGGTAACCAAAACAACTGAATATCGGATTGATGTGTATCGATAGAAAATGTCGATATATCACATTCCATTGTATCGATACACCAACATATCGATTCGATACTTATCGCATCGCAAGCACAACCGACAGAAGTCCTTAGTCCTTTTCAGTTTCAGTCAATCAATAACAAAAAATCTCAGTCGCTTTCCATTTCAGCTACTTTACCTTCCCTTCCATCCACGGCCTTATGACTCCTCTAGTTTGTTCTTGACCTTAGGGTAGATGGGGTAGATTGATACTGACAGTATTATTTGTTTGTATCCTTGTTTCATTTTAGAACAGGGTAAGATATAAACTATGCAGCCTATAGTGTTGAGTGAGTCATAAATTCTAGATGTTTAAATATAAATCAGTTTTTTGGTGATGGGTCTCCAACCGCATCGCCCAAAAATCCCTTAAAAGCCCCAATACCCTTAGTCGCCTCTTACGTACACCTACCGGAAGAAATGGGGTAGTGCTATTCTAAGCCGTGTTTCATTATGTAGTGTCAGCTTAGAATAGCACTACCCCATTTCCTCCCGTAGGTGCTTTTAAGAGGCGGCTAAGGGTATTACGACTATTTAAGTGGTTTTCGGGCGAAGTTATTAGGGTCCCGTCACAAGCTTTCTTTTTACAATCGTTTCTCTTTAATTTTCGAAAGTGGCTGAAGAATTTCTTATTCTGAAGCTCTAGCTACCACTTTTTGTGATTTATGGCCGTGAGTATATGAATTCATGTAAATGAATTTTTGGGTGTTTTCCCCCAAGGGCCTATGTGGTCCCTCTAGTTCGCAGCTGGCATAACTTACCACTATAACGCATTGGAGAGCCATTTAGTCATTCTTTCGTTAAAATAAAAACAAAACATGCCAAAAGCAAAGGTGTACACGTCAAAGACTAAAGTCTTGTCGATAGCTAGGGCAGTGGTTAGTCTGATTACGTAGTAATCTCTTTATAGTTTGTGCTTCCATCCATTTCATTCCATTCCCGTAGCTATTGGTCTGCCTAGTGCTCTAATTGTGTGTTATTGTTACGGTGAATCTCCTATTTGATTGTTTGTTATGAAAGATTGGACAATAATATGAAATAGTAAGCTTCTTGGTTCTAGAGAAGATGGATTTTAGCGCTTTCAATCCATCTTCCACAAATTCTCTCAACATAGCTTCCAGGATTAATGATGTTTTTAAAGTTATACAATTACTTAGAACGTCCAATCCGAATAGGGTGGATAACAGAGGCTGGACGTGTCTCCATGAAGCAGCCGCTCACGATGGTATAGATGTTATTAAATTAATCCTTAAGCATCCTGATTGCCGACCTCTCTGTGAGACTTATGAAGGGCATACCGCCTTGTACCTAGCCTGTGTGAAAGAATGCTCAATTACTCTTATAATGTTCTTACTCGAAAATATTGATGGTATTGTTAACTATGCTAGTACAGAAATGGTAACACCATTACATATTGTAAGTGCACAAGGAAGAGAAGCTGTTGTTCAGCTTTTATTAGAATATGGAGCTATAATAGATGCTGAAGACTTTGATGGTGACACTCCACTTCATGATGCAGCATTCAATACGCAGTATGATGTTGTTCAGCATCTTTTGCATGCGGGTGCACAGGCCGAAAAGAGGAATGAAGCTGACTACACACCACTTCATTTAGCATGTTTCAAAGGTTGTCTCAAAACAGTGAAGGCTCTGTACCCATTTGTGACTGATATTAATCAGAGAACAGGCAATGGGGAAACACCATTAATACTTGCAACTCAGAATGGTGAGACAGAAGTGGTACAGTTTTTGCTTGATAAAGGAGCAGATGCTAATATTAAAAATATTGATGATGAATTGGCTCTTCAAGTTGCTTTGGTTCATGGTAATGAAGAAGTGTTTAAAATACTGTTACAAGCAACAGACAAGGATGTAATAAATAAAGATCTAGTCATATTAGCCTGTAAGCCTCATTATTTCAGTATGGATATTATGAAGACAATATTAGAGTCAGATATAGGATCTGAGTTTTTTAATTTAACTGAGGATTTTCATGCAACATTTGAAACCATAGGTGGTATCCAACCAATTTATACAAAGAATGCTCCTATGAATCCTCTTCTTCATATTAGCGAGTACCTCTATACCCATTCAAAAGATTTGTTCCAGAAAATGTTTTACTTGTTTTTGATGAGAGGACCAGCTGTAGATGCTCTGTACATAGAAGAATGTCCACCTCTTGTTTACATACACTATTGTGAGAGCACTAATTGTTTCAATGATGTAAGTTATAACTTTACAAATTCATTTTGCATGCTCTATATCATAAACATAAAAAATAAATACCTAAAGCTCAGAAAAAAAGATACATTCTTCATACAGTGATGCAATACTTTTTATTAAGAATAAAAGAGCATGTGTAAAAATAATTATGATGCAAGGGAAATGTAAGCTGTTTTTCAGTATACTGCTAAGTGCTAAGCAATAAGTATAAACAATAGTCCCTGTCCACCACAAAGATAATTTAAGCCATTTGATTACTAACCAATAGCTTCTCTGAAGCTCAAATGAGCAGTTTGTCATCCATGTAATTAATAAATTTGTATTGGTGATTCCATATATGAGGTACAGGCAAATATTTTGGGTTTGAGTTAATTCTTAATAGTTTACTTAAAGGTTCTATTGTGAAATGAATTTTCATTCCTTAAAAGCCTTTTATGACACCTATTGAAAGAGATAGGCTTTTCTGACTAACAATTGTGTAGCAAGTTGCATAGTCATAAATTTTTATGTGATTTGACACTTTTGACAGCAACAATATTGCAACTTGTGACACAATGGCAGTCTCTAAAGTAAAGATACATAATCTGATTCCCAAAAAATATGTCTGAAGCTATTATTGTTAATAAATCACTTTCAGGTATTTAAAATCCTTCTGGAAATGGATTGTAATATAGACTATGAGACTGTCGAGGGCATGCCGGATGCATTCTATGCATCGCTAGCCACTGGAGGCACGATGGTGTGCTCAATGCTGCAATACAGCCTGGCTTGTGATCCATGTCAGATAATAGAATTCATTTATTCTGCTGAACTTGTTAGCAGAGTTCAACTCAATGTAAGTACATGCCCATAACTTACCTGTTTTATATACTGGTAAATATTAAGTTAAATGTTCTGGCAAAACTTCATTCATAAAATAAGATCATTAGATTTACTTGTCTGTTCAATGCCACTGGCAGCTCTTTGTACCTGAAGCTGCAGGTCCTTAGTTCTAATTACAATTTTAGTTATATTTCCATCCCCATTGCATTTCATATCTTGTTATTGGAGGCATTAATAAAAAAGTGCTTTAAAAACTTAGTATATTAACCTTACCATTCAAGGGTTGTCTGGAAGAAATCACTTTTAGTGATGAGGACCGCCAATTATACTTTTGCTTTTGTACTGAAATAATTTAAATATTTATTTTGTGATGTGCAGTATTTTCTATTCTAATCGATTTTTTTCATTTCCAATTAATTGAAGATTCGGGTCGGGCCTACACCAATTTGCCTTTTTAAAGACATAAGTGTGGTTTATTTATCATGGTTGTTAACAGTGAGGGAAAACATCGTGAGGAAACCCACATGGCTGAGTTGTACTTAGTCATGTGACAGTGTATTCGTACAAAACGGCGATAGGCCTGCCCCCTATCACGTGAGTACACAGGTGACAAAGTCACGTGATGTTCAGAAGTATTAGTACCTCTGCCAACCCCCTCGGGGATATTCGGCGTGAACGTTTATGTTATGTTATGTTAAAAACCAACTTTAGACCAGCTTCATGAAATGCAAACATTTACTAAACAAAACCCAACAAAGGGTTACCAGAATTTAAAAATTAGAATTTCCTCTGCACTGCTGGATGTTGAGCCCTCTCAAAGAGTATAAAGTGAAGAATAGTTAGAGATGGATCTCCAGCCACATCGCCCAACAATAATTTAAGAAGTCCTTAATCACTAGTCACCTCATCCGATTTTTTGTGTTATCTAATTTACATATATACGTACATATACTCACGGTTATAAATCTTTAAAAGGGGTAGCCAGAGCTGAGAAATTAGAAATTCCTCAGCCATTTTTGGAAGTTGAGTGGGGAAAAGATGGTAGAATAAAGGTTGTTGGTGATGTGTCTCCAACCGCTTCGCCCAAAAATCCCTTATAAAGCCCCAAGTCCGTTAGTCGCCTCTTACGTACACCCACCGGCAGAAATGGGGTAGTGCTATTCTAAGCCGACACTACACAGCTATATCTAATTTACTAATCAGATAATCAATAATTGCTTGTTATTTACAGGTTATGAGGCAGCTAGTTGTGATGTTAGACGTACGTTCAGAAGGACTAACATTTGACAGATACCATAGCTTTGTGCCAGCATTAAAACATTTGTGCCGAGTAAAAATAAGGAGTGTTTTAAGAAATAATGGAGTGAGATCTACAAAACAGTTTCTGAAAGTACTAGATCTTATACCTTTACCAAGAGTAATATTAAACTTTTTGAGATATTTATAAGGAGGTTATTGGTGATAAAAATGATATTATGAAAAATCAACGATTTTGTAAATTATGTACATATACAACTAATTTAATTCTTATTGTGTTTTTATTTTTTAAAAATGCCCTTGGATAGGCATATACCATCATCAAAAATAGAACTCAACTCAAACATTCATGCTGTACACCCCCTAAGCTAAGAGGTGGCATGACACACACTTGACTAGAAATTGACGGTTATCATAGCATCAGGTTCTCACAGTATTCTATTATGGGATACTAGCGGCCCGACCCGGCTTCGCACGGGCACTAAACATGACATAAACTAAGGTTGTAACGGAGGCGTCATTAGCGGAGGCAGAGAGGTTCACCTCCGCGGATGCGGAGGTTAACGGAGGCGGAGGTGAAGGTCGACATAGAAAAATATACATATCTATGTGTAATAAATGCTAAAAAATAATATATCCTCTACACCTAAGAGTTATATGCAAATTGAGATAAACGTTGAAGAGAAAGAACAAGCAAGAGAAATAAGCTAACTGCATACAGGCAAAGAACAATAGCAGACAAAGTCATGCAAGGGTTTAGTTGTCTTAACCTGTATGAGGGATCAAATACCTGTATGATTGATCCCTCACACAGGTATTTGATCACACCACTTTGACATTGAGAGTGGTCCCTAACCGATATTATGGCTTAGTAGTAGCAATGTAGTTAGGGGAAAGGGATGTAAGATGGGGTACTTAACGTTTGAATCTCAATAAAACTAACATTTTCGTGTCTTCATTATCTTTTTTATTTTAATAATCATCTTTGGTAATCAGTCTTCCATAACTAATACTAATTAGGAACATATGTTAAATAATGAAAGAGAAAATTATACAAAAGTAGAAAAGGTCAGATCTCCCCATCTTGCCCCCTCCGTCGGGTAAGATGGGGTACCCTGAGGGGCAAGATGGGGTTGAAAAAATCCAATTTATTTTAGCTGACAAAATTCGCAAGTATACGTTGCATCTTCATCTTCATCATCCAGACCAGCACAGCTACAGCGAGCCCATTTGCCGCATGCAGAACAGGCAGCCCAGCCTTTATTAGACTCCAAATAACAACTTTTACAAAAAAAACATGGTGTATTTTCTACTTCACTGTCACTGCTCTCTATTGATGGGACATGTTTAGATCTTTTTTCTTTTTGGTCATTTTTTTTTATCAGCCGCAGATTTTTTTCGGTTTTCGTTAGTTCTCTTATTGCTTTTCTTCTTCTGCCAACTTCTTTTTTTTAATAGTCTCTTCCAATTCATTTTTATAGGGCGATGAAGTTATAATTGCAGTTTTTCCTCGTTTTCTAACAACGCGAGAAGTTTTGCGTGTTACTGGAAAGGGCATTATTTCCTGAGGACTGGTAACGGTAAATGTTGATTTTTGTGGAGTAGTTGGTGTCTTGTTTATTTCAGGGTTATCAAACCAACTAGAGCAACCAGGTATAGAGGATGATATTCTTGTAGTGGAGGTCACAACAGGAATTACTTCATAACAGCTTGGTTCTGTTTCAATATTTGGCTGTGCTTCTGTGACAGCTGGAGCTAAAATCTGGAAATGAAATAACGGTGGTGCTGCAGCTGTTAATCCGGTATTAGATGTTGAAGTTGCAGTCGTTGTAGTTACAGTTGTTACTTCAGTAGTTGGCTCTCTCTCGATCTGCGGAATATTCGTCGTCAAAGAAGCAGCAAAGTCTGTTTCTGAGAAAACTGATGAATCATATGGCCAAATTCCACATTTAACAAAATACACATTAGAACTATTTTAGTTCGGGCAAGATGGGGTACACCATACCCCGTCTTGCCCTCTCATGTCCAAATAAATAAACAAATTAACCTCTAAAAACAATGCTCTCGCACACAAATAAACAAGTGCTCACTTGCATGAGTAATCTTTAACCCATGTGAATAACTTTACTTGTACTTCGAAATGCTGTTATTTATAAAACAATCACGGTGCAACCAAAGTGAAAAAACGCTGAGAAAATCACTGATATACTATTTTTTCTACTTAACCAACAAAAACAGTGAAGTCGTCGCTCTATCACTGCGTCGACTAAAAGGTTTAATGGTCGCGGTGCGTCACGCGCAGAAACTATCCTGATCGGTCAAACGGTTCGCGATATAAGACGGGTACCCTGTCTTGCCCGCCACCCCGTCTTACCCCCCTCTCCCCTACCTATTGAAGCTACGAGTTTCATATAAAAAATCACTGGAAAATAAACTAAACACAGCCGACGACGCATGTCACTAGTTTGATTGATTGATACATTCATAGTACGGTTTAATTACTTATTTAATCAACTTCTAGCGATAGCGACATGATAGTCCAGTGGGTAGAACACCCGCCCGAAAAACCAAAGGGCGTGAGTTCCAATCCTGGGACGGGCCTACACCAATTTGTCTTTTCTAAAGTCATATGTGTGGTTAATTTATCATGGTTGCTAACGGTGAGGGAAAACATCGTGAGGAAACCCACATGGCTGAGTTGTACTTAGTCATGTGACAGTGTATTCGTACAAAACGGCGATAGGCCTGCCCCCTATCACGTGAGTACACTGTCTAAGCAAAACGTGGGTACCTTCTCTAGAAACTAGATGGCGCTTGCCATGTGAGTTCAGGAGTATTGGTACCTCTGCCAACCCCTTCGGGGATAAACGGCGTGAACGTTTATGTTATGTATGTTTATGTTCTATTAAAATCACATGAGAAGAGGCAAATTATATTTGTCAAACGAGAGTTTGGCGGCTTTGTCACCTTCCAAAAACTTTCTGAGGGGTCGCGCGTTTTTGTACCGATTAACGTAAATATAACTCCGCATATATTTAACGGAGGCGGAGGCGGATGCGGAGGTATGATTTCTTGCGGAGCTTCCGCAGTAACGAAGACGGAGGCGAAGTTCCGTTACAACCCTAATTTAAACACATATTCACAATTCATCGCGTCAAATTTTACTTAACATTTTTTTGGTACTTTTGTCATTGTTTATTCAAGTCATTTCGTAGGATAACTACATACCATTGAAGAGGTAGCTGGAGCTGGGGAATTAGAAATTCCTCAGCAACTTTTGCAAGTTGCGTGGAGAAAAGTACTAAATTAAATATTATAGAGCGTTTTTTTTAATTCCTTACACCACCATTAGTAGCGTAGTGAGCTGGCCGCGCCGTAGTGAGCCGCGCGGCATGATTATTTCGTGATCTTAGCCCTCCCCCGTACCTCCGTGCCCGAGTGAAAGCGGCGACACACGACCCCAATCTCAGTAGCGATATCGGGGCAGTGGTGGGGAGGACCCTAGATCGTACCATAAATTGCCTCGTGTGTAGGCAAATCATACCCGATTTTTATCCTCCCTAAATCGCTCCGGGCGAGTTCACGATTTAGGGCCGATAATCGTTTAGGGAGCGTTGTCGGTACGTGAGTAGCGAAACCGGGATTGATATCTTAGATATCATATCTACGCAGTCTGCGCTTGAGTGCCGCGACGATACGATGTGCTTGCGGCTATAATTGTTAATTTCGCGAAGAACCTTTTTTGACCATCTTCAGTGGCACGTGTGTAACTCCGCGACCAAATACATTCAGAATTCACGAAGTCGCTGACTTAGTAATGAAGTCGCTCGGATAATTTTTTTATATCTGAAATGGATTTATCACAATCCACTTTTTGTAAGCTCGTTCTGGATTTTATTATAAATCAAAATTCGTCGTCAGTTTAGTTAATTTTTCGCTTACTCAAATTCATGCCGCTCAAGTTATTAAAACAGTATGTCATCATCAGTCGCAAAGTTTTTTTTTGTTCGCTCGTTTTATAATTCCCCATAATATACCACAAAGCAGAAATATTCGTCATCGAGTAAGCTATAATCACATACTTAAAATCAAATTTCAAGTCTATGATATTAAGTTAATGTTATAGTATGACTGGCCGTTGAAAATTCCTTATACGTTTGTGGGTACAAGTTAAAGGCCTACCATATAATATTAAGGACAATAACAAAGAAATCGCAGTAAGGAACCTTAGTTTTTTCAGAATGCTTTTGATGGGATTCTATTATATTATCATTTTATGTTTCCCTATTGCTTAGAATAATTAGATACGACAAATAAAAATAAAAAATATATTTGCAATTAACTTTAATCAAAATATTGGAATAAATATTTATATACACTAACTAATAAAAAATATGCACAGGACCCTTACACAATTAATTGATACAAGTTTTTCTTAAATTCTATATTTTGAGCTTTTATATAATTATTATAGGCTCTTTAGTCATCTTATATTTGCTTGAAATTGGCTCCATTGCTCATAAATTCTTCTATTTCTGCCACACTGAAAATAAAAAGGTAAATCGGAATTTAGTATTTAGTTATTTTAGATTAAGAAGTCAGATGGATGCATATGGATTTGCTGTGTAGTGTCGGCTTAGAATAGCACTACCCCTTTTCTTCCGGTGGGTGTACGTAAGAGGCGACTAACGGTATTGGGGCTTTTTAAGGGATTTTTGGGCGATGCGGTTGGAGACCCATCTCCAACAACCTTTATTTTACCATCTTTTCCCCACGCAACTTCCAAAAGTGGCTGAGGAATTTCTAATTCGTAAGCTCTGGCTACCCCTTCTAGGGATTTATAGCCGTGAGTATATGTATGTATGGATGCATAGTGAACTTAACTAAATAGAGAAGAAACAAAGAATGTCACATGTTGTTACTGGCTTAAGCGATGCAAATGTATGACTTAACAAAAGTCAAAACATTGAATCAACCAAACCAATCAGGGCGTAGGTAGGGACGATTTATTTGTACAATAATTTTTTGGCGGAATTCCTTTAGAGTTTTTTGTACTTAACTAAGTCTGGTTTCCGCTCTAATTAAAAAAGTTTCCTATGGATGGATGATATCATGATAGTAGATGATATGATGATATATTTTTTTCTATTTTAATGTCCGAGAGGTAATTGAATCGGAGGCTCTGATTACTTCTTTTCGGGATTTTAGCCGTGAGTATAGGGCATTTCTTTTCTTTCTTCTCTCGTCATTCTTAATCTTGAATTTATTAGAAGCTATATATCCACAGCGGAGCTTCAGGATTAACTATGTGATAATATAATCACAAAGTTTTCTCTCACTGTTAACAACCATGATAATTTATACATGAATATTACAAAAGACACGTACTGTAGGCACGACTCATGATTCGAACCCACACCTGCTTAAGAAGCGTTGGTAATTTCCACTCATCTATTTCGCTTATAATTATTATATTAAATGTATTGCCTTTAGGAATATGATAAAATCCAACCATTCCTTGTCCACACAATAATGTAACTTACGTTCTAGGTACGAAGGTAAAGTTTTCCACGCCATGTTCAGTAATGAGCACGTCATCCTCGATTCTCACGCCGCCGAACCCACGGAACCTTTGCAACATCGGTATGTTGAAGTGTTTAGCCATCTCTGGATCATTTAGGGCTCGGTCTAGTAACTGAAATAATTGAAAGGAAAAATATTTATTGCATATTTGAACTCAATTATTTACAAACAAAACTGTTTTACAAAGAAATAGAATTTGCGTAGTTAAGTTAAAATGACTTAACCCACACTTTCCTGCGATCGTGCGTGGCAGTGCGCAGGTGCGTGAGGGCCGCAGGGACATATATAGAATGTGAGTAACTCACCTTATCAATAAAATAGCACCCCGGCTCAATAGTCAGTATCATTGCAGCGCTTAATAAGGCGCGAGAGTGCGAGGCAGGGTTGGGGGTCATATATATTATTTACCTTATAAATATCACCCCTATACTGAGCGTCATACCAGCGGTTAGTAGTCCTTGCGATATAATAACACGGCAATAGTTGCAAGTCTACTAACCGTTACTTGGTTTAGTGGACTATACAGAGGATTAGCTCGAACCTTGGTAAGGACATGTATATTACCAACCTTGTCAATAAAATAGCACTCCGGCTCTATAGTGAGCGTCATCCCAGCGACCAGCGTCCGGGCAGTGCGCAGGCGCGATGGGCGAGGTAAGAGGGCGCGGAGGGAAGGTGGGAAATATATACAAAAATAGCACCCCAGTTCTATAGTTAGTGTCATACCCTTCACCAGTGGCTTTGCAGTGTGCAGGCACGAGATTGCACGGGGCGCAGGCGGGCACATATATGAAGTGTAAGAAACTTACGCGGGGGACATTTAGACGTGAGTATGTCAGTATAAGTGCTCAGGCGCGAGAGACGCGCGGCGGGTATACCTATGCTATGTGTTTATGAGGAACTCACCTTATCAATAAAATAGCACCCCAGCTCTATAGTTAATGTCATCCCAGCGGCCAGCGTCCGCGCAGTGCGCAGGCACGAGAGGGGAGTTACGGCGGGGCGCAGAGGGAAGGCGGAACATATATAGCACGCAGTGGTATGTATGTCCCGCCGATGGCGAGACGCGAGATTGCGCTTACTTTATCAAGAGATAAAAAATAAAAAAAATAAAATATGTTTATTTCAAAAACCAGATATTACAGTATAAGTTTCTGCTGGGGCCTTCTATTAAGTAATAGTACCTGTATCAGAAGACCCCGCTCCCTCACGTCCGTGACTAATTAACAACTTCAAGGCGCTAATTTTACAAACATAAATCGAAATATAAATTAAAAATAACTTTAAGTAAAACAAAATAAAAGATAAAAGATAGGTTTTTTTTTTTTTAACGAAACTAATTTGAGAATGAAAACCAAAGAAAAAAACACTCGTAATATACAAAGATGCAAAGAGATTCTGTGTGTGGTGTGTGTTTGTTTGGTGTGTGTGTGTGTGTGTGTGTGTGTGTGTGTGTGTGTGTGTGTGTGTGTGTGTTGATGTTAGTCCAGCATTGCTATACCACCTAACTGTATGGGTTCGGGAATTTTATACCAATAAAATAAGTACTTAGTACAAACACTTGATACAATTAGGTACCTAAGCATAAGTGTTTGTACTTATAAGCAATTCTATCTCGTCATATTTTAATGTCTTTAGCCAATTAGTTAAAAGTTTTTTAACTTCATATTGTGGTTTGGGGTAGATGTCTAGAGTTTTATTTAGTGTATTATATAAACGGGCTGATTGTGTTTCGAATTGTTTCATAGCAAACTTAGACTTCCTGGCTTTAATTATAATTGCATTGTGAGTTCTCCTTTTTTCGCCTATTTTAGGATCAAAACGTAGACTTTTTTGTACTCTTAGAGTAGCTTTTAATATGTATAGCTTTCTTACTGTTAACATTTGACATAGTTAGTATAGGTCTACAGTCGGAAATCTAAATGGCTTGAAATACATGACTTTTAACAGTGCTCGTTGTGACCTCTCTACTTCGATTAATTTAGTTTTGGCAGATCCCCCCCAGATGGTGATACAATAACATAGAATTGATTGACCCAGGGCAACATATATTTGATTGAGCAACAAAGGTGGAGCAACATTTCTTAGGGTTTTGAAGACCCAGATAAGTTTTCTCATTCTAGCGCTAAGTAGTTCAATTTGTGCAAACCACCCCAGTCTTTGGTCAATTGTGACCCCTAAGTATTTAATTGTACTTACTTTGTTTATTATTGTGCAGTCACAATTTGAGTCAGAACCATAGTTGGCACAATCATTATGAATCCTGATAGTAAAATCATCTGTCGGTTGAGTCTTATTTGTCTTAGTAAAGCACATGTAACTTGTCTTTAGAGCATTCAAAGTCAGCAGATTAGACCTAAGCCACTGTGAAATCCTATGTAAGCCTATCTCAGCCTGCATACGAGTTCCAGCCCAGGCCTTATCAGAAAATACTATAGCAGTGTCATCGGCGTAACATACAATTTTAGCGTGCTCAATTTTTAGGTTGCATAGATCATTTATGTAGATTAAGAATAAGGTAGGCCCCAGAACGCTCCCCTGAGGCACGCCATAAACAATTTCGGAGTCTTCGCTAGTATGCAGCCCGATCCTTACTTTTTGCTTCCTATTACTAAGATAATCTCGAAAGAGAGCCAAAGAAGTATCTCTAATCCCACAATTTTCAAGTTTTTGCACAAGTATGGGAATGCTAACAGTATCAAAAGCCTTTTTAAGGTCTAAAAACACTGTAAGACATTTATTGTTATTGTCAACCTGGTCAACGATATGTGAGGTAATAGCTGTTACGGCGTCTTCCGTGGATTTACCCGTTCGAAAGCCAAACTGTGAGTCAGATAATATGTTATATTGATCTAGGTAAGATAAACTTACTTTATCAATAAAATAGCACCCCGGCTCTATAGTCAACGTCATCCCGGCGGTTAACGTCCGCGCAGTGCGCAGGCGCGCGAGGGGCGGCGCGGTGGGGCGCGGCGGGCAGGCGGGCAGGTAGCCGCCCACGTCGTGCACGTCCAGCCCCAGCAGGTGGCCCAGCCCGTGCGGTTGCAGGGTCCCGTGGATACCGTTCTGTGTACATTGGATTTTACTGTATGGTAGTACTAGCTGACCCGACAGACTTCGAACTGTCACAAAAGTATATATAGTATATAGTCTGAACTGAGTGTTATAACAAATGAAAAAAAGAAACTATATCGCGATGTAGGAAACAACTACTCACGCCATCTAGTAGTTTTTTGATGCTCCTGTGGGAATTGCGCAATCCGGGATAAAGGATATCCTTATATAAGGTATATAAGCTACATTCATGCCAAATTTGATCAAGATCCGTCCATCCTCAATTACCATGATGACACACAGAAAGACAGACAGACAGTATTTTTTTTAATAATAGCAAATTTGGCTTCATTAACGAAAATAAAACATATGCCACCGGTTTTTTTTTTCTTTAATGTATAGTTTTGACCTCGGTACAGCACTTATTATAGTTTAGATATACTGAGCTGGCGTGCGGCCAGGGAAGTCAGAAAGGCGTGGTGGGAGCTTGTGCAGTCCCTGTGCACTAGTAACAACAACTGTATTATATAGAGACAGAATTGGTTTGTTGGTAGCTCAGTGGGTAGAACATGCGCTTATCATGCAGAGGCGTCGGTACGAATGTTGAGGCGGGCGGACATCAATTTGTCCTTTCTTAAGTAATGTGTGTGGTTGATGTACCGTGGTTGTTAATGGTGAGGGAAAACATCGTCAAAAACTCACTTGACCAAGTTGTAGTTAGTCGTTAGAAAGTGTAATTCAACAAAACGTTAGTAAGTCTCCCCCTATTACATTAGTGCAAGCAAATGGGTACTTTGAAAACCAGAGATGAGAGAGAGATGTTCAGAAATATCTGAAGATCTGCCACTCCTTTGAAGATAACCTTTGAGTTGAATTGAATTGAAATAAATTAGGTAGTTATATCATTGTGATTATACAATTAAACTGCCGTCATAGTCAGGAATGACAAGGACAAATGAGCCTTTCGAACTATTTTAAATGACGCTCAAGCAGTTTCCCTTCTAAACAAACTTTCACAGTATTTCTTTCCATTGGTATCATAAAAGGCAACTAAGGGTTTTGGGACTTATTAAGTTGTTATTAAACATTGCCCATTGAACTTCTAAGAATTTCTGAATTGAAGTAAATTAAGCGAAATTATTATGGATCGGCCCGAAGTTTTAGTGGTGGCTTATAATATTATATTCCCTAGCAATGTGCTGTGTAGTGTCAGCTTAGAATAGCACTACCCCATTTCTTCCGGTGGGTGTACGTAAGAGTCGACTAACGGTATTGGGCTTTTAAGGGATTATGGGCGATGCGGTTGGAGACCCATCACCAACAACCTTTATTTTACCATATTTTCCTTACTCAATTTTCCAAAAGTGGCCGAGGAATTTCTAATTCCTTAGCTCTGGCTACCCCTTTTAGGAATTTATAGCCGTGAGTGTATATATATTCCCTTGCAAATGTAAGTCTTTAGAAGACCACTCACTTTTATCATGTCTTCGACGTCGCCCAACAATAAACCTCCTTTCTTCAAATGCTGCAACATAGTTCGGTTCGCTAGTAAGTGCATGTCTGGCCACGCTACGCCTGGTTTGGCTTCCCTGAAGTAGTTAGCATATAAAATTATTATAGTTTTCTAGTGGATCTTGAAAGGCTTAGGAATAATTCGAGTTATTGATAGAATTATATAGATAGTGGTCCAGTACGTTTTGTTTATATTTGCAAAAAGTGAATAATGCTTCAAGGTTTAATATATTTGCAACTTAACTGTTTCATGGAATTTGAAAACAATAATAATAGTTCACTAATTATTACATATTCATTTAAGGATTTAAGTAATTGTTGAGGTAAACTGTATAGTATTGGGAAATGGAAAATTGATTGTATCCAATACTTTGTTATGTTTCGAGTAAAATTAGAATTATTAGAGAAATTAAGTAATTTTATTAACCTTATTTAAAAACACTGAAATAAAAACATGCGAGCGACATGATAGTCCAGTGGGTAAGAACACCCGCCCGAAAAACAGAAGGGCGTGAGTTCCAATCCTGGGACGGGCCTACACCAATTTGTCTTTTCTAAAGTCATATGTGTGGTTAATTTATCATGGTTGCTAACGGTGAGGGAAAACATCGTGAGGAAACCCACATGGCTGAGTTGTACTTAGTCATGTGACAGTGTATTCGTACAAAACGGCGATAGGCCTGCCCCCTATCACGTGAGTACACTGTCTAAGCAAAACGTGGGTACCTTCTCTGGAAACTAGATGGCGCTTGCCATGTGAGTTCAGGAGTATTGGTACCTCTGCCAACCCCTTCGGGGATAAAACGGCGTGAACGTTTATGTTATGTTACGTTTACGTTTATGAAATAAAAAATACTAGTAATTATATCTTGTTTTAGTCCTTTTCTTAACTGATGAGTTGATCAGCTACTTTAATTATACAATCTTTTCCCCCTCCACTAGTACATTTATAAGTAATTCACAGGCTCTAGCCTATCCCTTTTTTGTATTAAAAGCTGTAAGTATATGTATATATTTAAGTACTAACCTAATAACAGCATCTCTGGCAGCCAACACAGCTTCATAAACGAGTTTCTGATCATCAGTAAATTTCCCGTTGGCGGGAAACGAACACGTGATATCCGCTGCGTAACCTGCGTAGTTGGCCCCCATGTCGAATAAACTGAAAATATAGTCAAGGGAATTAATTATTGCGCATTTTGGTAAATAAACATGTATTTTTTTAATTTTTTTTTTATCTAGCTAACTGAACCGCACTTAACCTTTAGATTTATTTAGAGCGTATACGTTGCACCTCAAACAGTATGCTGGATGTATTGTCAAGCAGATAAGAATCTCCCTTTTTCAGGCATTGGATGGGCTTACACGACACGACTGGTTTCTCGTCAGGTGCGTGTCTAAATAAATGATTTATGTTTACTTTTTAAAAAGAATTACTAAATGTAGGAAAAGATTTTGTGAAATGTATCTAACACATTCTTGACATAATTTCCGAAATAAATTTATTGTATTTAAATATAAAACATACCACATATCTCCATCAGCGACACGCTTAGCGTTAGGCGCGGCGGCATGCCCGTAGTGTAGCGTGGCGCCATTGTGGCCCGAGCCGCAGATGCACGTGTAGGACACGTGACGGCACCCGCCCGCGCGGTACGCGTGGTCCAGGAACACGCTCTCGCACTGGTACTCGTGCACGCCTGGCTTGGCGTATAGCATCACCTGGGATAGAGCTTGGTACTTGGAGGAAACGTATATGATGATTTCAAAAAAGGACATACCCCCTGATCACGTATCTTTTGAGACTGACGTTTGTGTCGCAAGTTGCACGATTGTAGCTGTCAATGTCATAAATTTGTATGCGATTTGACACTTTTGACAGCGACGATACTGCAACTTGCGACACAATCGCGGTCACTAAATTTCTATTATTAGCCCCATGGTGTAAAGCTCCCAGTATATATTTTAAAAAACTAGTGGTCCATCGACTTCGCATTTTGATGACAATAGTGTATGTTTTGTAATGTTTGTGTAGGCCATCGTGAATAGTACGTTAATCTAGATTTTATAATGAAATTAGTCGGAAGTATTGAAATTTAAGATATGGTAGGCAAATCTTGTAGCGAATAGAGCTGTTTGATTGGCTAAAGCGTTTGAGAAGAAGAGAGACAGTGATAGCACATAACCTACACGTGAACAGTGTTATCAACGTTTTTTAACTGTCCTTCTTCTCAGAACGTTGTCTCTTAAAATTATTGTTCATTAGGATCTAAAAGTATTTTCTAAATCTTTTTATATTTTACGACCACTGTTGTATTCTATGTCCGTAAATAGTTGCTGATTTATATACCTGTTTATGAGCGTCCGACGAAACTTTGCAAACATATTTTAACACCTCGATCTCTTCGGGGGTTTTGATGACGCGACTGTAACATTAGAAAACCACAGATATTAACATCTTATATTTCAAAAGACCTTATATATTATTTTAAAAAATGTACAATTTTTTCAAAAATTAAATTAGTGAGGTTTAATCCTGTTTGGTAGTAATCACAGGCTCGAATCACATGATTATCCGAACATTTGGAGGGCACGTTAAACTGTCGGTCTCGGCTATGATCACGGTAGTAGTCTTTAGTCTGTGAACCCATACTAGGTCAGCGTACTGGACTATGGCAAAACGCTATTCAAACAAATGTGTGTGTGTGTGTGGGCTGTGTTGAAACACTTTTAGTTTGAACAGTTTTCGGGAATTACGGTAAAATTTTGAGACTATATTTATCAGGTTATATTTTCATAATTTTGGTGACAGTTAAGACTTAAACACACTCGATCCTACTGATCAAATGTAACATCACATAACATAACATAAACGTTCACGCCGAATATCCCCGTACTAATACTTCTGAACATCACGTGACTTTGTCACCTGGTGTTCAGAGTACCCACGTTTTGCATGGACAGTGTACTCACGTGATAGGGGGCAGGCCTATCGCCGTTTTGTACGAATACACTGTCACATGACTAAGTACAACTCAGTCATGTGGGTTTCCTCACGATGTTTTCCCTCACCGTTAACAACCATGATAAATTAAAGAAAGAAAGAAAGAAAAACATTTATTCATTGCTAAGCTTGAGTAAACAATACATGAAACATAACAACAAAATAATATTAAGGTTGGTTTTACAAGAAAAGAAAAAAATAATAATAATAATATAAATGGCGTAGGGATGTGACGACCCCACCGCCCATTGTTGGAATGGCAGGATGACATGTCTACCAGCTTGCCATTCCAGCAATGCAAATAGTCAGCGCTTGAGTTTGTAGATGTTGACCGTGTCTAAAAACTGGTCTCAGCGCAAAATAGAGCAATAACGGTCTCCCCGGGGCAAGTGAGCGAAAACCCGGGTGAATCTTCGCTCATCGTAAAATGGACAGTAATAGCAACGATGAGCGTATAGGGCCGCTCCCCAGGGGTTATCGCTGGGGCGCGTCTGGAGCTGGGGCTGGACGTGGCAGCATGCGGTCCCCCAGCCGCGGCAGACCGGCCCGACCACCTGGTCGGTCTGCTCGACCACCTCAGCCACCAGATGGCTTGGCAACGGTTGGGACCGGGGCAACTCAGTCCCAGCAATCGGTGCCCGCCGCTGGTGGAACAAGGCGCCGCATGGCATGGACGGTTGAAATGAATAGGAATGCCATGCGGGCCTATATAAGGGCCTCGGGTTCAAGAACTGGACGGACGGGTTATCGGGCAGCAATGTACCGCGAATTTCTGCGGTTGGAGCCCAATTTGACCGTCACAGAACAAAACCTGGCGGATCGAGTTCGGTACATACAGCGCTCAGAACTTTTTAGCACTACCGAACTCGAACAATTGCGACGCGAGGCTGTTCCCCCGCTAGACGAAGTTCCCGCTGTTCTCCCTCCAGTCCCTGAACGGGAAGTACGGAGGGAGCCAATTGTTAACCTGCCGGATGTGGGTGGTGCGGAAAGCGATTGGGGAACAGTCTCCCTGGATTTGGATTTGGTGAGGAGCGCACTCGAAGAGACGATCCTGGAATATCGCCAAGTGCCTCTCGAAAGGAGGCCAAGGCTGCCCCGAGTTCCTCTCAGCATCAAGGTTCGGGATGTCGTTGAGGCCGTCAATAACATGCTGCCCTCATTTTTAGAGAGCAGCATGGACCTTTGGGATACGGATTCAATTCTCTTTGGCGCCGCAATGACAGTTTGTCAATTTGTCGGCGTCAGGATGCCACCAACAAGAGCTGGTGGCTCCCGCCAGGCTGGCAGTACTAGTCCCAGGACTAGAACTAGACCAGCCTGGATGAGGCGGATTGAAAGCCGTATCACAAGGGCCAGGGTCCTCATCGGCAAACTGACCAGCTTCAGATCAGGCAACAATAGGCCGAGGGTGGTGCGCTTCGTCAGGGAGGCATTCCCTGGTGAGAATGTCTTTGACAACTCACCGGAGTTTGCCTGTAGACTGGTGGAGCGCATCGATGATCTGAAGCAGAAGATCGCTGCTTGGGGTAAGCGAATTGGGCGATATTCTGAAAGGGTAAAGAGGTACCAACAGAATCGTCTCTTCATGAGTGACCAGAAGAAGTTCTACAGAACTTTGGAGCGTCCCGATGTGGTTTCGACAGGTCAGCGACCGGAAAAAGCCGAAGTAGTTGACTTTTGGCGTGGGCTTTGGTCGCTGCCTGTTGATCACGAAGAGGGCCGATGGTTCGAGGCGGTCGAGGGAGCGTGCGAGCCCATAGCGCCCATGAACCCCGTCAACATATCCGAGGAGGATGTGGTGGCTGCGATCCGTAAGGCTCCGAACTGGAAAAGTCCGGGGCCGGACGGATTGCACCATTACTGGTTGAAGGGGTTCACGCGCTGTCACGCTACTCTCGCCCGTCAGTTCCAAAGCGCCCTCGAGAGTGGGACGCTCCCGAACTTCTTAACTACTGGGGTCACTCATTTAGCTCCAAAGAGCGATGCTACCGCGGATCCATCACAATACCGCCCCATTACTTGTCTTTGTACAATTTACAAGACCTTGACATCCGTTCTGAGCTCCAAGATTACTCAACACATTGTTGATAACAATGTGATATCTGGAGCTCAGAACGGATGTAGGGGCGGTAGTCGCGGTAGCAAGGAGCTGCTCCTCATCGATGCGGTCGTAGGCCAACTGGTCAAACGCAACCGTCGGAACTTCTCCGCTGGCTGGATAGACTACAGGAAGGCGTTCGATTCGGTACCTCATTCATGGCTCATGATGGTCCTCGAGCTGTACAAAATTGAAAGTACAGTTCGACACTTCCTCGGGCAGTGTATGGGGTGCTGGAGAACGATCCTGAGTTATGACGGACGCGGATGACCAAATTGATATAAGGCGAGGGATTTTCCAGGGCGAATGCCTGAGTCCAGTTTGGTTTTGCATGGCCCTGAATCCTCTAAGTACACTCTTGGAGAATTCGGGGACAGGCTTTCAGTTTCGCGCACCACGCTTGCCTCATCTCCTTTACATGGATGACCTGAAGCTTTACGCCTCGACGGCTGACAGATTGGCGGAGCTACTGACGATCACTAACGATTTCAGTGGTTCCGTCAAGAAGGAGCTCGGGGTCGATAAGTGTGCGGTCATTCATGTTGGGAAGGGGCATGTCGTGCACTCTGATGGTGTCGATGTCGGCACCAATCATTTGAGGGCACTCTCCGATGCTGAAACATACCGGTATCTGGGCATGTCACAAACCATCGGTGTGAAGGTGGCAGACGTGAAACAGGGTGTTTGCGAGGAGTTTTATGAACGCCTGAAAAGTGTGCTTAATAGCTACTTGTCAGGCGTTAATAAGATCCGAGCCATTAACTCTTGGGTCATGCCTGTACTGATGTACACGTATGGCGTGCTCAGATGGACTCAGTCCGAACTAGACGCTCTGGACAGACGAGTCCGCACGACGATGACCTCTCATCGAATGCATCATCCGAGATCGTCGGTTATGAGATTGTATATCCCGCGGAAGTGTGGTGGTCGAGGCCTCTTGAGTGCCAAAACCATGCACAACCGCGAGGTATGCAACCTCAGAAACTATTTTTTGACGATGACGGATGATAGTATTCGGGGAGAGGTGGTCGCTAGTGATAAAGGACTGACTCCCTTATCGTTGGCCTCACAGGATTGGCGAACCCCGGAGGTACTTAGCACCTCTGATCGGGAGTCCGTATGGAAAGAGAAGGAGCTGCACGGGAGGTTTTACAAGGTATTTCACGAACCTTTCGTGGACCGTAAAGCCTCCCTGCATTGGCTGCGTTTCGGGGACCTCTTTGGGGAAACCGAAGGTTTTGTCTGTGCAATACAAGACCAGGTTATCAAGACGCGGAACTATCGGAAATACATCCTAAAGGACGGTACCACAGACATCTGTCGAGCATGTGGCCGTCCCGGAGAGTCACTTAGGCATGTTATTTCCGGTTGTTCGGCTCTTGCTAACACTGAGTACTTGCACAGACACAACCAAGCAGCCAAAATCCTGCATCAGGAGCTCGCTCTGAAATACGGACTCTTGCAACAGAGGCTGCCGTATTACAAGTATCTGCCGGAGCCAATCCTAGAAAACGACCGTGCCAAAATCTATTGGGACCGATCCGTTATCACGGACAGGACTATTCTAGCGAATAAGCCTGATATCGTGGTATGGGATCGGTCGCAGTCGAGGGTATTTCTAGTGGATGTCACTATCCCTCATGACGAGGGTCTCGTGAAAGCCGACACCGAGAAGCGTCGGAAATATCTCGATCTGGCTCACGAGATCACCGACATGTGGGGTGTGACTTCGACAGAAATAATCCCAATTGTTTTGTCCGCGAACGGGTTAATTCCAAGATGGAATGGTTGGAATTTCCAACCAGCCTCGCGACCAACTTGAGGCGGTTGGATTTCTGTGGCGTGTCGGTTCCAGCACAGATGCAGAAAGCGGTGCTGCTCGATACGGCTCGAATCGTCCGTCGGTTCTTGAACCTGACTCCCTGACCCCGACCGACTGTGCTCTTGTCGGGGAGTACCGCCTCTCCCATTTAAAATTCTAATTTTCTGTTTCGGCCATGGGAGAGGCGAGGAACTAAATGTCATACCCAATAATAATAATATATAAGTTAACAAAAATAAATAATAAAAAAAAAAAAACTCAAAATAAAACATGAGTTATAAAATAAGAAAAAAGCAAACATAAATAAAAGCGAACCAAAATATGTAACCTGTCACAAGAATAGCCATTACCTGCGTAGCAATGAATTGGCAGATGACTCAGCATTTTCGTTGTGAGTTAATACCTCACAACACTGATTTTCAGTCACCGCCAAGTAGAGGTGATGCACGAACTATTAATATATATGTCGCAGGCATATGATAAAAATGGGGATTTGGTCAATTCCCTAAGGGAGTTGATCAAATCACGGAGGATGTTAAAATAACAACACGATTTTATCTTTTCCCTAAACAAATCTAGTGAATTGAACAAATCCCTAAATTGGTTCAGTGGAATGACAAAAATAATATTACAATGGTATTTTAAAGATTTATTTGGTAAGATATACCTACATAGGGGGGTGCAGGGGGGCAGAGCCCCCCTGCTTGGGGGGGTCGGGGGGCGAAAGCCCCCTGCAGACAAAGAAAAATTAGGTCACACTTAGTTAGGTTAGGTTAGGTTAGATTATGTATAAAACGAGCGAGCGTAGCGCAGCGGAGCGAGCACCTAAATGCCTGATGCATGCTTATATGCCATACTTGCTTGCTTGCAGCTTGCTACATATAGAGGACGGGGGGCGGGGTATACTACTTATTTTAGGGATTTGTTCAATTCAGGCATTTAGGTGCTCGCTCCGCTGCGCTACGCTCGCTCGTTTTATACATAATCTAACCTAACCTAACCTAACTAAATGTGACCTAATTTTTCATTGTCTGCAGGGGGCTTTCGCCCCCCGACCCCCCCAAGCAGGGGGGCTCTGCCCCCCTGCACCCCCCCTATGTAGGTATATCTTATTTTTGTCATTCCACTGAACCAATTTAGGGATTTGTTCAATTCACTAGATTTGTTTAGGGAAAAGGTAAAATCGTGTTGTTATTTTAACATCCTCCGTGATTTGATCAACTCCCTTAGGGAATTGACCAAATCCCCATTTTTATCATATCCCTGCAACATATATATATATATATATATATATATATATATATATATATATATATATACATAATGCATGCATATATTTTAAATATATAAAAATATCAAACAAATCAACAGAACCATTAACATGAATATACAAAATTGATATATTTAAACAAATTGACAAAAAGTTAAATAGAAAAAATTAAATGAATAAAATACAATGAAATGATAATTTCATACGACACATAACTAAAAATTAATAAACGATAATAGCAAAGACATTTCAAATAGTCATATATATCCGTATACTTTATTTACAAAGGGAAAACTAATATAATTGTTTGATCCATTGATTAACCACACATATGTCTTTAGAAAAGACAAATTGGTATAGGCCCGACCCAGGATTTGAACACTAGTCGTTTGCACGATAACCGAGTGTTCTACCCTCTATCACGGTTGTTGTTGATCAAATGTACTCCAGATCTATTTCCTACTAAAAAGGTAGTTAAAAGTTAAGGATTCTAAGGTATAGATTCTAAGCAATGATGTACTAAAACTCCTTTGTTTTTGCTTTTGTTGTTCATTGAACAAATAAACGTTTGAATTTATTATAAATGAAGGACAATTGTTAAAAATCTGCAACAACAAATATGATACATTCAGAATTCAGTAAACAACGGTATCTTTATTATTATGTAAACTTGTTGTCAGGCGATATCTGATAGCACAATAATCGCCAGCGAGCTACTATCCTGATTGATGAATTTCATAATCAGAGATAAATTTTGTAATTAAAAGGCAATAATTACCGTTTACGATAATCAAGATAGTCATAAAAATATATGACGATAACTTAGAAGAAAAATAAATAAATTGTAAAAATCTGTGGAGGGCAATAGCACTAACTCATTTCTTCAATTTCGTGTCGTGTGCTCCCACGAAGGTTTATGAGTCTTTTTATGTGATTATTGGGCGATTAGGCTGGAGAGTTGGAGACCCATAACCGAACATCCTATTTTTTTATCATCATTTCCTTGTTTAAATTCTCAAAGTGGCTGAGAGGCTTATAATTCTGAAACTCTGGCTACCCTTTTTTAGGGTTCATAGTCGTCAGTTTAGGTATGTGGATATATAAAATTGTTATATAGTAAAATTTGGACAACATGAAATCTGATAATAAATAGGGGGTGATGAATATCATAGCTGACAAATCATTAAACGTGCCTCTATAGTAAATATTTAAAAAACATATTTCTCAAAACGAAATCAAGTTGTTATGAATAAGCAGGGTTCTAGTATGTTCAAATACCTTTATTACATTATCTTTTAGATATAAAAATTCAACTTACAGTTCTGCAATTATAGGAAACAACGTTTCATTATCCACTTTGAATCTGAAAACAAACATTTTGTGGTTAGATTATTTTATTGTTTCTTTTTTTATGAATTGCTTTGCATAAGTATCATCTTTTAATAATTTACATAAAACTATTTTTTTCTTCTTCTTTCATTTTTTTTTTTTTCAATTGTCTAATAAGTGATTGTTACAAAATAAAATAAGCATAAAAAACTTGTCTCTATTGGCTATGTTTGTAAAGTAACTAATAACGTAAAAGGACAGCACAATAACATGACCCTGTCTTGGGCTTATTCCACTTTTCCCCGTTGACAATCCCCGTCAACGGGGATAAGTGAACTTTTTGTTCACAAATCCCCGTTAACACAAATTGGAGCGTGTAACGGGGATTAGTGAACTAAAAAATTCATTAATCCCCGTTACGTTAAAAATAAAATAATCATGTAAGAATCAGGTACCTTCTATTTATTATTGGATAAGAACTCACTTATTGATTATTGTTATAATCAAATTATATAAAATTAAAGCTTGATTACAACACCATTTATACAAACCGTTGCCGATTTGTACAGTTCGCGAAACCAGCATGTTCCGCTGCGAATAGATATTTACTATCTATATATAGATATTATTATGTTATGATATGAATGCTATGTTTTAATGTATCTTTTTTAATTAATACATGTAACAAACTGTCATTTTGTTAGGCGTGTTCAGTAAATTTAACTGTTAAACTGTAATTGTAGGCAGTAAGAAATGTACATACATACATATACTCACGGCTGTAATTCCCTAGAAGGGGTAGCCAGAGCTAAGAAATCAGAAATTCCTCAGCCACTTTTGGAAGTTGCGTGGGGAAAAGATGGTAAAATAAAGGTTGTTGGTGATGGGTCTCCAAACGCATCGCCCAAAAATCCCTTAAAAGCCCCAATACCGTTAGTCGCCTCTTACGTACACCGGAAGAAATGGGGTAGTGCTATTCTATGCCGACACTACACAGCATTAAATGTAAAATCAGATATTACTTGAAAGTAACTGTCTGTATTTTATTTTATAGTTTGTACTTACGTTTTGTTATTAACAGCTCTATCATTATCGAAGAAACGTAAATAATAGTAAAAATTTTGATTTTAGTATAAATGTTGTTGTTATCAAGCTTAAATTTTATTTAATTTGATTATAACAATAATCAATAAGTGAGTTCTTATCCAATAATAAATAGAAGGTACCTGATTCTTACATGATTATTTTATTTTTAACGTAACGGGGATTAATGAACTTTTTAGTTCACTAATCCCCATTACACGCTCCAATTTGTGTTAACGGGGATTTGTGAACAAAAAGTTTACTTATCCCCGTTGACGGGGATTGTCAACGGGGAAAAGTGGAATAAGCCCTGTCTTGGTTACGTGATTTCAAAAAATAACAGCTTGTTTCCTTATATATGTAAAAAAGATTAAAATTGAAGTTTATTTATTTCTAATTCTTGAGTGTTAAAAGATGATATTTTTAAAAGCGGATTGTACTTTATGTAATAAAAAATTTAACTAAAAAGCATTCAAATATTAACAAGTCAATATGTCATACAATAACACTATATACTTCTACTCCTCGTCCGACTCCTCCGACGTCCTCGCAGATCCGTCAGAAGAAAGCCTCCGAGCTTAAACGTGGAAAGGCTTAAAGATCTCAGGACGAGGGAGAAATATGCCGAAGCATTGGCTACTGGGCTGCCTCGCACAAAGAGTGAGACTGGAAACGTCAGTGCTGACTGGAAGTCTCTGTCTTCTCATATTTTAGATACCGCCGCAGTTACTTTGGGTCTAAAAGTTCGTAAAAACGAGGACTGGTTTGATGAGAATGACGGGGCGCTTAAGGAAGCTATTGATAAACACCGAGATCTCCTCCGGCAGCACAGAAAGAGCAAAAGTGGTGTTGCGGAGGTCAAGCAAAGTGAACTGGATCTGCGGAGACTTACTCGGGAAACTAAAGACAAGTGGTGGCAGGATAAGGCTCGCTACATGCAGCAGCTCGCAGACACAAACCAGCTGGGAGATTTCTACAGTGAGGTACGGAAGTTGCTGGGTACTACTTCTCTTGCAAAAGTGCCACTTAAACCTGCCAGTGGTGAAGGCCTCCTTATTAGCAAGGCAGAAGTACTTAAGCGATGGGCAGAATATTTCAACATTCTGCTGAATGTGGACCGGTCTGCTGATATGGAACACATTCATTCGATGCCTCAGCTCCCCTTTGATATGGAGCTGGATGAGCCACTGTCGCGTGGCGAGGTTGTTCGTGCCATCAAAGAACAACAAAACAAGCGAGCGGTTGGCGTTGATTTTATACCAGGAGAACTGCTCAAATACGGCGGTGAGGAGCTGCATACGGTTATGTGGGAGCTTTTAGACCTTATGTGGAAAAATGAACAAGTCCCATCATCGTTTAAAATATCACGCATAAGGGCTCTATACAAGAGCAAGGGCGACCGCTCCGACTGCGGTTCCTACCGCGGTATTTCGCTTTTAACAGTCCCTGGAAAAGTCTTCGCCAGAATACTATTGAACCGCCTGACGAAACTTTCAGAAATGATATTGCCGGAAACCCAGTTTGGCTTCCGACCTGACCGAGGCACAGCTGAAGCTGTCTTCTCAGTGCGTCAACTACAGGAGAAAAGCAGAGAGCAGGGCCGTCATTTGTTCCTGTGCTTTGTTGACCTCGAGAAGGCATTTGACAGCGTGCCGCGAGAAGCCCTTTGGTTGGTGCTTATTATTATTATATTGTTGGATGGGATGCACGGAGAAGTTTGTGAGACTCCTCAAACTCCTCCATGACGACATGGAGTGCTGCGTTGCAGTCAGTGACGAACAATCAGAGTTTTTCCCCGTAACCTGTGGGGTTAAACAAGGCTGCGTTCTCGCGCCTACTTTGTTCGCACTGTACTTTGCAGCTGTAGTTCGCGAAGTCTTACAGACTACTCAAAAAGGTGTTCGCATTCGTTTTCGCACTGATGGCAATATTTTCAACCTGGCGAGGCTAAAAGCTCGCACTAAAGTCTCTCACGCTGTTGTCACTGAGATCATATACGCGGATGATCTATGCTTTGTAGCAGAATCCTCAAACGACCTGCAGCAGCTCATGTCCGACTTCGACAAGTCCTGCCGGAGATTCGGCTTGAAGATTAGCGTCAAGAAGACGGAGGTGATGTCTTCGGGTACGGAGGCTCCTCAGGCGCTAAAAATCAAACTTGGCGAGGACGAGCTGAGGCAGGTCGATAAGTTCCGTTATCTGGGGAGCACTTTAACATCCAAGTGCGACATGGAATCCGAAGTTAACAGCAGGATCTGAGCTGCAGCTGCAGCCTTCGGTAAGCTAGATTCCAAGGTCTTCTGCTCGCATGATCTGAAGATAGCGACAAAAGTCTCAGTGTACATGGCGGTTGTGTTACCGACAATCCTTTATGCTGCGGAAACATGGACCGTGTACCGCCGCCACATACGCATGCTAGACCGTTTCCACCTCAGATGTCTGCGGAAGATCCTAAAAATAAAATGGTCTGATCGCGTGCGTAACACTGAGGTGTTGCGTCGAGCAAAAGTTGATGGCATTGAGGTTTACCTCATGCGACGACAGCTCCGGTGGTGCGGACACGTTTCAAGGATGGCAGAACAGAGGGTCGCCAAGCGCATCTTTTATTCGGAACTTGAGGAGGGCAAGCGTAAGCATGGCGGACAACTCCTCAGGTATAAAGATGTGCTGAAGCGACACATGAAGAAGTGCGGCATCAAGAGCTCTCAGTGGGAAAAACAAGCCTCCATAAGACCGGAGTGGAGGACTTTGGTTCATACCAAAGTCCGTGACTTTGAAATTCTTCGGCGCGCTGAGAGTGATGCCAAACGCGACGAATTAAAAGCCCGACCACCTGCGCTAATAATCTATAATTATAATAATGGGGTGCTCACATGCCCGCAGTGTGCGAGGATCTTCACAAAGAAGATTGGCTATGTCAGCCACATGCGAGCCCACGACCGGCGTCCATAGAGGACACGTTGAAGCGGTCGCCGTGACCGAAATCGGTTGGACCACATCATCATCATACTTCTACTGTCTTAATTGCTATGATCAATCATTAAGTTTAAATTATCACGCTCAGTGAAATTAATACTATCAAATAATATCGTCCATTTACTATATATAGACATCTAACATTTACTTAATGTTCTACTCATTTTGGTGCTAACTTAACTTTATAATAATAAATATATGTTAGTAATGAGAACTAGAACTATAATTTTCATTCCTCACCTAAACCTTATTACTGCTTGCATCCCTTATTTAGAAACGAAGACACACACATAGTGGATCGGCCCAGCTTCGCATAGATAGCGTAGTTTTAAAAATATCTGAGGTTTCTTCCATCACTGCTCGCGTTATGTGAAATTTAGCTCATTGATTACAACTTATAACACTCCTGAATAGTGTAGCTTTGAGATTGTGAAAGCGCTTTTATGCGCGCGAGAAGAAGCCCTTGCAAGCAAACAATCAGAGTTACAAACTTTGCATACAAAATACATATACTCATGGTTATCTTTGCCCGCGCAACCGTTACACAAAAATAATCCTTATAGCATGATTCAGTATTCACGTGCGACGACGGCGCGATGGCTTATTTCACGAATAAGTATGGTGTTTCTATACCGATTTCTTTATTTAATTAATAGGTAATATTGTAAAGTTTTTAAAAATTAATTACAAACTTAACAGTAAAAAAAAAAATATTACAATATTCCGAACTGCTAAGCTATCAGGAGTTACTCGTGTTATTGTGAGTCAACTATAAATGTTAGACATGTACTGTTGAGGAATATTTTTTAGACAAATTTATGTGGAATATTTCCGTAATACATATTATCTATATAACTTTAACCATTAAGGCAACACACGCAACGGAAGCTTAAAAAATGGAGTAACTTCTCCCGTTTTTCCAAAATTCCCCTTTACTATTCTGCTGAAAAGTATACTATAACCTGTCCAGGAGTATGAAGAATAATTGTACGAAGTTTCGTTAAACTCCGTCTAGTAGTTTTTATTTCCATAAGGAACATACAAACCGACAGACAGACAGACAAAAATTTTACTGATTGCGTTTTTGGCATCAGTATCGATCACTAGCCACCCCCTGATCCTTATTTTGTAAATATATTTCATGTACAGAATTGACCTCTCTGCAGATTTATTATGAGTATAGATTACTGTGTATCAAATAAAATAACATTTGAAAAGTTAACAGTGTTATGTTCAGAATAGAGTTTTACTATTCTATTCTATAAATTATATAAGCACAGAAAATTACATTCAGAAACATCATAAGATATTTATATACTTGTGTGGTATGTATTTAGAATTTAGTTTTCTTATTGCGTCGCAAGTGCTATTAAATAATCATTACTTACTCATCTCTTCCCTCGAATACTGCTTCTTTGGCAGTTAGTCCACTATCAGTGTTTGGTCCACTCTGAAATGATAATTCATATATAAAGGTTTCAAGGATAATAAATGTTTATGATTGTAAGGTAGGCTAAGAACAACGCTAACCAATTTCTTCCTACGGGTGTTTTAAGGATGCTAGAAGAATCTACAAGCAAACGTAACTAACTGGAAATATCCCGGCTAAAGCTGGCCCCGTCATAGAAACATACTACTTGACATATTTTATTAAGGTATGGTATACCATGTATGAACTGCAGAGCTTATGACATTACATTCGTTAAGATCGGAGCTGCACTCATACCCTTGTAATTTTACTTTTCGTAACTACCTTCTTATCTCAGACTGAGAACGTTTGCCTTAAATATTACATACATACATATACACACGGCTGTAAATCCCTAGTAGGGGTAGCCAGAGCTAAGGAATTAGAAATTCCTCAGCCACTTTTGGAATGTTGAGTGGGGAAAAGATGGTAAAATAAAGGTTTTTGGTGATGGGTCTCCAACCACAGCGCCCAACAATCCCTTAAAAGCCCCAATACCGTTAGTCGCCTCTTACGTACACACACCGGAACAAATGGGGTAGTGCTATTCTAAGCCGACACTACACAGCATATAATTATAGCCTTAAATAGTATGCCTTGTTTAACAGCGAAGCAAGGCTTAATTCAGTATAAAAACTCACCAAAGTCAAAAGAACATCTGGCTTCAACTTTTTCAAGACATCGCACATCTGAAACAGAAATCATCATATTTCGCTTTAAAATGTGTATGTTGCCACTAATGCTGATTATTTCTGTCGTCTCCAGACGACCCTCTTTTTACTTGGTTATAGTAAGGGAGGCGAAGCGGGGATTTTTGAAGTGACCCGAGCATATCAGATTATTATATAGGGAGGTGAGGGAAAATATCGTGAGGAAACCCACATGGCTGAGTTGTACTTAGTCATGTGACAGTGTATTCGTACAAAACGGCGATAGGCCTGCCCCCTATCACGTGAGTACACTGTCCATGCAAAACGTGGGTACTCTGAACACCAGGTGACAAAGTCACGTGATGTTCAGAAGAATTAGTACCTCTGCCAACCCCTTCGGGGATATTCGGCGTGAACGTTTATGTTTATGTTATGTTATGTTATATATAGGGAGAATCCTTGTACCCTTTGATGTACATCTATCGAGTATGAACCCTTCGTATAGCGGGGTATGCTGAGGGGAATCCTCAAAAAACTCGAGCGCTTCAGACTAAGTAAAGGTAGGTTAATTACATTTAGAAGAGTGTATATCTGGATAATCTGAAGATTTGGGCGTGACGTTAAGAAATAAGATGGTCAAGAATCTTCAAGCGCGTGATGCGGGTGACGGCAATGTTCCCGCGATGGTGTTTTGGTGTAATATTTGTCTAGGCGTTAAGACTGAACATTGTTGTTAAATTTCCTTTAAAATGGCCAGAATAACGACATCCCTTACATTAATCATCAGATTAATATATAATGGTTATCAGAATTATAAATCGCATTCATACTGTTAATGGCTGACGCGCCCAAGTATTGCTATACTACTATTTTTTTTTTACTTTTTTATAAATGTTTACACGCTCTCTCCCTCACTAAAATATAAACTTGTAATATACTTCTTTTAATTTTGGAACATGAACTATCAAATCCGATAGGTTTCTACGATGCTCGAGCAATTGCAAATTTAGCATCCAGGCCTCCCCTACTATTAGTTTATTAGTGTGATAGAGATTAAGATCATCACTACTTTGCATTTTTATCTATTGTTTCCTGACACTATCGAATATGGAGCTATATAGTTACCAAAATGTTACGAAGTGCCAAAAAAGGAGCGATAAACATTGTTATTATGATGTAGCGCTAAATTGTTGGCGATTGGAAAATGCTTCTAGACACTGTCAGTTCTATGTGGTATCTTATCTATCTACATATTTTAATGTTAACAGTGACCAATAAGAAAAAAATATAACATAACATAACATAAACGTTCACGCCGAATATCCCCGAAGGGGTTGGCAGAGGTACTAAGACTTCTGAACATCACGTGACTTTGTCACCTGCTGTTCAGAGTACCCACGTTTTGCGTGGACAGTGTACTCACGTGATAGGGGGCAGGCCTATCGCCGTTTTGTACGAATACACTGTCACATGACTAAGTACAACTCAGCCATGTGGGTTTCCTCACGATGTTTTCCCTCACCGTTAACAACCACGATAAATTAACCACACATATGTCTTTAGAAAAGACAAATTGGTGTAGGCCCGACCCAGGATTCGAACACTAGTCGTTTGCACGATAACCGAGTGTTCTACCCACTGGGCTATCACGGTTGCTAAGAAAAAAATATATGTTGTTATACTATTTCCAAAATAACATTAATTATTCCTAGTCAAAATTCCATTCTATAGACGCAGTCTTACCCTTAATTCCACCGTAATAATGTTACTGAAACTGTAACTAAACTGTCCTGACAAGCTGTTATAGTTGTGGTATTACATATGTTTGTAATACTAAACTCATTGTATTGTCTGGTTTCATGATTATTTTAGAAACAATGGCAAATCAACTACAGGTACCTAAGGTTCTAAGAAAATGTCCGTTAATAAATGAGGTAGATTAATTTAAGAGCATTACTGTACACGTGAATTGAATATGACTCACACAACCACCTTTAATATATAACTATCGGTTGTAATTTCTTTGTCTAGTTTTACTCTTATACTTATAATGAAAATGAAACAGAGAAAGGTGTGTTTTTTCAATTGCTTTTGACAATAATGAAAACGTATAGGAGACTATATAATCGGCTATATAAACATTTATCATCACGATAAAGTTTATAAGAAGTGAACAGAGAGTGCAGCAACCTCAGATGTATAAAAACTAGCACATCCCATCCATAGATGTGGCGGTCCGCTGGTCATTAAAAACTTCAATAAATACAATATGCATATGACCTTATACTATTACCAATCACTAATTGAAATCTTCGTTCGTTTCTACTATGCTAATTATTATTATTAGACCATATAATACCAATTTTAAAAACTAACCTCTTCAACATAATAAACTTCATCAACAGCATACATTTTCTGAAACTCAGCACAGGAGAGAAGTTTGCCCATCCAGACTTCATACTCGTCAGGCAGGCGGGGCACAAACAGGTATGACTTTTTGGATGCCACATCCAATGCAAAGAAGCATCCTGGTTCTTTGACGCCCGTTAGCCAAGTGAAATACGCCTCCTGAAAGTAAAATATATGATGCTCGACAGGAACGGATTCAGCCAAAAAAGGTTGTGAGCATAGGCACCTAAAAATCTCTTGGCCATAGTGGTTAGTATCATCATATCAGTTTTAGCCTCAATGAACCATAAAAATGTAAGGTCGTAGGTCGATTAGGGTTGTGGGCATGCCTATCTTGCCCATATGGCTGGATCCGCGCTTGATACTCGAGACGTTTGCCAGGATCGCACAAAGTATTTATCGATTGTCTCTGCCTATCTCAATATTCCCGCGTTCGATTCCCGCCTGTGTCGAAATTTATCTTTAGTTTATTTATTCTTTATTTAAAAGTAATTCAGTCTAATCATATAATGATTATAAATCAACACACACATAACAAACATCAACTTCTCTTATCTAAATACTATTACTTTATTATTACCACAAACTTATAATGGAAATATGCTTTTAAAAAGCAAATGGAATTTACAGTATTATATGAGATTGCCTTTGGGTCAACTGTAAATATATCCTGATACCGATATTATGTTAACATACATACATACATATACTCACAGCTATAAATCCCTAGAAAGGGGTAGCCAGAGCTATGGAATTAGAAATTCCTCAACCACTTTTGGAAATTGCAAGGGGAACGTCAGTCACAAAGTTAGTCGCCTTTTACATACACCCACCGGAAGATATGGGGTAGTGCTATTCTAAGCCAACACTACAATATTATGTTTCTACAAACTTTATTCTTTGAAAACTTTACATGATAAAAAAAGAGTAATTCAGGTATTCAAAATAAAAGTTTATTTTCCAATCAAACCTCATGCTAGGCTTGATTAATACTCAAGAATTAAATATTTTAAATAAAACCTGATATCTTAACTTATATTTAAATAATAATCTATAACTTTGAAATGTTTAAAAATAATTTGGCTATTTAAAGAAGTACTAAATGCTCCAGAAGTTCTTATTGATACATTAGAGAACCGTGATAGCCCAGTGGGTAGAACACTTGTTTATAGTGCAAACGACTAGCGTTCAAATCCTGGGTCGGGCCTACACCAATTTGTCTTTTCTAAAGACATATGTGTGGTTAATTTATCATGGTTGTTAACGGTGAGGGAAAACATCGTGAGGAAACCCACATGGCTGAGTTGTACTTAGTCATGTGACAGTGTAACGGCGATAGGCCTGCACCCTATCACGTGAGTACACTGTCCATGCAAAACGTGGGTACTCTGAACACCACGTGACAAAGTCACGTGATGTTCAGAAGTATTAGTACCTCTGCCAATTCGGTGTGAATGTTTATGTTATTTTATGTTAGATTTAAAACTACCAAAAATGTTGAATCGACAAGACCAAATGCTGAGGATCTTTAGTCATAGAAATATATACTATGAATAAAAATTCATAAACACACATCAAAATTGACAACAAGATGAGTATATATATCAATGCAATGTATATGGAGCCATTACAGATTTTATGCAAAAATAGCATGTTCTAAGACCTTTATTTACAAATTTTTAATTCATCATTCAAGCAAATAGTCAATGAAACAGTTCAGAACATTAATGAAACATAAATACTTGAATGGTAAGTTTATAGCAAATAAGTTACCAATTTACCTGTCTGAACACATACTGAACATCAGTATCATAGAGGTTTAAGTCTTCACCTCCTTGAAGAACAACAACTTGGCCACTTTTTAGATTTTCAGCTAATCTTTTTCGATTCTTATCAAACAACGACATCGGTACCTCAAGGGTACCCGGGCCCATCGACCAAGTCATTGCCGTAGCAGACATGTTGCTGACTGCAATCTTACTGAGAGCACCGCCCGGTAAACTAAACTTAAATGTATTATTTGACAAATGAGTGACACAGTTCGAAGATAACGGCGAGACAGATATACTTCTAGTGGATAGACTTCCAATTCTGCTACGTAGGACGTTAATATTTCGATGAAACGCGACAGAAATATTATAACAGCCTTTTGATAATGTCATCAAAATTATCGCTGGAGATTTTCAAGTTCCGACCTGATAACGTAAGTTTGCATAGGAAGCAAGTTCGTATTACTATTGTGAGGAAACGTTTAGTAAAACACGGTATAAATATTACATTACAATTGATAACAATTAGATTTAACACAGAAACAAAACAAAAACAAGGAAAACCAGCTGGTCCCTTCGTTCTGTCAAACTGACACTGACAGCTGTAATTTGCGGTCTGAAACGATCTCTTCCCTATAACCGGGTTTAAATTATGCAGCGTTAACATTAAAAAATATTTTAAACATTGATCTAATAGACGTGATATACAGGGTGTAAGAGAAAAACTGGAAACCTAGTCATAAACTCATAAGGTACCTGAGTTAATTCGTCGTAAAATCCGTTCATTTCAAGGATACTGGTGGAGAATAAGCATTGAGAATTTTTGTGGAAGAATGCGGAAGTTTGTATAAAAAGCTCGAATCGAAGTCTCTGGATGTGTTGTCACATTTTAAAAAAGCTTTTTTAGTGTATGTGGACACTACATAACCCTTTTTATTTTTAAACCCATTGACCCAATTTTAGAACAATTTGTAGATGACATGTGCACTACGCAAAAATAACATGCACAATAAGTTTATTCTTAAGCTTGCAAATAAGTACAATAATTTCTAAGTGTTCTAATCTGTATACTATTTTTAACCGACTTCAAAAAAAGGAGTGTTCTCAATTCGACCGTATATTTTTTTATAATTTTTTTTAACCGACTTCAAAAAAGGAGGTTCTCAGTTCGATTGTTTGTATGTATGTATGTATTTTTTATGTTTGTTCGCCGATTGCTTCGCGATTTATGAACCGATTTTGATTATTATTTTTTCATTAGAAAGAAGATACTCCCGGATTGGTACCATGATGAGGATATCAGGGTCTGATGATGGGATCCTGGAGAAATCGAGGGGAACCCTCGAATTTTATAGGCAAATGTACCACGTTTTACATATTTTTTGTACTTATATTACGTTGCATTTGCTTCTGAAAATCATATTGTTATGCTGCTGATGATGGAAGGTGTGGGTCCTCAATCACTAGGAGTAAGGAAACAGTTCTTTCAACATTCTATATAGATTTATGTACTCCTCTTCGTAGCTTTTATGAAGAGAAGTACAGGTTCACTAAACATTTCTTTTGTTAAGTTATTGTTACCGAGGAAGTACCATGAGACCAGGATCTGATGATGGCATCCCAGGAAATCCAGGGGACTGTCGAAACTCACAGTCATGTGACAGTGTATTTGTTCAAAACGCCGATAGGCCTGACCTGTATAACGTAAGAACACTGTCCAAGCAAATCGTGGGTACTCTGAACAACAGGTGACAATGTCACGTGATATTCAGAAGTATTACTACCTCTGCTAACCCCTTCGGGGATATTCAGCGTGAACGATTGAGTCTTTTTTGAAATGTAGAATTGTAGACCATCACCTTTTGAGGGATTTCAAGAACAATGTAAAGTTACATATGGTTGAGCCTATTTAATATCGTACAGTAATAGAAATACCGGAAATGCGAAGAATAATACAGTAACCGTCGCTTCCTCATCCGAGAGACATCTTTGCCAGCTCTACCCATCTCTAAAACTCGTAAAATAAAATAATTTTTAACAAAAAGAAAACCGACTTTATAGTAGGAAAAACAACCGAAAATAAACAATCTAGTACTAAAAAGTACGAAATAAGTATTTAAGTTGAATATGAGTACTGTAATTAATACCTTAGCAATTTCTTTATTCCACACGCGTCAGTTCAACCTACCTAAATATTAAAATTCTCTTAAATTAATTTTTAAGTCCGAGCCTGTCAGACAAAAGTAAATTCACCCTACTATCTATCTCTGATTATTACAATCTAAACAATATATATCTATCGCCTAACGTTTTAAATGGTAATACGTACAAAAATCAATTTACCCTACGACTACAAGGTACCCTACATTTTACATGTATATGGAGTGCGAAATACACACTTCTTATTATCAATTATCATCGAGGCTGGCACCGGCTCACAAATTAATTTAAGAGAATTTTAATATTGAGGTAGGTTGAACTGACGCGTGTGGAATAAAGAAATTGCTAAGGTATTAATTACAGTACTCATTATCAACTTAAATACTTATTTCGTACTTTTTAGTACTAGATTGTTTATTTTTGGTTGTTTTTCCAAATATGAAGTCGGTTTTCTTTTTGTTAAAAATTATTTTGTTTATTGCTCTTATATGCGGTTAGGCCACTTCTTTGGAACGGCTCGACCGATTCAACCAAATTTGGCACAGTGATCAAGTGGACATTGCTAAGTGTCGTAAGCGGCCGCATCTCGTGATCTAGCCTATCAAGTGAGGAATAATCACCGAAAAACTATTTTCACATTGAAGTCAATAGAAAAAAGTTAATTACAACGCGGTTTAAGGGCGTCCCCCGAAAAAGTAAGAACCTTGAAACGGCATTTGGGCTTGCCCCCTGCCGTCTCCTCACCTTTAATCAAACTCGTAAAATAAGCCATCTAGTGGCCTCACTAGTAACTATTATAACCATAAATTAAGCGCCATCTACGGAAATAGTCTCGTACTACGTTGTAGAATTCCGACATTCGTATCGATATTATAATGATGTCTCGCTTTGATGAATATATTTTGTAATTAAAATAACTGAAACAAAAACTTGAATCTCACAAAACTATTTTTTATGACACCTTCGGAATATAGGAGGGGAATGTCGAGAAGAAAACTCGTGATAGTAGGTTTCATGTGACACCAAGTAAAAGGGGATTATGTTATTCTTAGCCGGCACAAAAAAGTGATTGTGGATTGCAGTAGAAATAACGTAACGTGTTATTATCGCAACGTCCAAAAATCACACTTGAATAAAAAATCGGCACAAATTATAAAACAGGAGAAAGCATTTAGTAAATACTACCAGTCGCCTCTTACGTACACCCACCGGCACCGGAAAAAATGGGGTAGTGCTATTCCAAGCCGACACTACACAGCAATAATATATAATTCATAATAATAATTCATAAATATATACTTGGTTATAGTTTCTTGTTAGAAGGAGACTATAAATATGCGTCTTTTGTATTTGTTTATTTACTTAATGAGAGGTTTGCTCTTTAAGGGATTTTTGGGGGATGCGGTTGGTGACCCATCACCAAACACCTTTATTCTACCATCTTTTTCCCACTCAACTTCCAATAGTGGCTGAGGAGTTTTTAATTTCTCGGCTCTGGCTACCCCTTTTAGGGATTTATAGCCGTTAGTATACGTATGTATGTTGCTCAAAAGTATTTTGTTCAATTGGAAATTTTCGATTTTCTGCACATGTTTATTTCCTTTATTTAATTTTCCGTCGTTATTATAAGGTAAAAAATACTTTTAATCTTTGGCTATACTAAACTATGTAATAAAGGGTATTTTAAAAGAAAAGCAAACAACTTACTTTTTTATGTAATTAAAAACACTAGCCGTGTTATACAAAGATTTCTCCTTGTCGATAGTTGATATAGTGGGATGAGTATACGAAAAAATATAAATAATTATTTCATAAATTTGTATAGAGCTTATTTGATTGAGTTATTTTTTCACAGTTGTTTACAAAATGCAAAGTTCAATGAAAGTCTAAAAATTTATAAAATCAGCTTACTCTATCAATTCACCTTGACGAGACGGTTGAGTGGTTGCGAATTTATTTGAACCTACTCATCCCCTCGCAAAGCTATACATTTTCGAAGTATAAACTAGAATTATTAGCACATTAATAAAATAAAATGAATCAAGATAATTTATTCGAAGAACGGTTTGAATGCACATATTTAATATATTCTATTTCATTTTAAAAAAAGTAGAAATATTACAAAAAAGATGTGTAAAAACATCACATAAATTTAAAGCAAAACGATAATAATTGTTTCAGCTAGATTTACGGAACATTAGGGTAATACGAGCGTATTCACAAAACAGAACAATTCGCAGTATTTTTAATAATGCATTTATCATCATAACCGAACGAAAATAAAGACAAAACTATTTTACCTGTAAAGAAATAAACAAAAAGGACATCCCGAGCCGAAGACTTGAACTCACGCCTTAACTTATGGCGCATAGAACATCACACGTTGGACCATTTCGTTCTTACGAAATAGGTTGAAATTAACAATAATATTACGATTGAGACAAACTTATAATGTAAGGTGAAACAAGCGACTATGTTGCTCACAACCAAAATAAATTATCAAAAAAGCGCGGGAAGCGGCAAGCAGCCATATTACAGAAAAATCCGACACAAGCTCTGCGCATGAAGGCTAACAGCCATCTGCCGCCCGTTCTCCGCGCAGGGACCCGCTCCAGATTGACATTGAAATTTAGGGAAAATGCTTTATAACTCCATAATTAGGATGAAAAGACTAGAAAATTATCACTACAATGATAGATTACTCAGTTGTCTACGCAAATGATAGGTAATCGATAACATATATGCAGTATTCTGACTGCAGTATCAGATTTTACGATAAAAAAGGCCCCCACAAATATCTTTTTCTTTGTCAATTATTATCAAAAACAAAATATGAACCGTCATTTTTGAAGATAAGATATTGAACTTTAACATATATTTTATTTAGAGTGTGATTGCTTTATTGAGCAGATTTTATTGAGTTTGAAAACTACCAAAATCAGTGAACTTTTCGAGGGAGGCCCTTAAAGGCAGGATTGGTTGCTTGTTGCTGGCCCTGTTTCTTGGGCATTTACCACTTTAAAAAAAGGGGTAAAGGTGCCTTCGTGTAGGTAGGTCGTGTGTACCTCAGCTACTAAAGATAGAAAACTTTCGAATTTAAACAGTTTCACTCGTTAGTACGAAAAAGTTAAAAACAAGACACATTGACAAAACAGGTGGACAGTGAGTTTCAACAATACTTTGTTTTCGATTGAATGAGCGTGATCCATACTTTGAAGGGAAAACAATAGATCTTTGCGTCTTTTTACTTCTTATCATTAATTTTCTACGGCGTATAGTCCGTTTCTTTAGATAGTGACAATATTTGCAAAGTTTGATCTCACTCGAATTTAAACGTTCACGCCGTATATCCCTGAAGGGGTTAGCAGAAGTACTAACACTTCTGAACATCACGTGGCATTGTCACCTGGTGTTCAGAGTACCCTTGTTTTGCTTGGACAGTGTACTCACGTGATAGGGGGCAGGCCGGTTGCCGTTTTGTACGAATACACTGTCACATGAGAAACTATAAATTAGCCATGTGGGTTTTGCGACAACGTTACAACGTTTAATTTATCATGGTTGTTAACGGTGAGGTAAAACATCGTGAGGAAACCCACATGGCTGAGTTGTACTTAGTCATGTGACAGTGTATGCGTACAAAACGGCGATAGGCCTGCCCCCTATCACGTGAGTACACTGTCCATGCAAAACGTGGGTACTCTAAACACCAGGTGACAAAGTCACGTGATGTTCAGAAGTATTAGTACCTCTGCCAACCCCTTCGGGGATATTCGGCGTGAAACTTTATGTTATGTTTTGTTATGTTTATTACAATGGAGCACATAAAAATGCCAGGATCATCCAAAAAACTTGATATCTGAAACTTGCTTGATGAAAACCTTGATAGTTCAGTTGGAAGAGCACCGAGAGTATTAATTGCTTTAAAGTATTCTACTTTTCAATGGTAGATGTCGCTGTAGTTTATTTTATTTAAAGCTTATTAGTTCAACCTCTGAGAAAATGGCTGTAACCCAAGAATTGTTAGGAATGACTTTAAAACTATCATCTTTGTTTTGAGGTGAGAAAGAAAATTTGTATCGTTGGTGTGTTATTTTATTGTCTGCACAGCACTGCTTCACTATTTAGGGTGTTAACGAACTCACTAATAGTTCTGCTATTCAACAGCAGATGGCATTACATTATCTTTTGTTAGCTTTTAGTTTACACTTTAGAGATATAATAAAATCTTAAAATAATACTCAACAAAAAGTTCATGTTGTATATTGGTTGTAACGCTGTTCTAATTATAATTAATATATAAACGTCTTTCCTACGAGGCTTAGAAAATTATTGGCTCATTTCTTTCTGAGGATGACATAACTAAAAATAAAGGCACAAGGGGCCTATAAAGGGTTAACAAGATTATGCTATTGAATTTACCTGTCGTTTGTTTAGTGTATGTATATTATTATGTTCTGTACAACTTCGGACAGGGATGTGTGGGCTCAAAATTGTGAGGCGTTTGCCCAGCAGAAGGAAACAAAATAGGCTAGTAAAAAAGATGTATATTTGTATCTGCATATTTAATTGTCTCTCCGTTTCATATATAAAAACTATATATTATGTAGCGTCGTCGGTTTAAAATGTCCTTGTAATGTCGACATAAAGTATCATTGGCCCATTTCTTCCTGCTATATAACGACAAAACCACAGGTAAGTGTAATTTGTAAAAAAAAATAGCTTATTTTTACTAGTCCCTTTGCAATGCAATGCACTTCTAAAGTAGCACAAAAAGTCAAGTTATTTATTTGCTTGGAATTCGGTACATCTCGTTTTTTAATAAGTATATGAGTAATAATTTATTTAACCTGGCCGCCCCTCTAAAAAATAATAAGCATTAGTGTGGGCAGATTAGTAAGTGTTTATTAAATTGAGCTTTAAGTTTATGAATAGAGTAAGTACCTACTACAGATGTGTTACGGTTACGGAATATTGTATTCTACCTAGTGATGGGTACGCACCCTATCAATCCTTTTACCAATTACTTTCTTTGTTAACCGAATGGTAAAGGTTATTTGAATGAAGTGCTGAAATTTCGTTAAACGACTCATACGGTCATACGCTCAAATAAGTAGACAATATCTTATTTTTTAACCGACTTCAAAAAAGGAGGTTCTCAGTTCGATTGTTTGTATGTATGTATGTATGTATGTATGTATGTATGTATGTATGTATAATTGTCCGCGATTATCTCGAGTTTGGCTTAAGCTATTTGGATGCGGTTTTCAGGACAGTATTCGTTACATTTAGGAGAAGGTTTAAGTGCCTTAACCGACCAAAAAAAGAAAGGAGGTTCTGTGTTTGACCTGTATGTATGTCTGTTGGTCCGCGATTATCTCACGTTTGGCTTAAGCTATTTGGATGCGGTTTTCAGAAAAGTATTCGTTACGTTTAGGAGAAGGTTTTAGTGCCTTAACCGACCAAAAAAAAGAAAGGAGGTTCTGTGTTTAACCTGTATGTATGTGTGTTGGTCCGCGATTATCTCACGTTTGGCTTAAGCTATTTGGATGCGGTTTTCAGAAAAGTATTCGTCACATTTAGGAGAAGGTTTTAGTGCCTTAACCGACCAAAAAAAGAAAGGAGGTTCTGTGTTTGACCTGTATGTATGTGTGTTGGTCCGCGATTATCTCACGTTTGGCTTAAGCTATTTGGATGCGGTTTTCAGAAAAGTATTCGTCACATTTAGAAGATGGGTTAAAAGTTCTTTAACCGACTCGAAAAAACGGAGGTTTCTTAGTTTGAAATATAAGTATGTATGTAAAGTTATCAATACTAGACAGAAATTTATCAATATATGATAATAAAGTTTTTTTATTAGTAATAAACAGAGTTACTAAATTTTGAGCAAAAAAGTATATAAAAACATGAATAAATTACTCTTAATTATATTAAAGAAAAAAATATATATTGCAACATCATGTTTTTCATCCTGGTCATTTCAATCAAGGCGCTTTCGTCATGGGGAATTTCGCGCTTTCGGAATGGTCTTAACCATTTAAGTATTTCTTTGAATCTATATCACTTAAAGCCATCTCATCAAGGAATTTTACTCGACTCAACGCTACATATATACAAGAGTGTTTCTTCGCATTTGTGATAGGTGAACTTCTCTTTGCTCATCTGTTTCGGCAGCAAGAGCAGCACGCTGACGATCTCTCTCATTCTGAAGGGCAAGCACGAGTTATCGACGCGATAACGGTTAGAATGAGATGGCAGTATACGATACTAAGTAAGTGCGTAAAAGATGGCTGCTTTATCCCACGCGATGACTAGTTTAAATACGGCTCGTGCTTGCCCTGCTGAAGTCTTTGTTTTTTTTCGATGGGTATTTCGTTCTCCCTTACGCGACTTTTCCTTAAAGCATCCTTTGCTTTTCTATCTAGGCCCGCAGGTAAACAAAATAGTAACAAGTAAGCTAAAGTCATAATAACAAATATTATAACTACCTGTTAAAAAAACTATAAAACAGTAAAACTTATCTCTCAAAAACTGTCACTTATTCACTAAAAAAACTCAGAGTGATTAAAGAACTTATCACTAAAAAGTATAAAATAAAAAAGAAAAACAAAAACTTCAAATTAAAAACTAAACAGAAAAATTTAATATTATTATTTTTTATTTAAAAAAGAACCGCCTTCAAAAATCCAACTGAAAAGTATAAAATAATTTTTATTTATTTTATTATGTACAACTCTATTCAACTTCTTCTTTTTGAAGTCGGTGCCAAACAGACAAATCCAAAATGAAAATTGCTTCATAGAGAAACCATACGAATAATAAATCAATCGATAGTGCCTCAACAACAGTAGGTAACACAATCGCGCTCAAAAATCAAGAAATTTCTTCCGCTCGCAAAGACGTTTCTTTATAAAGGATGGAATTGGGGGACAGTGAGCGGTGCTTAGCCTGGTGTGCATGCGTCGCACTCCGCAGAGAAATTATCATAATATACATGTCACCGTAAAACTGTAATTAATAGTAAATTATAATTTTAGATAGATAGCGAGATAGTAAACTAACGTTAGGTTAGGTTATGTAAGATTATCAGATTTCAAACTAACGGAATTAACAATTCGACAGAGACATGCATGCACCGAGTTGGCACAACCAATACTTCCAACACTTTGTAAAAAGACGATCGAGAATCTAAATCACTACATAGTATAAAACAAAGTCGCTTTCTCTTTCCCTGTCTGGTATCCCAGACTTATGTATACTTTAATCTGTAAAACTACGAAATGAATTTTAATGCGATTTTTTTTATTAATTGATTAAAAAGGAAGGTTTATAAGGATGACATACGCTGATGGGGTGGAGAACTCACTCAACTTGGGCGGGCCACTAATATTCGTTCTTCTTTGTCATGAAAATTGGTTTGGCACCGACTTCAAAAAGAAGAAGTTGAATAGAGTTGTACATAATAAAATAAATAAAAATTATTTTAATCGTTTTGGGTTGGGTTTGAGGAATGTTTGAGGCACAAACTATACTTTCTATAATCCAAACTGTTATTTATAAAAAGGGATATTTCGTCGTCATTTAAACAATGTATAAGTTACTATTTATTTACAACTAGTGGATCGTCCCAGCTTCGCACGGGTAGCGTTGTTTTTTTTAATATCTGGGGTTTCTTTGTGCATTCAGCATTGTGAAATTCAGCGCAATGTTTTCAATTTATTAAATTTATAGCACTCCCTAAACAGTGTAGCTTGGTGATTTTAAATGCGCTTTGATGAACGGTTCAGTATTTCCGTTTAATAGCAAATTTTTAAATAAAACGCTATGAAGTATTTATAACAATCTAAAAATTAAATCATTACGTGATTTAGGATGCAACTACTTGCGCCATCAAGTATGTTATATGTAAATTAGTAAAGATTTGGTTATGATCACGGGCGCGATGGCTTATTTTATGTATAATTTCGGTGTTTGTCTACCGATTTCTATGATTCTTTTTTTATTGAATAGGTAATAATGTCACCTTTTTTAAATTTGGGATGAGTGAGACGTTTACAAACGTAAGAGTAAACAAATATAATCAGAATGATCCGAACTGCTAAGCTATCAGGAATTACACGTGTTATTGTGAGCCAACCGTAAAAGATAGACATAAACTGCTGAGGATTTTTTTTTAGATAATTTTATGAAGAATATTTCCGTCACACATGATTTCTATGTAGGTTTAACCATTGAGGCTGCACACGCGACGGAAGCTTAAAAAATGGAGTAACTTCTCCCTTTTTCCCAAAATTACCCAAAATTCCCCTTTACTACTCTGCTGGAAAGTATACAAAAACCTGCGCAGGTGTATGAAGAATAATTGTACCAAGTTTCGTTAAAATCCGTCTAGTAGTTTTTGTTTCCATAAGGAACATACAAACCGACAGACAGACAGACAGACAGACAGACAGACAGACAGACAGACAGACAGACAAAAATTTTACTGATTGCATTTTTGGCATCAGTATCGATCCCTAATCACCACCTGATGGTTATTTTGAAAATATATTTCATGTACAGAATTGACCTCTCTACAGATTTATTATAAGTATAGATAGCCTAATAAAGTAGGAGTAACCAGTTATATTATTTTCTCACTCTCTTCACTTAAAATTAAGTTAGTTAAAAATGTTTTTTTTGTTCTTTCTCTCTTTTGTTATTTTTATGAGTATGTAACTCATTAGGTTTTCAAACATAATTTCCTAAAATGGTCTGCAAATATAAAGAAGCCATATCACTTTATCTTCCAGGCATTCCTTTTCCTTTTCATATTTCTCTGAAATGTGAAAATAAAACTGAAAAATGCAGACAATAATTAATATGAAAACGCAATTTCTACTTCATATGTTTTTAATTTTTCTAAATCACAAGATTGACAATTAAATTATTAATATAATTATTATACTATCTAGGAATCACAAAAATGCACTAAAACATGCACGCATTGGTACATAATACAATTAGAATTTTTATACCGGTCTGGTACAATTGCAAATATTTATTTATTAGTTGAACTCAGATACAATAGACATTTACCTAAGTACTTGTTGATTTGTAGTTTGATAAAAGATATACCGGACTCTAAATACCCATAATATGTTTACATTTATATTCTTTAAAAAAATGCGTATTTTTTTCGGGAGACTTTTATCAAACTCAAGTCTTATAGTAATATACTGTACATTTACATAATTATCTGCCTATAAGAAAATTCCTTTCATTATAATTTGCATTGGAAATCTACAGGGTAAAGAAATAGTGTCTGTGTTTAACACTAACAACAATTTCAAATAGTAATTTTCTAATCTTAATCCTAAACTTTAAAGTTACATTGATTTATGCAGTGTACATTGAGATGAGAGACAACATTACTTGATCAACAATTACAGTTAAAAACGTGATAATTAAATATGTCATGAGGCTTGTAAGAAAATTGATCGAACAAGAGGTGTTCTAAGATACAACCGTTATAAATTTCAATGAAGTCTTATATAATTAGTTGCTTTGGCAACATATCATTATTTCTATTTGAGGAGGACTTAAAACAAAGGTATCAACATAAGAAATTAATTAAAAAAGTCACACCCAGTTTTTCTATTGTAAAGATTTACTTAAAGCTCTCAAATACTTAGTTTCCATACGACTTGGTAAAAAATAGACATGAATTGGAACAATCATTCAAAATCCATCATTATTTAAAATAAATTAACTAAAACTTATTCAGTGCTTTGTTCAGTTTAAGGTCATTACAAAATGAAAAATAAATATTATGATTGTAACAACCCGGCGGCCATTTTGATTCGCTCTCGTGACTCGTAACTCGCAGACACGTCATAGTAGGCTATCCTCTTCTCTCATGCACTCCGCATATAGCACCATTGTAACCCGACACGTTTCACACACAAGGAATTTCACAACTAGTCTCACACTTTCACAGATAAAATGTTTTGTTTATAAAATAAATTAGGAATCCACCGGACACCTTTGCAATGATTTTTTATCCTCAGATCGATGAGATTCTTGGAGAGCTTGAAGTCTCCGAACAGCTTCAGCAACCAATGCTCGTTCTTCTAATAATCTATCAACAAGATCAACTGGTTCTTGTTTTCTAATGTAGTAAGGTGCAGCTCTAGCTCTGGCTTGAAGATGTAACTTTTGTTTTAAACCAATAGTGATTTCTTCAATTGCCGGAAGCCGACTTGCTGAAATAGGCCGCCCACTTTCTTCTGTCTTTTCGTTGTTTTTATATCTTGCGGTCTCTTTCAACATAATGGACCCAACACTTGTTTATAAAATACTATCGATACTTTAAGATAATCTAAATAACTAACCAGCACGCTACAACGCTTTCAAATGAATGAGCGAGTGAGTTATTTCGACCTCATCGTAGCATGAGACAGGTCTGCGGGGGCTGAGGGGGGTAGGGAATGACGTAGACAGTTATGCGCAGTCGTGCCGGGCTGTATACAAACAATACGGTGGACGTAAATAAACACACCAGCCAGACAAAATTCCACGCGCATGTAGTGCTAGCTTTTTATGTGTGTTAGTGTCTTGCAGAGTTTACTGGCTGGGCCTAGCTAGCGCCGCGCCGGGAAATGTAGAATGATGAAATATAAGTCAATGGCAGAACATCCCTAAATAACATTATGATTTATATCAAAATTTTGCATGGTGTCTGCGTTGACTTCACGAATTTTTATTTTTTTATTTTAACTCTACAATGGCTTTATATGAATGTAAACTAAATATTGGTAAATGATTAGAGGAAAAAATAGCTATTACATTACAAGCCAATTACTAATCTGCTATGAACTTGTTGTTGTTTTTCGAGATAGTTTATCGTGTCGTTATTATGATGAGCATGAACTCAAAACGGACATTGCCCTCGCTATGAAGTTTTTTCCTGATCATTCGAGGAAGCGAAGCGTGTTCTTTTATTTTATGTTTACTGAATAAATTCGTGGTGTTTTTGGGCAGCACATATAGTTATATTCTAATGTAAAGGTGAAAGAATACACGAACCGTTATTTTCCACTAATTATATTATAGTTAATTACAGTACTATTCTAAGAAATCACTAAATAATTATGTAACAAATGTGATAACTTTAAATTCTCGAATAATAAAAAAAAACATCTACAAAATCCTTATAAAATTATTTACATCTTCAAAATACGAACGACTTGCGTAAAGAATATGTATCAACAATATTATTATTTGTTATCTGTAAACTTGATAAAAGGCGTGTCTACTGTTGATTTTTGTAGCACTGCCTTGCGTACTCTAAAAAAGGTTATCTCACAACATGTGTTGATAAAATAAAATATATTCTTACCATATTTCCTTATTATATAATTTATTTTAAATAAAATTCCACTGCAATACATTTTATCATCGAAGATTTAAGAGGGAATAAAAATTAAAAACAATTGGTTTGTTTGTTTGTTTACTGCAATATATATTTTGGTGAGATTGAGGTTAGTGAATCAATATCAATATTAATAATGAGTTTCCTCACACTTTATTTTATTTTAAAAGTTAAATTTTATACTTAAAAGCCCTTAGCGGAACTTTACTAGCTTATCAAATAAAAATACCACAATGTTATTAAAAATCACGTGGCCTTTATGTATTTAATTTAATGATGTTAGTACCACCTAGTGGCGAGTAGGAAAACTAAATCAAATAATATCTCAGTATTTTTCAACGACATTTTGTTTTATCAACTCATCAACCAATTACTAAGATGTCGCTACCAGTAGTTCTAAAAAGGTTTTAATAATTACTATTGTAGTCATAAATAGTCATAATATAAGTTATACGGGGCTTATTTTATCTCCTCACGGCCTTCTATAGCACCTAACAGAATAATCATGGATGTAATTTATAAATTTTTTGGTCAATTGTGTATTGCATTGCCAAACCGTCACAAGAAATATATGGCCAACATAAAAAAATACTATTTAATAATTGTATGTATAATAACCATTTAGCATACTAAATCTATGATGATAACATACTCTAGCAATAAATTGTTGTGACTTGGATTGATTGCCCACACTTTCTGAGTATTTACGTTTTGCTGAGACAGTGTACCTACTCACGTGATAGGGCAGGTCTATCGCCGTTTTGTACAAATACGCTGTCCCATGTATGTCTAAGTACAACGTCTGCACGATAAGCGGATTTCTACCCACTGAGCTACACGGCTGTGGTGAATATAGGATATAGATAATACATTTGTTACGTACCTTTATTTTACAAGCCCTTCTATGCTTGTTTATATAGCTAGGGATTTTCTTGTTTTGGATAATAGGTCAGTTCAAACCCAGGAAATATTTCAATGCGTCCAGTAAAAAGGGGATTAGATTAAAAACCACACTTTTTGGGAAAATATTTACTAATCAGCAATTCAGCTTTCGGCAATAGCGGGACTCAAACCCTCGAGATCCTATATAGCTCAGTTGGCATAACGACCGGGGCGTATACCCGGATGTCTTGGGTTCAAGTCCCGCTGGTGTCGCGATTTTTCTTTCCTGAATTAATTAGTCAACTCCCCACGTGAGGTTTTCATGCACAAACAAGTTACTTTTCAGGAGAGCCAAAAGTGTAAACTTTTATTGTTTTATACAAAACAACTATTTCATGTAGTTATATTATAACGTAATGATACTCGTCTTATGTACCTTTCATTTGATATATTATCCTTGTTAACCTCATAATTATGGCATAATTGCAGTTAAAAATGATTTTACATACATCTTACGAAAATAAATGTGACTAGAGTTAAACTTCTCCGTGTTCTTATGGACATAATATTAATTTATTATTTTCATATATTTCTCAAATGTTAGCTTTACATAAAAAGGACTAATTTGTAGGTAAAAACAAATAAAATTTATTTGCTTACAAAAATATGATTAAACCCAAACCTATGGGTCAGGGCAGGGTCGAATTAAATTAATATAATAAATTTACTTCAGGTTATATGATGAAATGTAACAAAATACACAGTTATTTCTATAATTTACATCTACAGATGGCGATCAATAGTCTCTGCCTACCCCAATGGGAACTAACGGCGTCAGTATATGTATGTATGTCCAGAAGAGTGCAAAAGGGCAATTTGGTAAATGGAGCAGTGAAAACCCTATGACTGACAATAATGGCAGTACATAATGCGGTTCTTGTTCGTAGGATTATGTATGTCAGCGAATGTTGGGTGTGGTAGAAGAAGCATGATTAGGAAACATTGTTATTAGTTTAATATGTGGGGTGAAAGACAGTATTGCAAAAAAGATAGAAAAAGGAATAATAATATTTGAAATGAGGTGGCTTTGGTAGAATTCATGACAATCTCTGACTGTGATTGATAAAATATGCTCAATAGTAAACCCCTAGTACCGCATGGCTAGTTTCCTTTTGCTGAAGTTATAAAAATAAAAGATTTATTATAATAAAGTTGAATATAATAAAATATATAATTAATAAAGGTTTATTAACTCGACCTAAACCCCTTTATACTGTAGGCACTGATTTGTTAAACTAAGCATCGTGTCCTTTCTTTGCGCCAAACAAAATAGGTACTTATAGCTTCTTAAAAAAAATAAAAATTTAAAGTAAAAAAACTTTATTTAGTCCCTCTTACGTTACAACATGTAAATAGTAATAATCGTACAAATTTTATACAATGAGAGCGCTGGCGGACTCAGCATATGTACACTAGAGTTTTAGCTCTAATGCACGCTGATTTTCAGCTGGGACCCTTGCAAAATATATAAAACTAAACTAAAAATAAAACATTTAACCATTTGAAACAATTCGATAATAAGTTATTAATAACAATAAAAAAAATAGAACACGACAAACATAAACATAACATAACATAAACATAAACGTTCACGCCGAATATCCCCGAAGCGGTTGGCAGAACTAATACTTCTGAACATCACGTGACTTTATCACCTGGTGTTCAGAGTACCCACGTTTTGCATGGACAGTGTACTCACGTGATAGGGGGCAGGCCTATCGCCGTTTTGTACGAATACACTGTCACACGACTAAGTACAACTCAGCAATGTGGGTTTCCTCACGATGTTTTCCCTCACCTTACCTCACCTTAACAACCATGATAAATTAACCACACATATGTCTTTAGAAAAGACAAATTGGTGTAGGCCCGACTCAGGATTTGAACACTAGTCGTTTGCACGATAACCGAGTGTTCTACCCACTGGGCTATCACGGTTGCTACAACAAAGTTAACTAAAATTACATCTTTAACAGAAAACCATATTTATAATCTCTTAATACATGTACATAAATATTTATAGTAAATTTACACATATATAAGATATAGATCTAAAAAATATATTTACCTCCTGATTGAGCTCTACTTTGATACATTTAGTCCAGCGTTTCTGCAACCGTTATTTAATTTTGATGAAAACGGATACCCAAACCTCGAAAAACTTATTTTATGTATCGGTATGATATGTCGGACAGTAAATTAAGTAATATTTAAAAAATAAACCATTTTTTATAGTGTCATGTGCGATAAAGAGTGTTTTTATTCTACTTCAATAAATTTTACTTTAAACAGTGATACTTAATTCCTGTTTTCAAAATAAACCTGTCAGACAGCTTGGCTAGAGGAATAGCATGAAGACTTGATTGCGGTCATTTCCTCAAAGATACTATTACCTCACAACCAGGCTGAACAAGGTACAGTCCATAACTTTCGTACAAGTTGTACGTAACGTGGGTTTCATGCTAAGTTTGTTGATGCTAAGTTATAAACTGTCGGTGTATCCTGAATATTTTTTAAAGATGATAATGGATTATAGTATTATATTATCTGTGATAATGGTGTGAGAATTCCACAGTGTAATTTTTACTGAAACATTTGTTATAGTATTTTCTAAGATTTTCACGATTGCACATTATAATTGAAACAACTTTTGATTTTCGGATATTTTAATCGCGTATTATTACATTATTTTTAAAGCCCGACGTTTCGAAAACTTTTCAGTTATCATGGTCACGGGAAGACTGAGGTGTTTTAGCCTTTCTAGATGTCCTCTTGATAAGGAATTCTGATAACTCAATTAGTCACACAGTTTATAGGAAACCCACCCACACTGATAGGTACCTCAATGGTGACTCACACCACCATCCATCTCAGTTAGCTACTGTTGGTAAAACTTTGTTTCAGAGAGCCAAACATCTTTGTGACGAACACCATCTTGCTGGAGAGCTCAGTCATGTGAAACAAGTTCTTCACAACAACAAGCTGAAATTGCCCCGCCAACGTCACCGCTCCTCCGATAAACCACCTACTGTTGAAAGACTCCCTGCAACTCTACCTTTTGTAAAGGGTGTAACAGACAAAATTAGTACTGTGTTACAGCGTGCTTCCATTAAGACCTACTTCAAGCCGCACCAAAAGATAAGTCAGTTTCTAAGACCTATCAAATGTCAGATCCCTTTACAAGACGCAGGCGTTTATAAACTAGACTGTGAGTGTGGTCTTTCATACATCGGCCAAACAAAGCGTAGTGTAGCAACTCGCGTTAGAGAACATATTGCTGATATGAAGAATAGGCGTCCTGGAAGATCTGCTTTGTGTGAACACACCTTCGATAAGCCAAACCACCACATGCGTTTTGACAAACCTACAATTCTAGCAAAAGAGAATCGATTGATACCTAGAATGATACGCGAGTCTATTGAAATAAAGAAACATCCAAACTTCAATAGAGATGATGGTTGGCAATTACCACCTGCTTGGAACCCGATCATTAGCACAACCAAGCGAGGGAAGAACACTAGCAAGACTCCAGATAACATTAGCTCTTTTTGTACATAGCAAATATTAAACGCAAATGTAACTTAAAATTTTGTGAAGGTAGTTAGTATTAATAATTTTATAGTACTGTATAATGACAAATAACACCTCAGTCTTCCCGTGACCATGATAACTGAAAAGTTTTCGAAACGTCGGGCTTTAAAAATAATGTAATAATACGCGATTAAAATATCCGAAAATCAAAAGTTGTTTCAATTATAATTGAAACATTTGTTCTTTACGTCATACGAGGGGCATGCCAATAGAAGTTAGATACTCTTTTCTCATTTAAATGACACTGGTAAGCTATACACCATCTTATAGGCTGGTTTTTTATTGACATATTTGAATATAGAACACACTTCTTTTATTTATTTTTTATTTGAATGAGCATCATTTTTCTGAATATCTGGCGGGAATTCACTTGCAACAGTGGAGCTCAGTCAACGTGATTTTTGTGCTATGATTTATTATGACTTTAAAAAAGGTTAAAAGCCTCAAGAATGTTTTGAACTTTTGGCTTCTACTTTTGGTGAGTCTGCTTGTTTCCGAGCAACAGTATTCAATTGGTTTGCTGAATTTAAAAGAGGACGGGGATGTCTTTAAGATGAAGCGAAGACAGGACGGCCGCCAACCGCGTCACGCAAGAAAACGTTCGTGCAGTCGAAAAACTTATTCGCGAAAACCGACGAATTATATATGTAGAGCTAGAGCGAGAACTAGGAATTGGATCAGCAGCAATGCAAACTATCATTCACGACCACCTTTCTCTCCGTAAACGTTGTTCGAGATGGGTGTCGCACAAACTTACCGATGAGCAGAAAGACCGTCGGGTGGATTGGTGCCTATTCATGATAGATAAATTCAACGGAGGCGAAGAAAAACGTATATGATATACTGACTGGTGATGAAACATGGCTATATAACTATGACCCCGAATCAAAGCGACAGTCGACGGTATGGTGCTTTGAAGACAAGCCAACTCCAACAAAATGTCGCCGTGCACGAAGCACACAGAAACAAATGGTCGCCTCGTTTTTCTGCAAAACGGGTCATACTCCGAATGGTATGTGACAGTTTGTGCTCCAACAGTAATATCAGCTTGGTGTTACAAGCGACCGAAGTCAGGAATCCGGCATCTTCTCTGGCACCACGACAATGCGGCGCCCCGCACACGTCTGCCAGAACACTAGACTTTTTTAACTCGAAAAATGTGGTCAATTCTCCCTCACGCGCCATATTCCCCTGACCTAGCGCCTTGTGATTTTTAATTGTTTCAAAAATTCAAAGAAAAACTAAAGGGGAAGAGGTTTGAAAGCAAAGAAGACGCGCTGGTTGCCTATAATTTCGAGATTTCTGAGGTATCTAAAGAAGAGTGGTCACAGGTATTTTCCAGATGGTTCAGACGTATGGAAAAGTGTATACGTGCTCAGGGTGAATACTTTGAAAAGATCGATACTTGTAATAAAGAATAAATTTTATAGTTTTTGAGTATCTAGTTTCTTTTGGCATGCCCCTCGTATCTGAAGGGACACGAACACCCTTTTGAAATTACTTATTGGGTTTTTCAGCTGAAGTGTACTCGCATAGCTATATAGAATTATTCATTTGGTTTTGAAGGTGATCTGTATGATGAAAGAATACTTTTAGGTGTTTTACTTCATCTACCTTTCTTCTTATACCCACGGATATTTCTAAATAGGAATAGCCAGGACTTCGAAGTAATAAAATTCCTTTGCCACTCATGAAAGCTGAGACGAGAAAACGTGACAAAGGATCGTTTTAATAAAATATTTTCATCACGGCCCATACATATATGGTTGAGCTGGCAGACAGACAATCAACTACTACGGTGATAGTAGTCGGCACCGACGGCTTAATGTTCCCTCCGAAGCACTGAATTATCGAAACTTACGGATAATCAGTTGATTAAGATTTAAGACTGCAATACCCTACCAAACTGGGTCAAATCTTACAAATCCAATTTAAATATTTACCCCCGGAAATGGAACCGCAGACCTCCGCATTCTAAACCGAATGCTTTAAAGTTAGACCTTAGAAGCAGCTGTTGTTTAGTCATCGCATATTTACGAGGACTGTCGATATTCTGAATATTAAATTGTAACAATTAATTTGCTGTGTAGTGACGGCGTAGAATAGCACTACCCCATTTCTTCCGGTGGGTGTACGTAAGAGGCAACTAACGGTATTGGGGCTTTTAAGGGATATTTGGACAATGAGGTTGGAGACCCATCACGAACAACCTTTATTTTACCATATTTTCCCCACTTAACTTTTCAAAAGTGGCTGAGGAATTTCTAATTCCTTAGCTCTGGCTACCCCATCTAGGATATTATAGCCGTGAGTTTATGCATGTATGTATGTTAATTGTTATAATTACCTAAATTATAACAACCCTACACTTTTGCTGTGTAGTGCACTAGAAAAGTTACCAATAAGCATAAGTACCCCGACGCAACATTGCGTGGTACAGGTTTGAGTTACAAGTGGTGGTTACCTTTGACTTGTGTGTAGTTGCTTATGAGGAACCTACGCTAGTGTTGGGAATCGAATCATTCGATAATTTAACTTTAAATACTAGATTATTTTCTAAATTCAGTACTTAGTATAGAATATAAAGTGGAGAGATAAGAACTGAAGTTGTTGCATATATAGCCCAAATTATGAACATGTTGTTAGATTTAAATATATAGATTTGAAGGTATCCAGCGTTTCAGTGATTTACAAAACTTATTTACCTAACACACACAATTACTCTTCTAACAGAGCTTCATAACTCGCAATTTCTCTGCCCCTTTTGAAAGTAGGTAAATAATTCAATAATTAAAAATAATAATAGTGGTGGGTCTCCAACCACCATCCCCAAAATTAACTCCAAAAGCCCCAATAACCTTCGCCGCCTCTTACGATAACCCACGCGAAAAAATGGGATAGTGCTTTTCTAAGTTGACACCTCACAATCACATGACAAAAACACCAAATTAAGCAATAATAAAATTGGATTCGCTTCGCTCATAACACACGACTGTCACTTTTCTTGATCTATGATAGTTGCAGTTTTTGATACCAAAACGAATATTTAATCCCATAATACATTTTAATAAGTGGAAGCTTAACATGACATTAATTGATGATCGATGATCCAGTAGCATAATTCCACTAACAAACAGTTTTATAATTTGGTATTAATTTTTATCTAAGAATAAATAAATTATTAATGCGATAAATTAAGTTCAATTAAAAATACAAACAAAATTATTAAAGTACTGAGGCACACTAATTCTTTTTAAATAAACTAATAAACACTTCCTTTAATATGAAGTCAAAGCAACTATTTTTGGCGCATAGGTTGCATTAAAAAAAGCCGGTGAGGGACATAAAGTTTAATTAGCAAATCATTTTGTTATCAGTCCAGTTTTTGATTTAGAAAGTAGGCTTTGATGTCACATCCGTCACCTCCTTTTTTGTAGTAGCAATATGTTATTTTTTAAGTTTATAGTTTAGTCATACTCGTAGCAAGGAATCGCTCCTTATATTTTCTTCCTAATACTACCATAAATAAGCCCTTGTTGTCGTTACAATCGTATGGACCGAGTGCATTAAGTGACTGAGATACTGTAATCTTATCTAATATTCGATAGATAGACACAGGCTAAGCGGATTTAGTAGCCTTTGTGCTTTTAATCGAATTATAACGGTTATGACAAAAGTTGATAATGATGTATGCGTGAAAACAAGTACGTTATTCGTCACATCACTATGCATGCGCCCGTGGGTTGCGCAGTCAAGCTAAGTGTCGAAAGAAAGTGAATGTCTGTGCAGCAAGCGGGCGCCCAGTTGAAGACAAACCGCTCTTCGAACCAGCCGGGGTCTTCAAACTCGTCACAACCGCCGCCATTTTTAAAAAGTTTACTTCCGATTTCAAAACTTTTTGCGGTAAAATGAGTTTCTGTTAAAAGTTTCGTAAAGTTTCCGAAATGGATCTACAAAGTGAAGCGAGCTCTAATGGACGCGTGCTGGCAGCAAGACATATTACCCAAAAAACCAGCTATGTAGAAGATAATGCAATCAACACAACATTACTATGTAACTCCATGGATTTACATCCTGACTTTGAAACATATTCAGCAGGTACTGTCTATTTGTTTTTTATTGTTTCCAATATTTATGTATTTATTAGATAGTACTAGTATAGTATTATATTATCTGTGATATTACGTTTTCGGTCATAGAAGATTGTCTTTTTTTTAAATTTTTGAAACTTTGCCGAATGATTCTAATAATTAATTACGTATATGGAATTAATGATAATATAACATAAATAATGTTTAATAATCTCGCGTCTATCAAACCGTTAGGGTTGCCGTCACACCTAATATTTTTATTTTAAATAAAATATGTACATATACTTTTTCAACATTGAAAATTTTAAATTGTATATTATATGACTCTACCAGTGCTTCTGAAGTTGTTCTTAAAGAAGAAAAGCAACAAGAAACTCCTTACATATTCTTAAAAAAAAAACTAATTCATTCAATTTCGAGCCTAACATTTATATCCTTGGCAGTTGGTTATCAATTTATCGTGACATTTTATTAAGGGTTTTTCAACCAGATAATTGTATTTTTAAAACAAATAACTTACTAGAAGATCATTCAAGTTTTTATTATATTACGAGAAGAAAAGTTTGGCAATGATGAATGAAAAATATTCTCTGGACAAATGTCCACCACGAGAACGCTGACAGACGTCGATTTTTTCATCAAAGTTTTTAATCACTTTTGGCTAATCTATAACTTTAATAACAGATTTTTAGTTTTAAGGCTGCAATCGCTGATTGGTTCCGTACGATTTCATAATTATAACGGTTAAGTGGCGAACCAAATCGTGTGATATTTATTGTTGTATTTTTAGATTCTGGTTGTAATAATTGCATTGATATTGAGGATGGTAAGTTAGTCAATAAATTCGACGAAATATTTTTTTTAACCTTATTGATTTGAAAATAGATGTTTATTTATCGTTGCGGAGACAAGCAAAATATTTCTTATCTTAGATAAAACAATAAAAGCTTCCAACTAGTTAAAGTAAAACACAAAATTTTAACAACAAATAAATATACATCACAATAAAAGGTACAAATAAAACTATACAACAAGTTAAAGTAAAACGCTATATAAAAAAAAACAGTAATATAAATAAATAGATGAAGATCTTCTTCGTTTAACATTAATCTCCTCAATACTAAAAAAAACCCTTTTTAAGATTAATAGAAAACAGGATGTACCCGATCAATTTGATAAAATTTCAATTCAAATCACAGTTATCATAATATTGCTCTTTGGTCTTTGAATATCAATCAAAATATCTTTATTGTTTTTAATAGTGCACGTGTTAATACATCTGCAAAATATCTAACATTGATAATGAGGATAAAATCAGAATTTATTTCATTGCTTTAGATATGGATTTACTATACCGATGCAATCTCTAATTATATTTTTTGCGTGACTTCTTACTAAAGGCAAGTTGTTGCGTTGCGGAAAATTATTAATACACAAACAACAAAACTCGTTGTGTTTTCTCTGAAAGGATTTTTGGGACCGATTTGATAGAACATTATTTATGTGTATTGATATTTTTTTCATGTATAAATAAAAAAAATACTTATGGATTTAATCTACCAATTCGAATTATATCCCGTGAAAAGCTAAAAATCTCATTATGGAATCTACAGATTTACTAGCTGAACTGGCAAACGTTGTTTTGCCATAAAATATTTATGGGGAATTTCTAGTCGATAAAATAAAATAAAATGTTAGGGGAGTACAACCCTTATCACTTAGGAGTATAAAAAAAATGTTATAAACCTATTCTATGACCTACCAAATGTTTATGCAAAATGTCATTTAAATCGGTTCAGCCGATTTCGGAGGAGTTTGGGACAAACACTGCAACACGTGCATTTGATATATAACACTATCCCTTGATAGCTCAGTTGAAGGAGTCGCGAGTTCGAATCCTGATTCGGGTATACACCAATATATGTCCTATGTATGGTTATTTTGTAAGCATCAAATCAAAGCCAGGACCTCCTTGTGAGCCAGTTATAATCACCTCTGAATATGTCGACATTTATTGTACATCTTGTAGTTAAACTAAACTGCTCTAATTGGAAGTAATAAAAAAATAATTAGCAATGGAGACTTGCGTTGTTAATTATTGCTAAATGTGCGGTAGTTCAGGCCAATCAGTATTGTGATCTATGGAATAGGAGTATGTCCGTTAGTGCATCACAATTGATTAAAATGATTTATAAATTGATCTCGAGAATCACGAGACGCATAAAATCCCAGATAATAACAATACATTTTACATTTTTGATCTCAGTTGCGCCCTGTTTAGCCAATAAATTTACATTTCTTATTTATATGCTTATCAATGGGTAAAGGCGCACATTAACTGTCGATGACTTATCATTATCACATTGTTTAAGTCTATTTTAATAGTTTAGGCGTGTCTTTGCAGTCTAAATAAACGACACCTACTTAAGTTCTGTCATATTCTCGTATCAAAAGCGCTGGGTGATCTATTTATTGTAATGTTGAATGAATATAGTATCGATATAATTTAAGGTTTTCCCGTTCAACTTGTTTTTATTATTCCATCTTCTCATTAACAAAAAGAATATTTACCCTCGTTGTTCACCTATCCCTCTATATTCCAAGCCTTTATGGCTTACATGGTGAAGTTAAGGGATATCCGAAATTGAGCACCATTGAAATAATTCACAAATGTATGATATTTTTTTTTAAAGTTAACGTTCCTATAGGACGTGTCAGTGAATTTTTCATTAGAGTAATTCGAAAGGATCTGTTTACGATATAACATAAGTTTCAGTTCATTATGCTATTAATGCCTTAAATCCAGGGGAATAGCTTTAATCAACATTGGAGATATTAATTATAACAAACAATTAGTAATAACATTCAAAAACACACAGATAAAGTTAGTTTCAAATTAAGAAAAATAGGGGATTCCAACCCAAAATCTTCACAATCAGACTCAACCCTAATAGGCAACATTTACTTTCATATTAAAACAGACAGGATGATAATTTATTTTCTTCATAAAAGCCTCCCAATTCTGGAAAGCGTGTTAATGTAATAATGACACGTAATAAAAACATAAAGGCGGTATACTCGTGGTACAACAAACGCGACACAAATAGAATGTGTTCCAAGGTTTCATTTCGATGGATATTATTCTTGCACGCAACCGTTGTGCAAAAACCACGACTATGCCACTCGGTCGCCGTCCGTTAGGAAATCCTTTCCGACTTGTATTGTACGATGTGTATGCGTGTGTGTGTGTAGTGCTTCATGTGTTCATGATGGGCTTGATATCATTTGGTGCTCCATCCATCATAGCACATATATAATTAAAAATTGCTCAGTCATTTTTGGAAAGTGATTGTAAATTAAAGGTTCTTGGTAAGGGGTCTCCGCACTGCCCAACAATCAGTAAAATATCCCCAACACTCTTTTACGTTAGAAATACATTTGCTCTATTCTAAGCTGACTCTACACAGCACGATGTTTAATTTTAATAATCAAAACGTCCTGAATAAGATTCGGGTACTTCACATTTTGCACTTCTCTCTCTCACAGCCCATATACGTCCCCACCGAGGGGCTCGAGCCTACCCTATTATATAGGGTGATTTGGCCATATTCCACCACGCTGGCCAATTGCGGGTTGGCAGACTAACGACAACTACTGTAATAGTAGCCGGGACCGATAGCTTATCGTGCCCTCCGAAGCACATTTTGCACACGTGCGTTGATTTCCTTCTAAATTGGTTCTGTGTTCTTCTAAAATGACAATTGCAACTATCATGGATAAGACATAGTTCCAATGTCGTTGATGATTCGATGGTGCGATGGTATATTAATTATAATAGGCAATTCTTTATTTAACCTATCACCCCTAATCAATTCTTTATATTAAATGGATATGGCTACTATAGTCAGTAAGATACGGTAAGTATGATGAAATGAGCCTTTGTCATACGGTGACAATATCTCAGCCTTGACCACACTCGTCTGTCGCTAGGTCGCTTCATTCCCATAGCATAGGGTTATAGGCATAGGGCATAGGGTTTCTAACAATTTTATGACGACATATGTAGAGTACATTTCAACCTTCGCCATATGAATTAAGGATACTATATACTATATTGTCATATTAAGAAAAATAAAGAAAACAATTATATTCTTTGCCTGTGAATTTCATAAACAGTTAGTTTATTCGTTATAAAACTGTTTTTGTTTTAGTCCATAAATAGTTATTTAACCTTTGTATAATTTCATAAAAAAATAGTAGCGAATGATATTCTACAATAATATAGGCATTATACGTAGAGCCAAGTACGAGCTATACTCAAAGTCATAAGTACGGTTGGCACTGGGCAAAGTAAAATTTAACTTTTAGCGGCGGGGTGTCTGTATTCAAGTATGTCAAAGTTTTGAAGTAAAAATGAAGGAAAAAAACAACGTATTTCATCGTTTTTGGCAGTGTCCACTACTAAAAGTGGCTTTAATCGATTACAGCCACTGTATAGGAATACATATTTATTAAAAGATGGCATAAAGAAACATTGATTTAAACTATAGCTTTGTCTAAATTGTCTCGCAAAATACAAAAATCCATAAAGATATTTTGGTTAATTACGAACATAATTTTGTTTCCAGAACGTTTGTAGCAGAAAAATATTCGCAAACATGATTTTTCACTTTAGTTAGTTTTTTATATATATAGGTAGCTAAAAAACGGTTTAGCTTAATATTGATTAACAATTCAGAATTTAAGAACGTAAGGGAAGCAAGACAGTTAGGATTATAAATAGTGGCGATCTCGAGCGAAGCCGTAGTGTAGTGCCGGCTTAGAATGTCACTACCCCATTCTATCCACGGGTGTTGTAAGAGGCGACTAAGGGTACGGGGCTTTTCAAGTGTTTTTTGGGTAGGAGACTAACACAAACGTTACTTTTTACACACCATCAACTTCCAAATGTGGCTGAGGAGTTTCTAGACCTGATGCTCTGGCTACCTCTTTTTGGGATTTATGCAAAGCAAGCCAGTAAGTGAAAACGTGAAAATAAAGGTCGTGCTCTTTTAAGCTGCCGCAACATTGATACTTATAAATAAACCAGAAGTTGCCATGACCACACATCCGGAAGCATGCATTGTCTTCATATCATACCCATATACATTTTATTAATGAAGAAGATGAGCCCGGAACCTTTCTTTTAACATGACCCTTTTGGCTCAAAAGTGTACCTTATATTATAAGTTTACCGTAAGCATTAATTTTGATTGAATAGTACATAGTAGACTTTCTCAGGAAGCAAGCAAGTCATCACATTAATAGCTTGTTTATTACTTATAAAGTTGAATTTTTGTTTGATATTTTGTTACCTTAAGAAGCTTAACAATCTACGGAATAAAAATTTGACGTATTAGGTCTTTCTAACTACAGCAATTGCATGTAATTGGGACATTTTCAGTACCTATGGTAAAAATTCCATTTGAATAACCAATATTTATCACCATAAAGAAATCATAGCTATGTAAGTACACATAAGTAGCGACTGACGTCTTTTCGTGCTTTCTGATGCATGCATAAGAATATACTATTAGCGATAATTACCCAAATATTTGGAATCTCGGGGGTAATTAGGTGACGTGTAATTAAATTGCAAGGAAACCCTCATGGCTGAATTATAGTCACACATGTCATGTGTGACAGTATATTGGTACAAAGCAGGCGTTAGATTTGCGCCCCGTGATGCACATGCAAAAATTTGGTAGAAAGGATCACCTTGTCTTTGATAATTATCATTATAATGATTGTAATATTTTGACAAATATATTTTGTGTCACAAAATTACTGAAGAAAACCCAAACTTTTTAGTCACGGTGTAGCATCTTGAGAACATTCAACAAAAGAAACGCCTTTTTTAAGGTTACTAAATTTAAAAAGGCCCTTTAGTAAAGCACTTTGGTGATAACTTTGATTCCTTAAGTCTGAATAATATTTTAAAATAAGCACAATTTTCATTGAATTTACCTATGAATAGGATAACTTTATAATATCGGCCGAAGGGCTAAAAAAATAAGATGTGCGTGTGTGTGATGTGATGTGTGATACCTTTCGAAAACCGGTTAGTAAAAAAATCAAGATAGGATGCGTTCATCAAGTTGAGTACCTTGAGGACTTCAAAGTCAAAAAAGTGTTACCGGGCGTTGGTTCGAAATAAAATTTGAATAAAGATAAACTACTTTTGAACATTATACTACTCAACCAGCTAGCAGTCTCCGTTTAAGATTTTACATGTTTTTTTTTTAAGTTTTAAGTTGCTTATCAAATAGCAGAGGAGGAGGTAAAGAAATTGTTAATTTGCTGTGTAGTGTCAGCTTAGATTAGTACTAACCCATGGCCCAATGATGCCATGAGATGATTCTACTCACCTGCTAAAAGAATCTCTTATATTTCTACTTTTAAGGACTTGCCTCAGACTAGAAGATCCCTATTTGCCTCCCATGCTCTTTACTTGAGAAATTGGCGAAGCTAAATCTCTGGTTACTTAGGGATAAACATGAGTGTAAAGGTTTGAATTCTATTATTATGTGGCTCTATGTCATATTATATATATCATTTTGAAATACTATGATATTACTGTAGCCAGTTACTGACATCCCTAGACTGTTTTTTTACATACATACGTACATATATACACGGCCATAAATCCCAAAAAGGGGTAGTCACAGCTTCAGAGTAAGAAACTCCTCAGCCACATTTGGAAGTTGATTCGGGAGAAGAGGGTAAAAATAAAGTATCGTTGGTAATGGGTCTTCGCTTCCAAAAACCATTTAAAAAAGCCCATACCCTCAGCCGCCTTGTACAATACCCGTGGATAGAAAGGGCATTTTAAAGGGTATTCTAAGCCGGCCATCTTTCCCCCAATCAACTTCCAAAAGTGGCTGAGGAATTTCTCATTCCAAAGCTCTGGCTACCCCGTTAAGGGATTTATAGCCGTGAGTATATGTATGTATGTATGTATCTAAGCTGGCACTACACTATTTTTATATTCATAAAATGGGTGTTACTCAAATATTATTACACAGTTTGATTACCTATATGTTGTTGAGCTGCGACTAGTGTTAGCTAATACGTATTGCTTCCGCACTTATTTGTAAGAGGCAAAGTTGGCACATATCCCTCTCACGATGCTATATTTGTACTTGTAGTACATAATATGTTTAATAACTCATAGTCTACTAACTAATAATGCTCATAATGTATGTATTTTGTGAAGCTGAAGTATTGTAGGTTCAAGGGAATTCATTTTGTGACTATGTATAGTTGTAGTACTTTTTGTAAGGCGTAGTCGATTCAAATTGTGTTAATAGGCCACATATTATTGTACGTTTTAGTATTAAAAACCAAATAGTCCTGATTATGTAAGGTTATGTGATCGTGTGAGGAATGACGTGATTCGTGAAAGGTGTGGTGTAAAAGATGATGTTGTAAGAAAGATAGAAAAATAAATGTTGAGATTGTTTGGGCATATAGAGAGGATGGATGACAGTAAATTGGTGAAAGAGATATATAGAGCCAATGTGGAAGGTAATGTTAGTAGAGGAAGACCTCGGAGGACACATTTGGATCAAATAGAAAATGTGCTCAAAAAGGCAGGTTTCCGAAGTATGAAGAATAAAAGAGCATGTATGAAAAGATTGATGGATGTAAACGAAGCCAGAGTGGTTTGCCAGGATCGTACAAAGTGGCGATCGATACTGTCTGCCTACCCCAATGGGAATAAACGGCGTGAGAATATGTATGTATGTAGTCCTGATTATAATATCTTACGTATTTCATTGGTCATATTAATACTTATTATAAGGAGAAAATATTTCTTTATGTGTTTGTTTGTAATGAATAGTCCCGAAACCACTTAAACGACTTGAAAAAATATTTACCAAATTGAAACTTATGAACTTCAGAAATAACAAGACAGGAGACAAACGATTGGAGAATCCTTAGATGTTGGAAAAATAACACCCATGCGAAGCTGGACCTATTCTTCCTCACATCACAGCCCATATACGTCCCCACCAAAGGGCTCGAGCCTACGTGATTTGGCCTTAGTCCACCACCCTGGCCAATTGCGGGTTGGCAGACTAACGACTACTACCGTAATAGTAGCCTATTCACTAGTGTTAAATTCAGAGATTAACAGATTCAGTTTATCAGCATAGATCTAAAAAGTAAATGTCGTCTCTACCGGTTCCAGGTCTACAAAGCTATGCCCCAGTACTATGGTCAACAGCTGGGGCGCTGCTGCTGGCGATATTCCTTATATTTGCGTTGTCTCTGCGGTCAGTCTTTAAGAAGCGGCCAGAGAACTATGGGAGAGCTGCCTTTATACTTGCTGTTTATCCTGTAAGTTATTTGTTATTCAACAAAACATTGAACTGTCTTACATACATACATACATATGCTCCAGGCCATAAATCCTAAAAAGGGTTAGCCAGAGCTTTAGAGATAGAAACTCCTCAGCCACATTTTGAAATTGGTAAGTGACTAAATGGTATAAATAAAGTATCGTTGGTGATAGTTCTCCAACCGCATCGCCCAAAAACCACTTAAAAAGCCCCATACCCTTAGTCGCCCCTTACGATACCCGTGGGAAGAAAGGGGAGTGATATTATTATAAATAGATTAAAAAATACGCCTAACTTTACAAAAGCGGCTTGTACCTACTACTATGTATTTTAGACAACCCACTTATTGTTTGCCGAGTTTTCTCATGTTATGGTCTCGTATTTATTCCTGTTTCCGTATTATATTCCTTTCTTTAAAGCACTTACAATCCAGAGATCTCGGGTCCAATACCCAAAGACTAACGCCCGAATTCTGAATTGAGTATTCAAGCTGAGAACGACTTAAGTATCGTTTCGTCTCATTCTGTTGTTAAGATTTCAATGCGACAGAACGATACTTTAGTTGTTCTCAGCTGGAAAATTTAACTCAGTTTGGTGGGGTGAACCTAGGTAGACTATGGTCAAATACGGTTTGGCCCGTGTCTCTCGGTGGGTACATACATATATGGGCTGTGATGAAATAAATTTTTGTTTCTTTCTGTTGCGCTTGTTGCGAAAGTAAATGAATATATTATAGTTTTTGTTTGTTTGAAGTGCTTAGACTTTTATATTGATTGGTAAAGAGTATAAGTAAATCATTAACAACTCAGTTATCAGTGTTTATAGCGAGTAAATAGTAAATAAATCATTTGATTGCGCATAATAAAAATGATTTACTTTTTATGTTGTAAAAACCTGTTTATTAACCGTCTATCGGTGTTCCATTATCATACCCAGGTCATACCTATTTGGATTAATTTTACTTAAAATTTTAAAGTGCTGTGAAGTGTTGGTTTTGAATAGCATTCATTCATTTGTTCCCGCGGGTGTCGTAAGAGGCACCCTGGATATTGGGGCTTTTAAGTGATTATTTTAAATACCTTTTATTTTACAATGATTTCATTACTCAACTTCCCAAAGTGGCTGAAGAATTTGTTATTCTGAAGCTCTGTCCCCTTTTTAAATTAATAGCCTTTAGTAGTATGTAAATATGAGATTTTTATACCAAAAACGCAAGATCTTAAATATCCTATAGCTTTTAGTAATAAAATAGTGACATTAGTGTGTTTTATTGAAAGCCCTGTAAAATCAGCAAAAAGACAAATCGAAATTTACAAAAGTTACAAATTCACAAAGTTAGTAAAAGCTTTTCACTTTGTTACTCACAAGTCACGGTCAAGGCAGGCATGGGCCTTATCCAAATAATCGAATTTATTCTTAAGCATTAGGATGTTACTTACGAATTCTATTTTCAACCATGAAAATGAATTGAATTAGGCACGAGAGAGTGGATACAATTTACAAAAACATATTTTCACATGTTATTTATAACCTACCATAAAGAAATAACTTAATAACATCATTATCTTTTAAATTCATCACTTTTACCTCTATAGTAACTTCTGTAATCAAGAAAAGGGTAGCCTTTATCCTTAGCTACTATTAGAAGTTCAGAGGGAGATTATAAGAAATAATGGATCGTGGGTGATAACACATCATCAATGATCCATCATTTCTTATCACTGATAACCATACCGTATAAACAACCAAACATTTAAAACAGCTATATTCTTGTTTGAGTTCTTAATTACTTAATGAATTATACTTTTGCACTCGTATTAAGTAATTTTATTTTAATTTTATTGCGAACTAAAAAAAATATATGTTCTTTTTTTTTCTTGTGGTGAACCTTGCACCAAATTTTGTACCAGTGTAGAACGCTGCGACTGATTATTTCGAATGAACGTGGTCGGTTATGCAATGTTATTGCTTAACTCAAACCGCAAAGATAATGCTGTTGGTACCGAGAATGCTGAATCAACTTCTTATAAATATAATCGACCTACCTTAAGAGGTTTTGTATGAGCCATGATGAATCGTAAAAAGAAATTACATCGAAATTATTAAGAATGAATTTTAAAGTCCGGGCCTCCATTACTGTGATGTCCTTATAATTTGTTCCAAACTGATCTTAGCTTTTGTTTAAAACTAGTTGTTCTTATTGATAGCCTTTGAATTTATTTGAAACAAGTATTGATTAAATTACTGACTAAATAAATAATAAATGTCTCACTTTCTTTCTAAATACAGTACGCAAGATATTTACTTGTAAAGTAATAGATGGAAAATTATTCGTATGCCTAACAATAAAGATACCAAGCCTCAAAAAGTGGTATCCACTGCTTAAGAACTAGTAGTTTGTTCGCCACTTTTTAAAATTGACTGGGGTAGAGATTATAAGATAAACACACATCGCCAAGCAATCCGCGCATGAAACAAGTAATAATATCCACGGGAAAAATGGGCTAGGGCTAATCTAAGACACTACATGACTTACATAAAGTAATTGGTAGAATAGGTAAAAAAACTGTTTGGAAAGCTCATGCTAAATGAACCATTTTAACCTCTTTAAATCAAATTTTAAACTCGTAACAGTTCTATAAAACTAAATGAAAAACATAAAAAAAATACATAAAAATGATGGTTCTCCACAATGGTACATTATCCAACACTACCACGCCTTGTGTTCGTAATTAAAAAATAATTATCCAAGGGTGTTGTTAACTATTAGGCAAATTACTTTATAAACGCTAAGACTCCAAACAAATTAATAATGGACCCCACCTTGTTTGGCGACAGGGTAAGTTCAAGGATAGTACAATTTTCCTTAATTTTTCATTCAACTGGTGGAAATTTTTTTGTTCGCAGGTTAAGTTAATTTCACTTTTTTGAACGAATAAAAAATACATATATGTAGTCATTGTAAATTAAACGATGAAAATAAGTTCTCTTTAAACAGCACTGAATTAGAGCAAAAGTTTTTCGCATTTTAGGTTATTCATCCAGCAGGATTGTAACTCATACCAATAGTAGTGGGGAAAACCAGGCTATCAATGGCCACTATGTACCAATTTTACAAAAACTCTCGAGTTCCATTTATCATATCATATCAATCTTTTCAATTATTCGTCACATTGCGGACGTCGGCCCTTTTGACCATATATCAATTAGATCTTGACGTGGCAACGTGGTGATCCTCTTCAGACTTACCATCCACATCGGCTCCAAACATTTAACTTACTAACAATGCAAAGTCTTGTATGTTACTTTCTAACATCCAACCTTATCGGTAATCGATGGATTAGTGTCGGATCATATTGTAATTACACTCACCACCATCGAAATAATCTTAATTGTTTGGTTATATGATTTCGGATTATCGCCTCTTCTATCACTTAATGATAAGTTTGATAAATAGATATGGACAAAGTAACCTATCTAGGTACCTTTAATGACAGTTGGAGATATTTTGATAACACTGATCATACAAGTGGTTGCCCACAGTGGGGATCATACCAGCAGTGACGCCAGATCTATTTAGACTTAGAGCTGACTTAAAACAGAATCGCGTAGTGCTTTCAAACCACATTTTCTTCATCATCATAATATTGATAATCAACAGCAAAAATACGTCTTCTGCTGGACATAGGCCTCCTCCAAAGATTTTGACAAGGACCGGATATGTGCTACAGTTTCTTAGCATAAGGCACAATAAGACGTATGAACGTTTCCGCCGTATATCTCCGAAGGAGTTGGCAGAAATACTAATACTTCTGAAGATCACGTGACTTGTCACGTTTTGCTTGGAAAGTGTATGCACTTGATAGAGGGCAGGCCTATTGCCGTTTTGTTCGAATACACTGTCACATGGCTATCACATGTGCGTCTCCTCACGATGTTTTCCCTCACCGTTAACATCCATGATCCGGTTCGATCCCCTCTGAGAGCAACATTTATGTAATTAGTATAAATGTTTGTTTCATAGTCTTGCGTGTTATTTATATTTGTATTAAATATATCCTTGAGTTAGTATCTCATAATCATAATATAATACAAGTCTTACATAGTTTGGGGCTAACTTGATCTGTGTATAATGTGTCCTCATATATTTATTTATTACTAGCTGACCCGACGGACTTCGTAATGTAAATTTGCTTATGTCCAACTTTAGGCGTTTTTTCCGGTACTCTGAGTTCCATCAGGCGGGAATATTTTCTTGGTAAAAAATTTCCGAGATAAAAAGTATCCTATAATATAATTTGGGTCATTATCTATCATTCTGTACATTCTATAATTGAGTAGCCTTTTTACCTCAAACACACAAACATTCAAACATTTAAACTTTCACATTTATAATATTAATAGGATTATATATTTGTTTAAAATCTTCCTAAACATTTTTTTCAGGCCGTAGCAGCGACTGCATTCCTCACCAGCGTGGTGCCACGGGCTCGCGTGCCGCTGGAGGCGGTGGCCCAGGAGTGCGTGATGCTGGCCATGTACCAGCTCTTCCGGCTGACCGTCGACGAGTGCGGCGGATTCGATCAACTTGTCCGGTAATTTATATGTATTCATAATATATTTACATGAAACAAATATTATGTATGTAATGATTTATGAATGTGAATGAAGTGCGAAAGGTTTGGCAGGATGGATGTCGGGATCGATAGACTTTGCTTATACAGTGAGGAATTTATAACGTGAGTGCATGTATGACAAAATGGCTACATCATAAAGAGGTTTAAGTCAGTTTGTAGAAGGTCATCATAGGGTCTGCCAAAAGACACTGTGGCGACCGCTAGACGGCGAACTCACTCGTATACTAGCAGCGTCATAAAAAATCGTACATCGCGGTATCGAAATGTTATTCTAGTTAAATATAAATACTAATTCTAAGTTGGTACACAGCAGGGTGTACTGGCCAGTACTGGCAGTGTTAGTGTGTTAAGCAAAGATTGCTGTTCCCACAACACACTCACAAATTCAATATGTAATATTGATAATTTTTGGTATTATATTGCATGCCAATTCAACTGATTATCTGAAACTCTGGAGGGCATGTTATTTGTAACCGGCTACTCTACTAGGCTAAAGTAGCGAACTATGGCTAGTTAACCATGTCCTCCCATTAAGGACATAAAAAACTATAGTTGTATTTCGATCTTCATATTTCAGACGCGCAGAAGGAGCTCGACTGGAAACGCGAGTGATGCCTTGCTGCTGCTGGCCATGCTGCATCATTCCACGACCGTTACTTCATAAGTGAGTATGCCTATAATATCATAATTACATAACTTTTACTTCTTGCGACCACCAATTCTAACGCAGGAGCAATACTTCGCGTTTATGACAGTGATAGTGACAATATTGCGATCTGCGCCACAATCGGAACAATATGTGATGCGGGGGGGGATAATTCTTAGAAAAGTTCGGAAAGTATTGCCTGTTCAGGGATTTCACTGGGTAGTTCTATTGCTATTTTGTACGATAAATTTATAATTGATAATTTGTTCAATAAACAACACATATAAAATTATAAACGTGTAGGCCAAAGTCATAGTCAAATTTCTCAGTCTGTGTTATTCTCCAAGTTGCTTGATAGTAAAAATTTACTTAAGTTTGGGTAGAATAGTAAAATTTTAGTATATACTAGTGGATCGGCCCAGCTTCGCACGGGTAGCGTTGTCTTTTAATATCTGAGGTTTCTTTTTCTGATTACATTTTTGGCATCAGTATGGCACTTATCACCCCCTGATAGTCATTTTGATAATATATTCCGTGTATAGAATTGACCTCTCTACAAATATATTATAAGTATAGATGATAATTACCTAAAAAATTGAATTTACTTAAAAAGATTTAAATAAAATAACATCATGGCAGATGGTCTCCTCCTACACTTTCCTGATATCACTTACATTTTGAAATAGTATTAATCAACCTCTGCTCATGGGTATCATGAAGACGACAAAGGATTTTAGAACGTTTTTAAGCGATTGATGTATGATGCGATTAGCAACAACCTTAAGACTATTTTTACCTTGTACACGCCTATCGTTGGCTATGGCTATCCCTAAAATACTCAGTGTAAGTTTTGGCAGATAATTTGTTTCTAATTAGTAAAACGTTTTTTTCAGGAACAAGTTAGTGACGCTGCGTTACTTGGTTTTACAAATGGCGATAATTCAAGCAATTCTGTATACTTTCATTCTAGTCTTATGGGCAGAAAGTGAGGTAAGATATATTTATAAGGCTCTTTTATTATTTGATATTGTGATGTAAATGATATCAAGTTTTGACGGCACCCACCTGCTAAGTTCTACTTTTTTGCTAGGTTGTTGCGATGTATCAGAACTTTGTCCAGAAGTTTACATAAATTGGCTTAGATGTCGGAATAACTTGCCAAAGAATTTATTTAGTAATATACATATACGATCAAATGTCATATACGATACATATACTATCTTTAGGTCCTCTAAGGTGAAATAAAGTATATCGATCTCCACTTTGTACGATCCTGACAAACCTACACACACATTGATACATTCTTTTCCTTATCAGCACTTAGGATATCAACTTTTTTTTAATTACATTTAAAATATATACCATATTTACTTTTTTTTTGCACCTTGGTAACGTCCATTTTTGTATTTTAATTTAATTTAAATTAAACAAAAACTGATCTAAAAATTGCAATTGTTTCAGGAAATATACACGAACTTCTTCCTATACTTCCAACCGTTTGTAGCCGCATCCATACTTTCCGGTGTTTGGGGTATGGTGATGTGTATCCGCGCAGCTGAGTCAGCCGGCGCGAGGCCCCGGGTTCGATTCTTCTCGTTACAACTCGCTCTGATCATCGTGAAGCTGCAAGGGTCTTTGATCAAGTTGATACCTATTGTGTTTAACATGCCTTGTCTCTTGCCTTTACATCCGTCTGTCTTTCTTAATTGTAAGTTTTTTGATTATATTTTTTTAATTACTTGATATTTTGATATCTGCTGTGTAGTGTCTGCTAAGAAAAGACTTGACCCATTTTGTCTACGGGTGTCATGAGGCTTTGAGGTGATCGTTGAGGGATGTGGCTGAAGACCCATCTCCAAGCATTATTTACTTAGCAGCCACCTACCCAAATGAACTTCCAAAAGTGATTGAGGAATTTCTGATTCCTAAACACTGGCTATACCTTTGTAGGATTTCAACCATGAGCATATGTATGTAAGGTAAATATTGTAACCAATTTACTGAATGAGTTAGCCGTTTAAGAAAAAAACTATCCTATCTCTTCCTGTGGATATTTTTAATACTAAACTTATGGGATTTTGAAGATACCAGTGACTATAGAACCATAAACTGACAGTTATATTCCCTCCCAACTTCCAAAGTGGCCGGAGAATTGTTAATTTTTATGTTCAGGTATCCCCATTTGAGTTTTTACTTTGTGAACTAAGTACCGTGCTTATTGTATAGTTGAATTTAAAATAGTTTAGTTATAACAATAGCATTCTTTAAAAGCCTCACATCTTTATTAATCTCCAAAATAATACTGCTAAGTAAAATATATGTTCTTTTCCAGTGATCCACAACTTAGTGATGATAGTCGAAATGCTACTTCTATCGATTTGGGCTTGGAGCCTTTATACAGCGCCCTCGGCAAAACTATCAACTAAGGTCCAAACCGTGGCTGTTATGGAAGACCATTCAAACACTTTAAGCAGTATACGGCAGAATGGAGATAGTATCGAGGCAAGGGTTTCGAGTGGAGACAAACAATTCAAACACGATCGTAGTTTTCATCAGCATATGTAACTGCTTCTTGACTGACTTGAAGTGTCGATATAATTCTCTACTGCACCTTTTCATAAAATGGTGGAGTTCTGTGGTTTATTTTTGAACTTGGTTACCTACCATGATCGAGTAGAAATAGAGGTTGAGCGATGAAAGCACTTAAAGTGTAATAAAATCACTAGTTAGAATATCACAAAATTATTTTCAATGGTTACATCAAATTGAATACCAAATGTACTTATTGACTTGTAATTTAAGGTATTCTTTAATTACGAGAAAGAAATCGTTCGGATTTGTTACTCATAACAATTAAAGACAACTCATTCTCAGTGATCTGTGATTATTATAGCTAATATTTTTCACGCTCTCTTGGTACGGATTATTTTTAATGAAATTTGTATAATGTTGTGTCATGCTTGTACCTGATTTAATGTTGTTTTTAAAGAATATAAAATAAGATTTAAACATATGTATTTACTTTTATTTCTTATCTTTAATGCCCAATAAGTTCACATTTTAACTCAATTATATTTTAACATAATAGAATACTTTTTCTTCTATAACTCATCATTAGAAAAGCTCTTATTATAATACAACATATATTTTTGAAATAGTTTTTTCTACGTTGTTAATTTGACTTTTCGTCGTTATCAGATGTTTCATCATTTTTGTCTTCGGACGGAGTACCCGCTCTCGAACCTGAACTATAAATATTGTGCAGTTCTTGCAGTTTGTAATGTATTTTGACACCCTTTGTTTTAGTATCGTTTACTTTATGAACAAGTGACTTAGTTTGTTCCTCTAATTTCTTCAATCGTATATCACGGGCAGCAAATCTTGCTGACTGGGTCATGTCATCAGATGAAGTTGATGCTTCCGCAATGTCAATTTTAGCATCTTCTACGGCACATGCCGACTCATTATTTACAACTTTATCATCACTGGTTCCGACAATCATCTGATCGATTTTAGACAGTAAATTATCTTCTGACTGGATCGTACCCGCTAACATTTCAATTACTTCACCAGAACCTTTTTCCAATAAATCTAATCTTTCATCTTTTTTATTTAATCGTTCATTTTGAAGTCTTACATTTTCCAAAATACCTTTAGGATCGTGTTGTGGAATGTATTGTTCTCCCTGAATTTTACTTGATGATGATGGTACATTATTAGCTTCAAAGTTTAAACAGTCATCATTTTCGGAACTCACTCGGTTATCAATTATAGTTTGATTGTCTTGTTCATTATTAAATGAAATTTTATTATTTTGAGAATGTTGTAATTCGAGATTTATTGATTTTAATTCAACATTTTGTGAGGTACTTGGTTTATTCAGAATATGATCTAGAGTATCGTTTAAATGATGGCCTACCTCCACAGTTGATTTAGTCTGTTTTAATAAAGTGGCAGCGTTTGCTTCCAGTTTTTTGAATTTTGCATCTTTTAGTTTGAGTCTTTCTTCTTGTTTTCTGACATTTTCAAGTATTTTACTTACATCAACAGTAGGTGTTTCTAAAGAAATACCCGAGTTTGTGTCTGATTCGACTTTGTTTACTTCAATATTGTTAGTATTATAAGAGTCTGTGTGCTGTATTGTACTACACGAGAACTCATTATCAGTTGGAGTATTTTCAATTTGGCTTGATTCTTCGCAACAGGATTCGTTCCCTAAATCACATGCTTCGTCTTCAGTTCCGGCATATTTTTCACTTTTTGAAGCGTCCAAACTTAAACTGTTTTCGGTGACATGACCATCATGTGAATCCAAAGGCAATTCAGCTATATCTAACAAATCACTTACAGGTTCTTCCCTTTCAGCAACAAGTAGGTCTGTACTAGAATCTGGTATGGTTTCGGTAGACTTTTTTGTTTTCGTACATTTAATAGATGTGTTCTTTTGGCATTCACTTTCATCATTTGAATCTGTTGAATCATCCGATTGCTTTTCATCACTATATCCACTTTCAGCTGAATTGTTAATTGATGTCGGTGATTTATTTTTTCTAGTAGCAAATTCAGTCCTTAGTTTCCTCCAATCTTTTTCAGATTGAGTGTTTTTCTCACGAGCCTGCTCCCATTTTTCTCTACAATATTCTAACTCTTCTTTTAGTTCATTTAGAAGTTTTCGTTTTTGTTGTAGCTCATATTTTAATATTTTTTCATGTGTGTGTAATTGGTGATGATGTCTGCGTAATCTTCCCACGACATGCCAAGTTTTACTGAGCTCCGAGGTTACTAAGCACAAACGTTTTTCTTGTTCACCTAGTCGACTTTCCAAGTGGGAGTTTAGTTGTTTCATTCGATTCACTTCTTTTATTAGAGTTAGTTTTTCTACAATTAGGTCCTGTAATATAACGAAAAATAAACGTTTTAAAGATGATCGTATTTAAAACTGGCCATCAGCCAATTAAATGCACAGTGAGTGGAAACACACTTTATTTTGGTATAAAACCATAAAAAATATTTCTAAATATATACTTACTTTTAGCCGAATGTATGTTTGACTAACGCTTGGAACTAAAACTGGACCCGATTTAGTTTCCACTGATTTGTAGCACGTTGTTACTTTATTATCCTCACTGACTGGGTCAGCAACATTCTGATGACTTAATAACTCCATTAAAACTCTCCAAACTTTTGGAAGTTTTTCAACAATTTCTTCTGGTGTTGTAACCGGTGGTATCTGGCTTGATCCTGGTATAAAGTTTAAATTAATAGATTGTTAAGATAAAAAACCAAGATTTTTATTAACACACTTACTTAGGCCAGCTTCTGAAGCACCCTCAGATATTTCAACACCTAATGACTGCGACTCAGAGGACGAATCTTTTTCTGAAGAGGCTTCATTTTCTACGATATTATTTAAATCAACTTCATCTACTTGACTTATTAGTTCTAATAATAATTTCGGTAATGTTGTAGATGCCTCTGTCCCATTATCTTTCTCCGCCATCTGTGTTAATAGGCCATGATTTTCTTCAAGTCGATTGGCTAGTTTGTCCAAATCGTTTTTAGATTTATATCCTAATAAAACTTGTGAGAAAAGCTAGAAAACAAAGTTTAAATTACTATCACATTCTTTCTTAACAATGAATACGAAAATTTTAATGTCAAATTATGCAATACCTTATTTATTACTGACATTTCAGCTTGTAAACCGCGAGTTTCATCTTTGAATGAGTTTATTTCAGAATTTTTGTTAGAAACCATCTCCTTTAAATTATTAATTTCGGCATCCATATTGTCAACTTTCGTCTTCAATTCATTCGTCCTGAAAATATTTTACAGTAAATTTGTCACTTAATATTGTTAAGGAAGCATCGTTAAATAAAATTAATACATATATATAATAAGAAACGTTCACGAAATTTACAAAATATAAGTAAATTATATTCATTTACGGGCACAGATTTCACAGAGGTTTAAAGTAGTAGTCTTGCAGTGTGGGTCATTAACCCATTACATATTCAATGATATAAACACTTATTGATATCCAGTAATATATATAGCCAATGTGGAAGGTAATGTTAGTAGAGGACGACCTCGGAGGACACATTTGGATCAAATAGAACATGTGCTCAAAAAGGCAGGTGTCCGCAGTATGAAGAATAAAAGAGCATGTATGAAAAGATTGATGGATGTGAACGAAGCCAGAGAGGTTTGCCAGGATCGTACAAGGTGGCGATCGATAGTCTCTGCCTACCCCAATGGGAACTAACGGCGTGAGAATATGTATGTATATGTATGTATGTATGATATCCAGTACTCTGAAAATACATATGTCGAGGCATACCTATTATTACTTATTTAAACCCTAGCTGTGTAATATTGGCTTAGAATAGAATACCCCAGTTCTTCCAGTTTAGTAAGTGGGCGACGCGGTTGGAGATCCATCAACAACAACCTTTGTTGTACAAGCTTACCCCCACACAACTTCCAAAAGCGGCTAAAGAATTTCTTATTTCGAGGCTCTAGCTACCCCTTCTAGGAAATTATAGCCGTGGTTATATGTATGTATTTGAACTCAGACTTTAAGCTCAACAATTTTTTATTGATAGTTTGTCATTAAAAGTTTTAGAATTTAGCATTCAAAATAGAGATGGTAAAAGAAGAAGTAGCTACCGTTTATAAATAACCCTTTAATTACACTTTAAAATTACTTTTATTTGACTGCTGTGTGGTGTTGGTTTATGTAAGCACTAGTAAATTTTTCCACTCTAACTGATCGCTTAGTGTTTTGGGGTATTTCAGTAACTGTTTATTCGAGCCGTATAGTGCCGGCTTAGAAAGTCACTACCCCTTTCTACCCATGGGTGTCATAAGAGGCGAATAAGGGTATGGGGCTTTTTTAAAATTGTTTTTGGGTGATGCGGTTGGACACCCATCACCAACGAGACTTTATTTAAACCATCTTGTGACCTATCAACTTCCAAATGTGGCTGAGTAATTTCTAATTCCTCAGCTCTGGCTACCCCTTCTAGGGATTTATAGCCGTGAGTGTATGTGTGTATGTATGTTTATACGAGCATAAACGTAAACCATCTTTTGTTTACAATCTTTTCTCAACTTAACTCCTGAAAGTGGCTGAGTAGTATTCTAGATATGAAACTCTGGACCTTTTTGGGGATTTTCAAGCGTGAGTGATGTATGTATTTCAGTATTATTTAATTACAAGGTGTTAGCGTAAGTATGTATGTGGTAGTAGTAGTAAGTAGCTACTGTCATATACTATCTTTCATTACCAAGATTTTTAAGATTTGTCTGATGGTATTTTATTTCTAAAGTATATAGTGCTTGCGATAGGGTTAAAGTGATGCTTGAATGTTAACAATTAAGTACGAGAAAAAGACTTACTTCATGACTTCAATTTGATAAAAGGCCTTTTGCTCTTCTAATTCTCTAGCTAATCCTTGTCTTGTGACTTCAGCCAGCCGAGCCCTTTCCTCATACAACGCACGCAGTGTACGAATATTCTTCAGTTGTTTCTCATATTCTTGTCTCAAATCAGAGGAGAGCATGCTGGCTTCTCTATCCGCCATTGTTCGTTCTATTTCCGCTAATTTATTTTTGAGCTATAAAAATATAAATGTTGAATATTCGCCATATAACCCATCACCAACAACCTTTATTTTGCTATTTTTTCCCTCTCAACTTTCCAAAAGTAGCTGAGGAATTTATAGTTCCTTAGCTCTGGCTACCCCTACTAGGGATTTATAGCGTTCACTTAAAACAATTTCTGTGGGAAACAGTTTAATCCTATTGTGCAGAGATGCGTGGGTTCGAATTCGAATCCTTAGACGGACCTACACTTATATGTCTTTTCTAAAGTCATATGTTTGGTAATTTATCAGGAATGTTAACGGAGAGGGAAAACATCGTGAGAAAGAAACCCTGAGTCGAGTTGTAATTACTCATGTGACAGTGTGTTCGTACAAACCGCAATAGGCCTGCCCCCTATCACGCGAGTGCAATGTCAAAGCAAAACGAGGTAACTCTGAACACTAGGTGATACTAATGTCTCGTGATGTTTAGCAGTATTAGTAGCTCTGCCAACATGAACGCTTGAGTTGAGTATTCCATACCCATTTTTTTCATATGAGATGTTGAACTATATAATATGACCATAGCATCTGGGAATGTTATGTGAATGATCAACGATGAGGTTTGACCCAACCAGCAAACGTTTATTTCAACATCGTTTATCTTTTTGTGCGAGTTTAGATACATGCAGGAATGTATGTATATAGAACTTACGATATTTTTATGTCATGAAACTAATAAATTTGCATATTAAGAATGCTAATGAGTTTGGCGATTTGACAAAAAACTTGGATCATTTAATATTATATGTCTAACAATACTCATGAGATGCATTCTCAGTGGGAGCATGGAACATATAATTATAGTGAAGGAATCAAGTTTTCCCTATACGTTTAGTAGTTGCCCTCGTGTTACTTAAAATATTTACTTACTTCCAACAACTGCTCTTCACGTAACTCTAGCATCCTTTTACTGCAATTAACTACATCTTTTAATGCCTTTATTTGTTTGATTGATTCAATATTCTGTGAGTTCAAGTCCGCTATATCAGAAAAGGCTCCTTGCAAAGCACTGTTAGATATAACTAAGTCCTTCCTTAGTTTCATGTTACTTGATTTAAGGAGCTCGAACTCTTCACGCATATCTAGTAATGATTTTGTTAAATCGGAATCCTCTCGATCCGAAGTCAAATTATCTGGAACCTCTATATTATTTTGTGTTAGTAGCTCTCTTAGTAATTGATTGCTTTTGTAGAGTTCCATGTTCTTTTTTCTTTCTTTTGCTACAACATTCTCTAAATCCTCTTTCTCTGCTCTATGTCGATTAAGTATGGCTTTACGTTGTTCTCTTTTGACCATCAACTCACTTTTGAACTTACTCATTTCAGCTTCTCTAGCCTTTGTTCGCGATTCGTCATCGCATGATTTAAAGGCATCACTGTCATTATCTTCATCGCAGGTGACTGGTTCGCTGTTACACGAAATGTTTTCATCGCTCATTATTACTCTGTCACTGTTCACTGTTCTCGATGAGTTCCCTCTCGTTGAAGAACCTATACTAAGAACATTTCCCATTTTGGTATCACTTTTATAAATTCCGTTGTTTTACATCTGCGTGTGAATGTATTAATCTGTATAAGCTCTGTATATAGCAGTAGTTTATTTCATGAAGACAAAGAGAAGTCGACTACCGATGGACGTTGTGAGCGTTTGCCGTGCGCCAGGCGGTCCCAAAATAGCTTCGTTTCGTCAGGTTCAGGCGTATTCGTCATGACGCTGCTGACTGCCACTGCCGCCGGCGGTCGCGCCACCAAACCGCCTTGCTCAAAGCAAAGGTAGATCGTATTCAAACATAATATTGCGAGAGCCACGCATTTTCCAAGAAGCTAAAGTCAAATTTTATTTTTACACAGTTATTTCCGACGCAGCCACCACTCTTGAGTAAAGCCACGTTTTTATAGCAGCGTTACATTTGCGTTATGCTCATCAATTTATCGACTTCTGCTCAATATTCCTGGTATTAATTTTAAAAGGTTAATAAAATACGTCATTATTTATTCTTGCTCTGATAATGTATGACTGAGCCAAGGAATGATATTTGGCTGGCATTGTTTTAGGTCCCAAATACATTTTCTATGAAGATATGATACATTCGATGAAAAACATTAGCCGCTTAGTGGGAAAGACGTTCTCGTCGAATTAGTCAGTTATGAGTTTGAATCCTATACCGAGCCTATCACAGGTAAATTAATGGATCCTGCACCTCTAAAGTTTTCGTTATGTTGAACGAATGATTAAAATTGCAGATAGCAAAGGTAAGCAGTCATTAAATGCCAAGGCATAGTACGAGACAGTGTCTTCAAAACGGAGAGATAATATTCTTACGATCCTTATCAAATACTTATTGGATACAATTATAATGCGATTTAGAATTAACAATTTGTAAAATTTATAAAATACCATGTCAGGTGAGTATAGTGACCCCCAGAACCCCCAGATCACTGTGGTGATATAGGAAACAATAGGGAATATGCATAAAATTTTAAATGCCCTAAAACTTTTTTTCACGAATACTTATTATCGCAATATTATAATGAAAAGGTTTTTTTTAATTTACTTGTTATTTAAACCCCTAAAATAATATTCAAAAAGTGTAAAATAAGGGAGCGAACTTCAAATCAAACTTCCACCAAACGCGCCACCATCGGTTGAACGAAATGTGACGTCATCTGACACGAAATTGTATTCAAAAGCGTCGAAAACACTAAGCTAAACACCCACTGGACGTGTCATGTGACGTCACGTATAGCGCGCGTAAAATGGCGGCGTTTGAACTGCTTAAATTTTTTAAAAGTTTTAAATTTCTATTTTACAAATATCTAGAGGATTTTGAAGCCCATTAATATTTTTTTCTACGTTATAAAATAGTAAACTATTAATTTAAGACAAAAAAGAAAAACATGAATAATCCCTAACTTTTTTTGTACATAATTTTTGCACTCACCAAAATAAGTTTCCGTTCCATCTTAAAATATAAATTTCGTTACCATTATGCAGATATGTCCTATATATCACACATTGCAACAGTGGCACAATTTATAAATACTCTGAGGGAGCGTGGCTTTTTAAGTGGGCGGGCGCTAAGTTTGGAAAAAACATCACACACTTTACTTTAATTAAAGTAAGAAGTGATGATTCGAATCTGTGGTTGTAATCTTGATTTATACTGATATAAGAAAGGCAAATATTTAACACGGCAACTGAAATCCTTTGTAGGCAACTTTCTATTTAGTCACAAAAATACTAGAAAAGAAAATGCGACCGCGAAATATTTTCTTCACTTTTCACTGCTTATATATACGCTAATGACTTGTTCTCACATATTATGTTATATCTCAAATTTATCTTATAACATTATATCTTTGCTGTGTAGTGTCGGCTTAGAATAGCACTACCCCATTTCTTCTGGTGGGTGTACGTAAGAGGTGAGTAACGGTATTGGGGCTTTTTAAGTGGTTTTTGGGCGATGTGGTTGGAGACCCATCACTAACAACCTTTATTTTACCATCTTTTCCCCACGCAACTTCCAAAAGTGGCTGAGGAATGTTTAATTCCTTAGCTCTGGCTACCCCTTTTAGGGATTTATAGCCGTGAGTATATGTATGTATGTATCTTATACCAATTTTTATGCAAAAAGATTAAACAATCTACTGATTCGCATCAAAAAACAGCCCACTTTAAGATGCCTTTAAGTTTTGAGACTAAGGAATAACTAATGTTTGATAGGTTTTAGGGCCTAGGGTGGCAATTATTCTTTATGTTTATATTACATCGTAAGATTTTACTATGAAAAATAATAAATACTAGTGCGTATCACCCGAGCGTCAAACTGTTATCTTCGGAATATCTAAGGTATTTCAATCATTGATCATCCCTTACCACCATAATATAACATAATATATAGTATAACCAATACCACTCTTGATTTTTTGACAAATAAACTACTTTTTAACAAGGGTTTATTTGTAATTCCTATCAGAGAAATAGTAATTCATCGCTTCCGTTTAACTATGTTATGGTATATAATTATATCCCTAGGGATATCACTATATTACGGCTATACCTATCTTACTGCAACATAATACATAGAGACTTAAACTGACGGCTACTAGAAAATATGCAGCCAGTTTTGGAAGTTTAGTGAGGTAGAGATTGAGCATAAACGATGGTTCTAAGTCGCATCTTACAGCTCTCGCGGCCAGAAATAGGTTTGTGCTTTTCTAAGTCGACTCTTCACAGCAAGTAGTTGCAACTACTATACTTGTGACTTAGCGACTCATGTCTTTTTATTAAAAGAGCTTTCTGGCACAATTATTTAACATTTGGTGCCCAGTGCCCTACCACTGCTCTACTTGGACCATTTTTGTACGCACAAATTTATAATTCCTCAATTCCGATTTGAATTCTTTTCACGTTTCGTCTTTTTACCCGACTAAAGTAAAGCCAAAAGAGGGGTAATGCTTCCGGAATTTTATGTATGTAACTATAAAAACATACGTATGTAACTACCGCTACTAGTGTTGCACCGTAGCGCCTAACTAATGACCCGATTTTCGTGTCATAACATTTATATGAATATTGCAGGTGTCACTTGTATATCTCTAGGTATGTAATATTTATAAATTAAACCGAGGTAATTGTATCGTGCTTGATAGTAGGTAGTATTTACTAATGCTGTAGAATCGACCACGGTTATACCGTGAGCATTATTGTACGTATGCTCAACTGAATTTTGTTCCTTTTTAGACCCCTTTTTACGCAGTCGGGTTGTAGTATTTAGACTGTTTTTTTTATTAGTCGTGTTAGTTTGGAGAGTAATAAAAATACGTGGTAACGGTACTAGCTATTTAATTCAACTGACGAAGTAATACAAATATTGGATTACCCACTAAAACATTATAACATCCCTCCCATACAAGATTAAAACTTAAAAAAGAACAATAACTTAACGTTACGCTAAACTTATTAACTAACTTTTTTACGCGGTCGTAGATTATAGCGCGGGGGTTGTTCAGTAGTTACTGGTTCCGCCTCTGAACCTATCAACACTGGCGGTAAAGGGGCTGTGCTAGGAACACTGGTCTCCGTGACTTCGCCTGGGATACAATCTTGCCACTCTTCTGGAGAACATTCGGGAATGGAGCTGCCACTTACAGGGTTCACTGACTGCCTAGCTTCTTGTTCAGTTGCCCGTTGATTGTCCTCGGCTGGCATGACTGGAGTAACTTCTTCTGTAGGCGAACATTGAGTGTTCACCATGGACGGTGAGGGTTGCGATGACGTATTGAGTCTAAACGACAATGGCAGCAACGAATCGTCGTGTGAAGACACAGCAGGACATTGTGGCTGATTAGATTGTTTCACTTCTACTTCCACACTCTCCCCTTTTAATTTCCTTATTTGGTTTTTATGACGTTTGACAATTTTATTATTTTCTTGAAGTAAAACCAAATACGTAGATTTACCCAATACTTTTTGAACAATCCCCTTTTCCCAAAATGGTTTATTGTTCTTATAAATTCTGACGTGAACTAATTCATTGGCACTAAAATCAATTTTCCGATTACCCTTATAAAATCTAGCCTGTAAGGACTGATTTTGTTGCACATTAGCAGAGATCGACAAATCGGATGATGGGAGTGATGTGGGTTTCAAAAAGTCTAAACGACATCTAAGTTTTCGACCAAAGAGCACTTCAGCAGGAGACCTTTTGGTAGTGGAATGTTCCGAATTGCGGTAATAAAATAAAAATTCGTTAAGTTTCAAGTCTAAATTACGACTATTTGAGACTAAAATACCTTTCAGAGCTTTCTTAACAATTTTTACGTAACTCTCGGCTTGTCCATTGCTCGCTGGGTGATAAGCTGGAGCTGTCAAGTGAGTTATGCCATTACTTGTACAGAATGATTCGAACTCGGAGGAAACGAAGGAAGGGCCGTTGTCCGAGCAAATGGTACGAAATAAGCCAAACCTAGCCATTAACTCACATAAGATTTTAATAATTGTTTTTGAACTATAACCTGTTGTTACATTGAAAACCTCAACCCACTTAGAATGTGCATCGACTATGACTAAAAACATTTTATCATTAATTGGGCCCAAAAGATCTAAGTGTACCCTTTCCCACGGTTCGGCTGGGTACGGCCAAGGAGTGAGAGGGGCGCGGGCGGGCGCGGGCTGCAGCTGGGCGCACACTGCGCAGTCAGCCAGCGCGCGCTCCAGCGCGCTAGACATACCAGGCCACCAGAACCTCGAACGGGCTTCCGCCTTCATTTTTATTATACCAACATGACCCCTATGTAACTCCAAAAATATTGAAGATTGTAACTCCACTGGAATAACTACTCTTGTCCCTCTCATTAAACACCCTTTTTCGACAGCTAGTTCATTTTGACACAAAAAATATGGACGCAAATTTTTGTCAATTATATTTTTGGGCCACCCTTTTAATACATATCTCATTACTTGCGAAGTGATTTTATTACTGGACGTAGACTTAGCGAGCTCAACTAATGTTATTAAATTCGATTGCGAGTCGAACACAAAATTTATGTAACAAGCTACGTCTGGTTGAGCCGGCGAATCATAGTTGTTGTGATATGAATAAGAAACCGGTTGTGCTCGCACTGCCCGCGCGGTCGACTCACTCTTATCACACAACATGGAACGACTAAAGAAGTCTGCACAATTGGATGCGCTATTTATAAATTCTATTTTATAGTTATAAGCGGATAAAAAGATCGCATATCTTTGTAATCGGTTAGCAGAAACTTCGGGTATTCCTTTTTCAGGGTGGAAAATTGAAAGGAGCGGTTTATGGTCAGTTTTGAGAATAAAAGGATTCGATCTGCCATATAAATATTGATGGAATTTTCTCACCCCGAATATAATAGCTGTAGCCTCTTTTTGAATCTGACTGTAGCTTTTTTCTGCCGAATTCAAAGATCTGGATGCATAAGAAACTGGGTGCTCGATTCCGTCTTTGTCTATTTGCGAGAGCACTGCCCCCAAACCCCACGGTGACGCATCCACCGTCAATATTATTCGTGCATCAGGGTTATAATGGGCAAGTGTATTATCTGATGCTAAATCTTTTTTTATCAAACTAAATGAAGCAGAGTGTTCTTTAGTCCAATTCCATTTAACATTTTTCTGCAACAACTCATGTAAAGGGGCTAAAATTGATGACGCATTTTTAATAAATATTCTATAATAATTCACTAAACCCAAAAATGACTTTAATTCTGTTGTGTTCGTAGGGATTTTGGCCTCAATAATTGCCCTTACTTTTTCAGGACATTTATGTAAACCGTCCTTATCGATAGTAAAACCTAAATAAGTAACAGAGTCTTGAAAAAACATACATTTTTCCTTCTTTAAAACTAAACCGGCTTTGTCTAGCCGTCTAAAAACTTCATACAGTCTAGCCATATGTTCTGCCTCGGTGCTGCCTGTTATTAAGATGTCATCCAAAAATAACAAAACCCCATCTTGTAACAAACCTTTAGCGGGTGCTATCCCTGTTGACCTACCCATGTTTTCGGTATTGGACGTAAATAATATGTTAGCTAAAGTACGTTGAAAAATAGCCGGCGCGCTTGATAAACCAAAAACAAGTCTGGTAAAATTATAAAGACCTTTGTGAGTATTGATGCAGGTTAACTTTTTAGAAGCTTGACTGAGCAATAATTGTGTATAGGCTCCAGAGAGATCTAATTTTGAAAATTTCACGCCGTTATGTAATTTAGAAAACAATTCCTCTACCCGCGGTAACGGATACTTATCAACTATTAATTGTTTATTGATGGTCACGGAATAATCGGCACATAGCCGAATTTTGCCGTCTTTTCTTAGCACGGGTACTATTGGACTAGCATACTCAGAAAAAGTAACGGGTTCTATGATTCCTAATTTTTCCAACCTATCAAGTTCTTCCTCCAGCTTTGGCCTTAGCGAAAATGGAACAGGACGAGCTTTACAGTAAATGGGAACCGAATCAGGTTTTAAATTCAAATTAACCTCGAGACCCTTACAACATCCTAAGCTGTCTGAAAATAAATGCGGAAAACATTGTGAAAATTTACTCAAAAAAGTATCTGTTTGACAGATATTAATAGGGCATATTTGCATTTCAAATTTAGCAATAAAATCTCGCCCTAATAAAGGTGGTCCACCATTTTCTACCACAAATAAATCAATATTTTCCGTACGCGAATTATAACTGAAAGGAAGGTTAATTTTTCCTAGTATTTTAATAAGACTTCCGTTATAGCTACGCAAAATTTTTTTACTGCTTTGAAGAGAGTAGTCTGAAAAATATTTATAATAAAGATAATCTGAAATTACCGTAACAGCCGAACCTGTATCAACTTCAAAAGTTATGCTTTTATTATCTACAATAATAGACTCATGCATAGGCTCCCCCTGAAGTGATCTAATATTAAATAGTAACTTCTTACCATCATCCCCATCATCCGAACAATATTGCAAATAATTTTGTTTTTCACTTTTGCTCACATTTTTATCACAAACGCGCTGCAAATGGCCTTTTAGACCACACTTTTTATAAACCACATTTTTAAAACGACATTTGTTATCACGATGGCCGTAATATCCACACACGCTACACTGCAGACTAGGACGAGGCGGGGCCCCTCCTCTACAGCTGGACGGGCTAGTCGAACCAGCCGAGTCTCGGTGTACTGCTCTGACGTCGCGCGATACTATCTTCTGCACCTCCGAGAACGGTACTGACTGGTGAGAACCGGACAACACCCGAGCTCCAGCTCGGGAACAATTCACGCTTTCAGCCAGTTGTACTGCTTTTTGTAGGGTAAGCTGCTCCAGCGGCTCGGCAAACAGTTTATCACGAGCTGGTCCGTTTGTCAACCCGAGTACAAAACGGTCTCTAAGGTTTTCTTGCAAAACACTGGTTTGGAATTCACAACTCTTAGCCAAACTTCGCACTCGCACTGCCCACTCCGCGAACGATTCGCCCGGCGACTGGACTGCTGTATGGAAATGATGCCGTTGAGCAAAAGTGCACCGCGTTGTTGAAAAATGACCATCGAACAGATCAATCACTTCTTCATAAGACAGATTGCCCACATCTCTTGGTGATGCCAAATCCTGAATGAGCTGGTAAGTAGTCTCTGAAAGACTACTCAACAAAATAGCTCGGCGTTTAACAGCCGCTTTGTCCGCCACGCTGTCAATGTCGTTAGCCAAAAACCACTGCTCCAAACGACCTTTAAAGGAGTTCCAGTCGTTAATTTCATAGTTAAACGATGACAAAACTCCAATCGATTGAGACATGTTAACTTCACAATTATATAATATTTGATAGAAACGTAAGTTCCGACTGCGCCACTGTTAGTTTGGAGAGTAATAAAAATACGTGGTAACGGTACTAGCTATTTAATTCAACTGACGAAGTAATACAAATATTGGATTACCCACTAAAACATTATAACAAATAACATACATATTCTCGCGCCATTACTTCGCATTGGGGTAAAAAAATAAATAAATAAAAATAAAAATGCTTTATTTACGAAAACAAGAGTTTTAACAAGTTCTTATTTAAAATTATGTCCTGAGCTTGTTCTGCCATTAAGCGTGTAAATATTCATGTCCTAATAGTTCTATCTAGTCAATCCAAAAATTCATACTATATTACAATATCAATGTTATTTAAAATGTCAAAAAAAGAAAAAATAATAATTACAATACAATTAAAATAAAAACACACACAATAATAAATTAAAATTAATTAAATAATTACACATTAAAAATATATCATGTCAATATATCATGTCAAATATAATTTTTAAATGTCACATATGTTGAAAAAATCATTCACATTATAAAAGCAATTTGTTACAAGATAATTAAACAGTTTTGTTTTGAATTTAATTAGATTCATCTGTTTCAAATCGTCACTTATGGCATTATACAGTTTAACGGCCATATCATAGGAATTCCTGCGACATATAGTCAAGCATTTTACTGCAGAGTATTTGTACTGAATGTTATGATTGCCCCTCTGTGGTCTGGTTTTTGGCGGTGTTAATTCGAACAATGACGGGTTTTTGTAAACAAACAATAAAAGTTCGTATATATATAAAGAAGGGAGAGGAAGTATTCGTAGTTTCTTGAAAAGAGGAATACAACTGTCCAAATAGCCAGCGGAACATAGTATCCTCATACATTTTTTTTGGAATTTGAATGCTTTATCCGCGTCAACCGAATTAAACCATAAAATTATTCCATATCGTAGAACCGATGCAACATACCCATGATAGCATGTAAGAGCCGCCTGATCTGATACCACGTATTTGATCCTGTACAAAACATATAGGTACTTATCTAATTTAATGCATAGATTATCTATATGTACTTTCCAATCACAAAAGCAATCCAAATTAAAACCCAAAAATTTTGTTGATGAAACTTCTCTAATAAGATCGTTTCCAATTTTAACGTTTAATTTTAATGTCAGTCTTTTATGTGTTCTAAATTGAATAAATTCGGTTTTTGAATTATTCAGGGTCAGATTGTTATTTATTAGCCAGCAATTCATGTCATATAGGGTTTTATTAATGTAATTTTCAAATGAATTTAGGTTACTACATTTAACAATTACCGTTGTATCGTCAGCATATAAAGTACATTTGTGTTTTGTCGCTTCCGGTAGATCATTAATATATATAAGAAATAGTAGGGGCCCCAGATGCTACCCTGAGGCACACCATGTTTAACAATTTTATACTCGGAACTATGAGTATTTAGATGATGAGCATTTATTTTCGAGATTTCTACGCATTGTTGTCTATTTGTCAGATATGTCTCAATCCATTTATACGCAGGTCCTCGGATCCCAAGTCGGTAGGCAGAGACTATCGATCACCACTTTGTACGATACTGGCAAACCCCTCTAGCTTCGTTTACATCCATCAATCATTTCATACATGCTCTTATATTCTTCATTCATCGGAAGCCTGCCTTTTTGAGCAAACTCACTATTTGGTCCAAATATTGCTGTGTAGTGTCGGCTAAGAATAGCACTACCCCATTTCTTCCGGTGGGTGTACGTAAGAGGCGACTAACGGTATTGGGGCTTTTATTTTACCATCTTTTCCCCACGCAACTTCCAAAAGTGGCTGAGGAATTTCTAATTCCTTAGCTCTGGCTACCTCTTCTAGGTTCTAGGGATTTATAGCCGTATATGTATGTATGCATATCTTTAGTCAATTTACTATCACCCATCCTCACTATGTGCCCAAACCGTCTTCACATTCCTTTTCTATCTTTTTCTTAATATAATCTTTCACACTGCACCTTTCACGAATCACGCTTTTTCTAATTCGATCACCCAATAGAATATCATTATAAACTTTTCACAATGGCACATCAATCACACACAAACATAACAATATGAAAGAAAAAACTTGATTTTGTCGTTTAATTACGTTCAATAAATTTTTTACAAGCGTTGAAATGTTTAAGAGGGAATCATAATTTAAATCTTTTTGTTCATGAAAACCTCATGTGGGGATTATCTATCTTCTATACAATAATAAGACTGTAACGAGGTCAAAACTGTACATTGAAGAAAAAAAAATAAAAACCGGTGGAATATGTTTTATTTTCGATACTGAAGCCATCTATCTATCTATCTATATCTATCTATACTATAATAAGACTGTAACGAGGTCAAAACTGTACATTGAAGAAAAAAAAATAAAAACCGGTGGAATATGTTTTATTTTCGATACTGAAGCCAAATTTGCTATCTTTGAAAAAAATGTCTGTCTGTCTGTCTGTCTATAATTTATCCCGGATTTCGCAAGGGTTCCCACAGGAGCATAAAAAACATAACTTTTATATGGTTCCCCATATTTACACGATTAATTTTTTCATCGACCGACTTTATCGGACTCTTCATTAATAGTCTTTTTGGAAAACTAAGTGTTTCATCCATTTTCATCAAAATAATTGTCCATTTAATTGTTTGTCAATAGTATGACTACTAGATATATAGGATATCACAAATTTGAGACACAAATGTCTGCATGGCGTAGCGGTATACCGTTTGGTAAACACTAAGTACGAAAGACCCAGGTTCGAATCCCGGGTGGTCAAAGTCTTTTTGCGTATTTTTTTTTCTTTTGTGTTAGGTTAGAATAATAGGATGCACTAATCCTTCTTTTTCACATTCAACTATGCGAATATGTATGAATGAAGATAATTGAAAGCATATTGTATGAATTTTGCGTATTCATTTGGTAGGTTTGAGAATATGTTTATAACTTTTGTTTATTTAACTATTTTTAACTAATATTCTCATAGATATATGATTCCAGAGATAGTAATTCTTTATCCACTTTTGGAAGTTGAATGGGATCCGTCCAACCGTCCAACTGCATCGCCCAATAATCACATAAAAAGTCTCAATGTTCTTTATATCTATTACAACGCCCACGGGAATATAAATACAAAAAAACAGAAGTTAGTGTAGTTAGATAGTGTTTTGGTATTTTGGATGTAAACTGGATGCAAAAATGTAGTCCACGCGGACGTAGTCGCGGGCAAAAAGCTAGTTACTAATAAATAAAGAATAAATGAAGGAAAGAAAAATTTCGACACAGGCGGGATTCAAACCCGCGACCTCAGGTATACGCCCCCGTCGCTCTTGCCAATTGAGCTACCGTGTCAATGGCTGCCAGCGCGAAATTCTTCTATCCTTTATTTCTTTTACACGTTTTAGTAGTGTTTTCGTTTCCTACCTCCGAATTTTTTACTAATTCGGAAGGCCACTTGTCTATCTTTTCAGATAGAATGCAAATGTTGAAAACGCGTAACTATCACATAATTTAAATCTTTTTTGTTCATAAAAACCTCATGTGGGGATTATCTATCTATACTTATAATAAATCTGTAGAGAGGTCAATTCTGTACATGAAATATATTTTCAAAATAACCATCAGGTGGTGATTAGGGATCGATACTGATGCCAATAATGCAATCAGTAAAATTTTTGTCTGTCTGTCTGTCTGTCTGTTTGTCTGTCTGTCTGTCGGTTTGTATGTTCCTTATGGAAACAAAAACTACTCGACGGATTTTAACAAAACTTGGTACAATTATTCTTCATACACCTGCGCAGGTTTTTGTATACTTTCCAGCTGAGTAGTAAAGGGGAATTTTGGGAAAACGGGGAAGTTACTCCATTTTTTAAGCTTCCGTCACGTGTGCAGCCTCAATGGTTAAACTTACATAGAAATCATGTGTGACGGAAATATTCTTCATAAAATTATCTAAAAAAATCCTCAGCAGTTTATGTCTATCTTTTACGGTTGACTCACAATAACACGTGTAATACCTGATATATTCTGATTATATTTGTTTACTCTTACGTTTGCAAACGTCTCACTCATCCCAAATTTAAAAAAGGTAACATTATTACCTATTCAATAAAAAAAGAATCATAGAAATCGGTAGACAAACATTGAAATTATATAAAAAATAAGCCATCGCGCCCGTGATCAAAACCAAATCTTTACTAATTTACATATAACATACTAGATGGCGCGAGTAGTTGCATCCTAAATAACGTAATGATTTATTTTTTAGATTGTTATAAATACTTCATAGCGTTTTATTCCAAAATTTGCTATTAAACGGAAATACTGAACCGTTCATCAAAGCGCATTTAAAATCACAAAACTACACGTTTAGGGAAAGCTATAAATTTAATAAATTGAAAACATTGCGCTGAATTTCACAATGCTTGAGCAGTGACTGAAGAAACCTCAGATATTTAAAAAACAACGCTACCCGTGCGAAGCTGGGACGATCCACTAGTTACTAATAAATAAAGGAAACAAAAATTTCGACACAGTCGGGATTCGAACCCGCGACCTCGGTTATACGCCCCCGTCGCTCTTGCCAATTGAGCTACCGTGTCAATGGCTGCCAGCGCGAAATTAACACCAGGCGACAAAGTCACGTGATGTTCAGAAGTATTACTACCTCTGCCAACCCCTTCGGGGATATTCGGCGTGAACGTTAATGTTATATGTTTATGTTATGTTATATGTTTAAATTAGTATTTATTTATTTAAACACTTTATTGCATACAAAAACACAACACACAAACAGTATTTTACAAATTAGGAACAAACAGTCAATGTACAATATTATATAATAATATACATGTACACGCATGATATAAGTAAAAGGTCGAATTTTGTAGGTAAGTAGAATATTACCTATATGAATGTTTATATTTGTTATTAGGAAATTATTTTTGAAGTGAATTAACCTAACATTGAATTGAAAACTAGAAGCTAGTCTGTATAGATTTTATTAATTTAAACCAAATTAAAGGATTTGAGCAACGCATGCAGCATTATAACGTAACGGGTATGTAAGCATTATTTTGGGAAACATACATATATACTCACGCCATTTGTTCCCATTGGGGTAGGAAGAGAGTGCCGATCGGCACTTCGAACGATCCTGACAAACCTCTCTAGCTTCGTTTACATCTATCAATTATTCCCTTTTATTCTTGGAATGTTACCCAAGTGCGACGAAAAGAGAAGCCTGGTTAATATAAATGGAATCGTCAATTCAACTCAACTCAAACGTTCATTTGTTCCAGAAGGGATGGCACTGATACTAATACTTTTAGACATTTAAGTCACCAAGTGTTAAATCTGTACTGTTTCAAATCACCTTTGTTTCAAATGCCCTCGGTCTTCCATACTCACGTTTTGCTTTAACAGTGCACTCACGTGAAAAGGGCCTATCGCCGTTTTGTATAATAGTCTGCCACATGACTAAGTACAACTTAACCGCGTGGGTTTGCTCATGATTTTTTACCTTACCGTTAACAACCATAATAAATTAACCACGCCTATGACTTCAGAAAAGACACGTTGGTGTAAATCATATATTATCATATATATTTCAAGATATCAAGACGGCGAGTGAGGTCCATATTATGCTTTTCAACCTCCAACTAAAGGAACCAATTCTAGGATTTGTAAATCATCATTAGGACTACGCCAGGTCAAGTATTAAATATATAAAGAAAAAAAAATCATAACAAAAGAAATCTATATAAATATACTAATATAAACATACATAGACTCACGGCTATTAATTCCCAAAAGGGGTACTTAGCCAGAGCCTCAGAATAAGAAATTCTTCAGCCACTTCTGGAAATTGAGTTGGGGAAAGATTGTAAAATAAAAGGTTGTTAGTGACGGGTCTCCAACCACATCGCCCAAATATCACTTAAAAAGCCCTAATTACTAAGCCTCTTACAAACACTCACGGGAAGAAATGGGGTTCTGAGTTGAGTGCTATAATTCGTAATCATAAATCTAATTATCTCATTTTAGGCTATGGTTCAATCAAGTATATCAGTCAAATCAGTTAGATCAATCAATCAATACAATACACAACGTCAATCAAAATCAAAGAAAAAAGGTCGATCATCCATCGCTCGCTACGTATTTCTAGGCTTGGGTAGATCCAGCTCCGCGAGGGGATTCGAATCACCAGGTTCAGGCTTAGTTCCGGTACTGAATCCTCTTAACCGGGCCGGACCGCTTATCGAATCCGGCTCGGTTAAGAAATTCGGAACTGAATCAAACAACCGAAAAATACCACGCTTACTTCGCGGAACGTAACGATTGCTGTTGACATACATGTAAAAATCAATTAACTCATATGTATAATGATTCTGTTTGTGTACAGGCTAGGTTCGCTAACATACAAATATCCATATGTAAAAAAAATAATATTTAGAAACATCTTAACAACATCTTATAACAATATCTACACATAAATATATGCAAATCAGAAAGTGACACAACATAAAACACTATCATATTTATAATATCACTTAATGGTTACTATAAACACCATTATTTATGAAAAGATTGATAAATCTATTAAACGAAATTGGCAAACAAAGAACAAAAAAGGACAACTCTCTTTTCGTCTCTGTCTCCCGAGTTCAAATTGTATTACATTCTTGTCTCGCTCTCGCTCTCACATTCAGCAAGCAAAGCAAATGTTACGGTAATAATCGAACCGATCCTGAACACCATTATCATAAACACCATTATTTATGAAAAGATTGATAAATCTATTAAACGAAATTGGCAAACAAAGAACAAGAAAGGACAACTCTCTTTTCGTCTCTGTCTCCCGAGTTCAAATTGTATTACATTCTTGTCTCGCTCTCACATTCAGCAAGCAAAGCAAATGTAACGGTAATAATCGAACCGATCCTGAACCTGATGCCTGAGCCTGTTGTTTGAAAACAATAAAACCGAGCCGGTGCGGAGCGGCCCGGTTAAGCGAACCTGCACCTGATAAGAAAGAGTGGGGCCGGTTAGGCCAATCAGGCTCACGCAGGGATTCGAATCATTTGAATCCACCGAGCCGGACCTACACACGGCTACGTATTTCTTGATTATAAAATTCAATAGATAGAGTTTAATACAATTCATGAAAAGTAAAGTAACTAGTGGTTCGCAAAAAATCCACGTAATCGCTTGCTGCGTCCGATAGTTGGTTAACGCGTGAAAACTTATAAAGAAATCCGAGTGCCTAAATTGAAATGTTACATAAATTTTGTTCACAGTTTTGTATGAAGTAAATACATTTTTATACTTTAATATGGCTTATTGATTTTTTTGAGTTGCTGAGTAAGCACTTGTTGTGTGGTATTGCTCAAACATTAATTTGGATGTTTTTCAAGTGATATGTAAAGTAGATTTATGCTAAGCAAAACATGGATGGAAGTGTAAAGAATTCCCCTTGCAAGGTAATTTCCTAACAAAATAACAACTTACTTTCAAATATTCTTAAGTAATTTGTTCTTTAATAATTATTTCCTGGTTTCAATATATTCTGATTGGATTTAAATAGTTTACCTCTCACAGTCATTAACATACTAATTTAATTTACTTATGAAACAATTAAACAACTTGGCATGTAGTCAAAACTTTGTTATGAATATATTATCAGTTTCAATGCACTGCTTTATAATTTATAGCTTAATGAATGTAGCATCAAAAGTAACTTCTTTCTCATTGTAACCATATACAGTATATAATTGTTACCATTTTTGAAACTTATTGGATTATTTTATTCTGAATATTAACTAAAAATGGTAGCTTTTAACCTTTCAAAGCCTGACATACCCAACCATAAATCACTCTTGAGACCTTAAGTTGGGTAACTGGATTGATCAAGCTGGCTAGATAAATTTAATTAAAATTTTATTGCAACTTTGCAACTCTAAAGGTCAATCTAAATAATATTGAATGCTAAAAATTTAAATAGAAATATGAAAAAGAAGTTATTATTACCATTATTTTACAACTTTTCTCAACTAATACTTAAACTATATGAAGAAATAGATTTACTGTTAGGTACTTGAACCAATTTTAAAGAGAATTGGCATAGAAAGTATTATAAATATTATTATAATTAGTTCTCTTGAATTATAATAATGAAGTTATTATACTAGAGCAAACATTACTTGAGTGATACTTGATCTGATAATACTTGATTGAAATACAAATATAAAAAAAGTTGCGTCCTTTGAACACCTTTTTATTAATAGTGTCATTTGGTTTTGCATGTTGGAATTGATACAGATGTGGACAAGACAGCAGTAACTCATACACTTTTGTAGATTAAAATCATGCTGTCAAACTGAGTTTCTAAGGATTTGGTGTGCCGAAGCCCTTTGCTGGTCAAAAAAAGGCATTAAGGCAATACATCAGAAATTATCTAGTAACTTTTTCTTATCTCCAGTCATTTACATTGCTACTAAGTTATTTGATGTCTAAATTTAATATAAAGCATAAACTGAATCAATAGTATTTGAAATAATTAATTTTATTTGTTGGGTATTATCTATACTTGCATGTCTTTATTTTATTAGGAATGTTTGGAAACTGATGATGTTTTGCTGCAAGCTGAAGTAGATCATTTACGAAAACACCTTGGTGAGCGGGATGACCATATTGCTACTATAGAAGCTGAGTTTGTCAAATGTTCATCTAAGTTGAATGATCTTGAGGAACAAATTACCACTTGGAGAGAAAAATATGAAAGGTAATAATCATTTCTGAAATAGTTGAAACAATTTCAATGAAATTTTGCATAAACATTCAGTAGGTCTGAGACAGGTAGGTTTATAGCTATTTTTTATACTCCTAAGTTATGATCATGAGGGTTGTTCACCCTGAAAATTTAATTTTAATATATAGACGAAAAATTCCCTACAAATAATTAATTTGGCAAAACAATGTTTGCTGGATCACTTAGTTTGAAAATAAAAATTGTAGTTCCCCTTAGTAAGCCCTATAACATTTTGAATACTACTTATACATTTTTACAGAATATATGATTCACACAAGAGAGTTCAGAAACTAAATCAAGTGCTCGAAGATAAACTGTTACAAATGGTTGATAAAATGAAGAATGAAAAGAGTTTACTCACAAAAGATATAGCAACTTTATCAGTGCGACTTGCTGAATCCAAACACAACTACAGCATGCTACAGAAGGAAAATGTAATTATTGACTTTATTTACTAGTTTAAGGTTATAGCAATTCTCAATTATGATTTTCTGAGGGTGAAAGCTACACCACCCTTGAGTAAATTATAATTTTCAAAAGCCTACATCTTATTTGCTAAATCACCATCATGGGACAAATATCAGGCACGTTATATGGGCAGTAATGATGTGACAAATAAAATTTGATATCAACCTGTATTGCAACTAATGAAAAAGAAAAACGAAACAATAAAAGATTATATCTATATTGTTCCTTAATCTAGTGATACAACTTTCTACATAAATAATATGAGACTTTTTCTAGGTTGTTCTTACATACATACATATACTCACGGCTCTAAATCCCTAGAAGGGGTAGCCAGAGCTAAGGAATAAGAATAAGCATTTCTAGGTTGTTTGAAATGAATATAGGACATATAAATAAACTCAAACATTCAAACCCTATATCCCCAAATGAGTTTGCAGTGGTACTAACCCTTCTGAACATCACATGATATTTTTACCTGGTGTTCAGAGTACCCAGGTTTTGCTAGGACATTATACTCACGTTTTGCTTGAATGGTGTACTCATGTGATAGAGGGCAGGCCTATCGACGTTTTTGTATAAATACACTGGCACATGACTAAGTGCCAATTAGCAATGTGGGTTTCCTCACAATGTTTTCCCTCACCATTAATAACCCCGATAAATAAAATACACAAATGACATAAGAAAAGACAAATTGGTGTAGGCCTGACCGGGTATTTGAACCCTCATAGTCTGCATGATAAGCGGTGTTCTACCCACTGAGCTATCACAGTTCGTATATCACAGATAAATTAGCCCAGCGGTGTGCACATCAACACTTACTTGACTAAGAAATATACATACTCAGCACATAAATAAATACCCTCAGCGGGATTCAAACCTATAAATAAACAACACATAAATCTCACTTAGAAAACTTTTGGGAATGCAAGTTTTTAATTAAACCACAATCTGCCTCTAGGAATGTTTGGGGGCAGTAAACTTGAGTGATGATGATGAGTGAGTTAAAAGCCCATCAATAAAGATTATTTTTACATAAATTATCATCCTTTTCTACTTTACTTACTTAATGTCTGAAATATGCTATAACCGTTTTATTTTTCATTTTAGGAGAGATATAAAAATGACATGAATTTGGCAATCCAACTGCTGCAATGTAAGCCTGATAACTTTGTATCACACAAGTTGGATAATGTGAGTACACTTTTAAAACTATTTTATTACCCCACAAATCCATCCTACATAAATCTGAATGAAATATTTACATATTTCATAATTTACTCTTGATTCATTCAATATTAATAGATTTATTGTTGTAATGTAGCTTCTTTTGATTTTCTCTCTAATTTCTTATTCAAAACTGCAACAACAGTATTTTCATTTAATATAGTATTTACATTTAAGCTTTCTAAAAAAATCACTATCCAATTTAAATTATTATTATTTTCAGCTTCCTGTCGACACTCAGGCCCGAGTCTCGCAATATGTTATGTCCAAAACCAGAACAGGTAGTTCTACCCAATCTAAAAATGGAAACGATCTAGAACACTTTGACGCAAGTGAGTACGAATTCAATATATCTGCTTCACTCATGTCTAAGATCTTGGAAGATAGTATTCAAGACACAGTGACAAAACACTGCGATACTTGCACGTGTTCTAGCTCACATAGTAAACCATTTTGCTACAATGATACTTACTATTCCGTGGGAACACAGACAATGATGAGTGGAGAAATGAAAAACTCCTTGTGTTTACATTGTAATAATGATATAAGGTCTGTTTCAAATATAAGCATGCGGAGTGCTTCTCCACAGAGTGGGGTTAAATTAGTTAATGAGAAAACTTCAGCATCTATCACTGACCCTCTTTATATTGTTCCACATCCAGTCATTCCAGAAGATGTTTCACCATTTAATGCTCTTGAAAATCTTAATACGACAAACTCTGTAAATAGTTACAAGTCAACTGAGAAATATAATAAAGAAATAACTCCTCACAAAGATGTATTACCAAACAATCGCGATATGAATCCTGGTGGCATCAGTAACATAAATATTGATGCAACTGTTCATCACAAATTGTGTGATCGCACTAAACCTCATGTTCCTAGTCTCAAAAGTGCAAATAGTCTGGGCGGCACTGAAGATTTGTTACTGAAGGATGAACCTATCATGAAAACCTCTAAATCAGCTGTCGACTACCAGCTGAAAGATAAAACTGATTATAGAAAAAGTTCTCTCTGTTCAATGGGTGCAGTTAGTAGAGCTTCGTCTATAGCTAAATCTACTACAAGCACGCACAAGTCCAATACACAAGTAGGGCCTGGCCCCAGATTTTGTTCCCTGAGAATGCAGGCTGGCTCAAAAAATATTCTTTTGGATAATGCTCAACCAGATGTTCCTCCAGTGTTGTATAGACGACAAAATAAATGTAACGATACTCCAGTTTTAAAAGACATCACCGATGTGGATAACTTCCTTAACTTAGATATCAAGAATGAAAACAATATTAGAAATGATGCGGTTGTTGTAGAAAGCACTTTAGTTGACGTTCATATAGATCAAAATGTTAAAGAGCCTTCGAATATTGTGAAAAATCCTATTAATCCAGTTTTGATGAATGTGTCATCATCTCCTTTGCAACCATTAAAAACTCATACTTTTTCAAGCAACTCAGAGCAAAATAACAATCCTTCGCAGATTGCGAACGGGCAAATAAATTCTGTTAAAGAAGATAACCTACTGAAGGATTTTGAAATAAATGCTCCTAAAGAACCTGAGATCAATATAACATGCAATGATAATGCCATCAGGGATACCAACAAAACAGAAACTGAATCATCTGTAAATCATGATGTCAAAATGTTTAATTTTGATAAATATGAACAGCATAAATCGTCTAGTCATTACCCAAGAAACTTGAAGAAATTCGATATGACCCAACTACATTCCCTTGAAAATACGAAAATATCCAAAGATTTCCCACCGCTAAACAACATACCAAAAGCCGAAAATTGTAGCAAAGCTAATCTCTCAACTATTGTAAATGTGTACCCAAACCTGACGCAAACGCATTTGAAAGTAAATAATGCATCCAAGAACGTTTTCACCAATGAGCAAAGCACAAGTTCACTCTCAAGTGATGATAGTGCAGCCCTGTTACAAAAACAACAATTGCTACGCGTTGCGGAGTGGGTCGAGCAGAATATCGAACAACAAAACAATTATAACGACCCTTCAAATGTAGAAGAGGATTTACCACTAAACGTTAAAAGACGCGAAAACAAACTTAAATTGATAAATGATACGCTTAACGAACTAGCTGTGAACATGCCACATCCGGTCAGCAAATATTCGAGAACGTTCAGAGATGAACATAACAATTGGGTCCAGAAAAATCCCCTTACTGTTGCTCCGGCAGTAAATAACTCTGACAAAATTGTGAAATCTTTGATAAAAGAGACCGTATTCCCAGTCGAAGCTTCTGATGAACACGAGACAAAAGAAACTGCTGTTAGTAATGCTCAAGTGTGTTATGATTTGGAGAAAGATATAAAGGATGTGTTGAATAGGAATGGTGATAAAGACATAACTCCGGAAGACCTAGCTAGGATGGAGTACAATGTTAAGAAGTTTTTGTTGAGCAGCCCTCATTGGGTTAACCCTGAACCGATTGGCAGGAGCCGTCGCACAAGCAGTAAAACCGAGACTGACGTATAATTCCATATTAGGTAGAAATATAATTCCAAGCTTTTTATTCGCTTCGTGAATTCTCTTGTCTATGTCGATGTTCCGCATTTGTTTAGTTTAGCCTGGCTGTGTCGTCTTGTATGCAAACTGATTCCAAAGCTATTTACCTGCTTTTAAAGTATAGTTAGAATGTGGTAGGACTATTTATTGTGTAACCAATTTTAGTATTATATCTTGTTCTAGTTATCGCTAGATTATATGTCAGGAAGGTAAAGCAAATTTTATGTTTGATGTGATTTTTTTGGTTGTATTTATTTCATGATATAAAACTAAGCATAGACTATTTTGAAACCTTGATTTAAAGCCTTTTGTTAGTCACTTTTAATAAGAAGATATAAGTATATTATTTTACTAAATTTATTTTATTAGTTATATTTAGACTGTGTTATTTTTATATAAAGTTACCTATAACAATCTAAGTCAACAAAACGTATAGATTCTGATTTTATGAATTTTCGGAAAAAGAATCTCATTTGTTTATATTTTATAAATGTATTTTACAATATAATAGCTTTGAAATGCAATATTTAGAATAATCTTACAAAAATACTGAGATATATACATATAATTATATTGGAAGTTCTGCCTACATGATGTACAACATATATTAGCTGTGTATATTTATTTTAACATGGAGGGATTCTCCTGGCACTATAAAGATGTGGATTGATAAGTATATTTTTGAAAATGTTAAATTAGAACATAAATGGTACCACTTAGTTAGGAGAAATGAATTATTGTTAAGTAGGTTCGCCAATCTGTGTCCCTTGTGTAGAGTAAAGCACAATTTTTGTGATAGATTTTAGCTTTAGTTGATACTTGTATGTAAGGATAAAGATTTAAAACACTTATTTAAAAGTTGGCTGGCAGTGTGCACTCTTATTGCAGGAAAACATCTTGAATCAACACCGGGGGTTTTACATTAAAGTTTTATTTGATTAAAGACCAAGATATAATTGGGCTGTGTAGTGTCGGCTTAGAATAGCACTACCCCAATTCTTCCGGCGGGTGTACGTAAGAGGCGACTAACGGTATTGGGGCTATTAAGGGATTTTTGGGCGATGCGGTTGGAGACCCATCACCAACAACCTTTATTTTACCATCTTTTCCCCACTTAACTTTCCAAAAGTGGCTGAGGAATTTCTGATTCCTTAGCTCTGGCTACCCCATCTAGGGATTTATAGCCGTGCGTATATGTATGTATGTATGTATATAATTGTGAAAAATGCAATATTTAGCTTTGATATATCAGTTTTTTTCCAACTTATGAAAACCCAATAAGGATTAGTGCATTAATAAACATTTTTTGTATCCCAAAGAGTACGGCTGAATAGATTAATAACGATATGATAAAACTTTATATTGATAGTCTATTAATTTAACAAAAATATGGCAACTTGTTGCTGATGAACACATCGATGACTTACCACATTTATCATTAACAAAATATTTTTATGTCATTTTAAGGCTAGTCTTTTACCCTTTAACCAGTAGAGGCAAATTGTTGCCACCATCATTTAAACCTTATTTATCTTTAAATAGAGGTCAAAAGCAATCAATTTTAGTTTTGTCTATATTGGTTAAAGGGTTAAGTTGCAAAGATAATAAATAAATCCTTTTATATAAGTGTTGCAAAATCTTTGTCCAGCACAAATGAAATGACACATTTGACAATGTATCAACTTATTTAATAAGTAATATTTGCGGTTTGGTGTTAGAGCTTAGCTTGTCGACATTTCTTATATTTTTGCATTAAAACAAGTCATTATATTAAAACGTTTGTATTTTGTACGTAAGAATTTATTTGACATATTTTTTTAGGAAATAAAACTATGTATTTACAACATTATCTATAATTTACTGATAAATGTTCCTTTTTTTATATTGACTAAAGAAATTTTAGTTACTTTTTTTGAGTAAATATAAATGACCGAATTATTTAAATTACATATTTTGTGTAACGGTGAGCCCAATAGGCTTGTCTATTACAACTCAAAAAAATGTTTTTAAGTTGTGCACAATATATGCCTTCAATTTATAGTTCCTTCGATGTTTCAGACTTTTCGTTAGTTGCAGTCACTTTCTTAGGCCTTGTTTTCGCAGGCCAATTGTCACCGAGGTATTTACGGATGTTATATCTATTCCATACTAAAAGCCATAATTGTACTTATTTTAGGAATCGGTTGACTGGTATTCTATGTTCGTATTTATGTGTAAAATATTTTATGTGGTGTGGTTGAATGATACACCTTGTTTATTATATTTATTATAAAATATTATTACTATTATATAAATATTATTATTATTAAATTTCATTCCGTGCCGATCTAGCCAAAAATGCCATTTTTAAAATATTACCGATTTGTGGACTTAAAGCGAGCGTTTTATGTATGATATTTTATTTATTAAACAATTTCATTGCTATAGCATTGTGTTTTATTTCGACTTCTTAAAAAGACAGGCGTCCAAATTGTGAAGATTAAAGGGCATTTATGAAAAGATAAACAAATTAGGACGAGTTCTAGGTCTAGAGGTTTTTCAAATCATACATACATAAATATAAATCTATAAATCCCTTGAAGGGGTAGCCAGAGCTAGAGAATATAAAAAAAAACCTCAGCCGCTTTTGGAAGTTACGTGGGGAAAAGATGGTGAAATAAAGGTTGTTGGTGATGGTTCCAGCCGCATCGCCCAAAAATTCCTTAAAAGCCCCAATACCGTTAGTCGCCTCTTACGTACACCCACCGGAAGAAATGGGGTAGTGCTATTCTAAGCCGGCACTGTTTCTGCTTTCCTCAACGGAAACTAAAGGTATGAGTATATATGATATGTTCTTCATTGATGGTATATCGTTGTAAATAAGTTCCTTTGTTTCACACCTAGAGTAAATATGCTTCTATACAATACTTTAGTGACAATGGATATAGCTATTCTGTTCAAAGAGGGAACTCGTACCTTATTTCTCTTGTTCAGAAGGGCAAGTACGAGCCGTGTTTAAACTAGTTATCGCGTGGGATAAAGCAGCCATCTCTTACGCACTTACTTAGTATCGTATACTGCCATCTCATTCTAACCGTTATCGTGTCGATAAAATAGCGCTCGTGCTTGCCCTTCTGAATTGTAATCCTCCCTCTCATAATTGTCTGCTTACGATAAAGCATTAGCGGAATTAAATTAGAGGATTTGCCTATGATTTGTTATTATGTGGTTTGTCCATGATCTATTTTGATCATACAAATATGCATATACTCACGCGCCACAGTGCTTGTCACCAAAATCCTCCGAAACGGCTGAACCGATTTCAATGAAATTTTGCATTCACAAAGGGCTGAGGTAGACAGAGTAGAGTAGAGAACATTTATATAACTATAGAACTTTGGAGTCTCTACTCAATGTTTATGTTTTTGTAAATAAATAAATAAATAAATAAATAAATAGTTATTCTTAATTTAATAAACATCTATAAAATAAAAAAATAAAAAATTCCGCTTCAGAGTCCTCAGACTCAGACCCACGAAGAATAATGAAACTGTCGTTTTACTATGCTTCATTGAGAAAATAACTTCAAAAGTATGATCAGTATTAGAGTGTGCAATGTGATAATACAAAACAGTTTATTGGAACATGAAAACCCATCGTAGCTACCTATACTCACGGTTATAAGTTCTAAAAGGGGTAGCCAAAGCTTGAATATTAGTTTTTTTTCAGGACAATTTTGGAAGTTACTGCTTTAGTTATTTAAATTTGAAAAGATTACATTATTTAAATTAAGGTATTAAAATATGGGTGGTCATCGGTCACATTGCCTAACAACACGCTGCTGAGTATTTTTTATTCTGAAGAACTGGCTACCCCTTTTTGCATTTATTGCCGTGGTTATGTGTAGTGGAGCAAAAAAATATTACACTTTATATTTCTATACCTCCTTAGCGCATTCCGAAAAACACATAGTGGTCTGTCAGCCACCAAAAATTTTAGTATATCGAATTTATTAAAAATAATTATTAAGGAGTTTAAAGTATAGAAATGATCACTGATGAACCGAGGACACAATTGGTAGCAGGATAGGATTAAGAAGCGAAGGTTGCAGGGGTGACTATCGGTCCGTGAAATAGTTTATCTTGCAATAAGACGAGGAATCCTTATCTAACGTCAACACAACCAGCTCTGACCTTGTATTTTCCGAAATAGCTACTAAATCTATTGTTTAACGGCCTTCGTAGCCACCTCTATTGTTGTAAAGTGTCTTCAATTTTCGTATTAACATGAAATTTCACCTTGGATGATTTACATTCAATTACTACGCGTAATTTTATTGTATGTTTTATCTGGCTTGTTAGGTTTTTAAGTGTTACATCGTTTACACTTTATGTTTCTGAAGGAAATCACTGTTCCTGTTTTTGTTTAACAAATTTTGCGATTTTTTAAGAGATCAGTTTGCTGTTTATGATTTATATATACATATGCTCACGGCTGTAAAATCCAAAAAGATTGTACGTGATGCTATCCAGCAGTATCTCCTAAAAATCACTTTCAAATCTCCAAAACCCTAAGTCACCTCTTACGACACGAAATAGGTGTTTATCTAAGCTTACATAGCAATGTATATGTAGTACATACATACATATTCTCACGCCGTTAGTTCCCATTGGGGTAGGCAGAGACTATCGATCGCCACTTTGTACGATCCTGGCAAACCTCTCTAGCTTCATTCACATCCATTAATCTTTTCATACATGCTCTTTTATTCTTCGTACTTCGGACACCTGCCTTTTTGAGCACATTTTCTATTTGATCTAAATGTGTCCTCCGAGGTCGTCCTCTACTAACATTACCTGCCACATTGGCTCTATAGATCTCTTTCACCACTTTACTGTCATCCATCCTCTCTATGTGCCCAAACCATCTCAACATTCCTTTTTCTATCTTTCTTACAATATCATCTTTTACACCACGCCTTTCACGAATCACATCATTCCTCACACGATCACATAACCTTACATTACAAACTTTTCTGAGGGATCTCATTTCTACTGCATTCACTCTGCTTTCATGCTTCTTCTGCCACACCCAACATTCACTGCCATACATAAGCGTAGGAACGAGGACAGCATCATGCACAGCCATCCGGGCCCTTTCGGACACCGATTGACTAGACATGAGACTATCCAGTGCTCAGTATATGAGAGTATCCATATATGTAGTGTTTTCACAATAATATAATAGTGTGAAGATTCAAGGTTGCTATGTTTTTAGTGAACCATTTTATGAAATAATAAGAATGGTTTCAGTATTTATTTCCTTCTTTTATTTAATTATTCATTTGATTTGGGCGATGCGGTGGTAGAACCATCACCAACAACCTTTGTTCCGACATCTTTTCCCCACGCAACTTCCAAAAGTGAGGAATTTCTGTTTCCTAGCTCTGGCTACTCCTTCAAGGGATTAACAGCCGTGAGTATGTGTATGTATGTAATCCGTGAACTCTGGTTTCGGAGGCCCACTATTACTTTTGGACAATCAATGCACTTACTGAAAAGGTATACAATAAACATTGTGTGCCAAACGATAGCTCGATTCCATTGAGACGAATAATATAGTCACTTATACATGGGATCCTATGTCTATTGTAATACCATGTAATGTAATAAAGACATATTTCCACTTTTATCGATCTCTAATGGACAAAGTCTTTATGACATAAAATACTGAGCAATTTTCTATGGTTCGCGACTAGGATGTGCGCGACAGGAGTCTCAATTGTTAGATGCTTGTCACAAGTTAGCGCTGATAACGATGGTTTTTCCGATTTTGGATCGTTCGAGAACTAAAATGGTTTTCCTTTTATCACTGTTATTCTTAATGGTCTTTCGGCCTTTTAATGTACTTTATTTTTACGGCTTCAAAACAGGCGTTTTTGTGTTAAGCCGGAATGCAGTTTTACTTGTTGCATTTTTTTTAAATTAAGCTTTTCGGAATTGAAATAGAATTGTTTTCAAAGTAGCCATAAAGAACTTATTTCAAAATTTTCCTGTTTGTAATGTTTTTCAGAACCAAGTAATTTTATGTTTTGCTTACACAACGTTTTAGCAGTACAATCGAATGTATAGCGCCTTACAGCTAAAAGAGTTGTAAACATAGCTAGTAAATGTGTGAAGCCGGCAACTCAATCAAGAACGCACACCCGCATTCTTTTCCGCGGATATTAAGAATTATTTACGGTGGACACTTATTGAAATATTTGTTGATCTTTACGAAGAAAGTGGTGAGAGTAATATAACTATTATATTTAGTTAAAAACGTATATTTTCGTTTCAGTTCGTTTTTATATTCTTCGGTTCGGATTAAGGCCAAGGCCTATCCTTCTTAATTTTTCGTCTACAAATCTAAATATAAGAGATTTATCTTTATTTAAAAAATATCTCAACAGAACTTTATGCTGTACAGAATTTCAAACATAACATTAAAACATAAAAGAATTGTAGCAAATAACATTCAAATACATCCCATTTCTCACGACCATAAAAAGCAAACTTCGTCAACCAAATGGTCGTCCCAAGGTGTCTTTACTATCTTTACCGCTGTCTTAGAAAAAGGTGTCAATGAGTAAGTAACAGCTACTTGGCAGATAATTTGGGTAAGATACGCGGCCCAGTGACCGACTACAGCGGCACGTACTAACCGTGTGAAAGGGAACCCTTCTTTACGTATTTCACACTTATTAACCCTAACCGCATTCTAGTTATTTGTCGCACCTGTCACTAACTCATCTACTACACGCTGCTAACGCCGCCGCTTCTTTCTGTTTTTTCCTGTAGTTTTAGTGTTAGCTTAAAACTATAGAACAATAACATTTTACTACTAACTACGGCGAAACAGATAATTTATCAAAAAAAATAATTAACAACGCTCTCAAAAATGTTTGTTATTATTATTTATAAATATTAGACATAGAGGAAGAGGAAAGAAATGATTATTTTTTTATTAATTGAAAAAGTATTGGCATACATGTGCCTGCCTACGTATATTTTATGTGCTTGATCATCAGACGTCAAGTTTTTTAAAATACGCACAAGTTTACAAGAAAAACTGGTAAGATCTATATCGTGAGGAAACCCACATGGCTGAGTTGTACTTAGTCATGTGACAGTGTATTCGTACAAAACGGCGATAGGCCCGCCCCCTATCACGTGAGTACACTGTCCATGCAAAACGTGGGTACTCTGAACACCAGGTGACAAAGTCACGTGATGTTCAGTAGTATTAGTACCTCTGCCAACCCCCTCGGGAATATTCGGCGTGAACGTTTATGTTTTATTATTATGTTATCTATATCATTACTTTTTCACTAATAATAAAATCACTACTAAAAATTAATTCAAACAAATGTATTTTATTTAAGCCTTAACAAGAGCCTAAATATAGGCGATTAGTATTTAAAGTTGGGAGCGTGACAATAACTGTAACAGTGTGACATAAACCGCGTAACGCACACGCTGTTCCAGTGCGTGGGTTCACCTGACTGTACAGATCAGGTTGATCACTCAGCTGTGGCCGCCATTTTGAATTTAATGTACTGACACACGAAATCTGACCGTTCCGGACCAACCGAGGTTAAACGCCAATGAGAGAAAATTCGACAGTGGTTAAAGATATCTGTGGACGTATTTATTAGCCTTATTATTGTTGTGATAGATAATATTATTTTAATTTCTTACAGAATTAATATAAGCTGTGTCGTGTCGCCTTAGAATAGCACTACCCCATTTATTCCAGTGGGTGTGCAAAAGAGGCGACTAACGGTATTGGGGCTTTTCAGGGATTTTTGGGCGATGCGGTTGGAGACCCACGACCAACAACTTTTGTTTTACAATCGTTTCCACAGTCAACTTCCAAGACTAACTTGTTGTATATGTATGTTCAAAAGCAGAATATACGCGTCGAATTCAACATCTCCTCCTAAAAGTGGTAAAACAGTTGCTATTACCTTTACAATCAACGCTTAGATACCGAACTTCAGTTTGTTTATGTACTTTTGTTCGTTTGTTGAAAATCAATTACTGATTTACGATTGCAACCACCGGAACGAAATTTCTATGATAGTGTTTTATCTACTCGGAATTTTAGAACTATTGAAGCGCGTCGGCGCCGCTGCCGTATGAAAAAGATCGAGGCATAAAGCTCTAGTGATAGAAATGAACTGGTGGAGTAGTTTTTTATAGTATCGTTGTAGCCCGTAGCCCCATTTTTAGTCGCATCTTTAGGAAATACAGACATTCGAACACAAATGTACCATTTCAAAACTGATTGTCAAAGTAATACAATAAATACCGAGCCTATAAGTTTGGCCATGCTAAGCATTTAATATCAGGTTTAAGTTAAGTTTAAAGTTTTGATATAAATTTTATTATTGTACATATCAGTGGCTCAGTGTATGAAAGATTACGAATGTGTGAGTCCAAGGCTCCTGTGGATTAAGGTGAAATTGGGACTAGTCCGGATGCGCATAATTTGCGTTTATGCTCCGGACATGTCTAAATCCCTATCCGAGAGGGAGGAGTTTTGGAATCTGTTAGACGATGTTGTGAATGGGTGTGATCAGAATGAGAGACTTATAATGTTAGGAGATTTTAATGGCTGGGTTGGTGTGTCACGCAACGGTTGCGAAAGAGTTTTAGGAAAGTTTGGAGATCAAAGGATGAATGAGAATGGTGAGAAATTGATTGAGGTATGTTTGGAGAGGAATCTTTGTGTTAGAAACACGTTGTTTAAACACAAAGATATCCATATGTATACAAGACAGAGGGGAAGCGAGAGAAGTATGATTGATTTTGTGATAGTTGATGAAAGGCTGAGAGCAAAGGTTGTTGACACCAGGGTCTATAGGGGCACGAACGTTGGCACAGATCACTTTCTCGTTATATCACGATTAAGGGGTCTATGTACGCGTTGGCGTCACAGGCCTAAAGTGTCAACAACGGATTTTGCGAGAATAAAAGTGGAAAAACTGCAAGAAGATGAAAATATCAGAGATGAATATGTGAGAAAATTGGATGATAGACTAAGTTGCGTGGAGATGAAGGATGAAATGGAAATAGAAGAAGTATGGGATGTGCTCAAATCGACGATGGTTGAATGTGCGACGGAAGTTTGTGGTGTGTGTAAAAGGTCAAATAGACCACCAACAAGTTGGTGGGACAAAGTTGTGAAAGAGGCGGTTGGAGATAAGAAGAAAGCGTGGTTAGATTTACTAGCTATTAAAGCTAGTAAACGGATGAATGCGAGTGTAACTGACGATTTAGTGCAGAAAAGTGAAGATGAATATAAGAGAGTTAAGAATGAGGTGAAGAAGAAAATAGAAAAGAAAAAGCGGGATTTGCAAGAGTGGTGTGAGAGGAAACTTTCTGATAATTTCCGGAATAACCAAAAGTTATTCTGGAAGTATATCCGGAAGGAAAAGGGAGTTTCCCAGAACACGAGAGTGAGTGTAATAAGAGATGAACAGGGTGAATTGGCGACGGATGAAAGTAGCATGAAACGGGTATGGAAGAATTATTTTGAGGGACTGTTTGAAAAAGAGGATACATCCATTGCTTCGCCAATCGACAGTAATGTTGATTGGAACGAAGAGATGGGTGATTTCAGTGACAGTGAGATTAGTATGGAAGAAATAATGAAAGCAATGAAAAGTATGAAAGTAGGGAAGGCGGCAGGATATGATAGGATTACTATCGAAATGCTGAGGGCTGGTAAAGGGTTGGTGGCTTCTTGGTTGTACTTCCTTTTCCAAAAATGCTGGTCGAGTGGCAAAGTTCCTCGAGACTGGTGCAAGGCGGTGATTGTGCCTCTATATGTATAAAGGAAAGGGGTCACACCAAGAGGCTAAAAACTACCGCGGCATCAGCTTACTCAGCATTGTTGGTAAATTGTATGCTAAGGTACTGATTGAAAGAGTGATGAATGAAACTGATGAGAAAATATGGGATGTGCAAGCGGGATTTAGGAAAGGAATGGGATGTATGGATCAAATCTTCTCTCTAAGGAGCATCACTGAAAAGTTCTTAGCTAAGAACCAAAAGGTGTATTGCTCCTTCATTGATTTAGAGAAGGCGTATGATAGGGTGGTAAGAAAGTGTTTATGGGAGGTGTTATCCAAGTTCGGTTTGGGGAGTCAACTTATACGTGCATTGGTATCACTCTATGAGGATTCTAGTGCATGTGTAAGAGTAAACGGGGAAAACACTGACTGGTTCGGAATCTCTAGGGGTGTCCGACAGGGATGTGTAGCTTCTCCGTGGCTCTTCAATTTGTTCTTGGATGACTGTTTGACAGAGTTGCGTGAAAGTGATTATGGACTAAGGATGGGTGGATTCATCATTAAATGCCTCTTGTATGCTGACGATCAAGTGCTACTTGCATCATCGGCAGAAGAGTTGCAAGAGATGATGAATATTGCATGTGAGTCTTTTGTAAGAAAGGGAATGAGGGTGAATGTGGATAAGACCAAAACGATGGTTTTTGAGAGACAGGAAGATGTGACAGAATGCGTGATTGCGATTGATGGTAAGGATGTGGAACAGGTGAAGGAGTTTGTATATCTGGGAAGTTTGTTTACAAGGGATGGAAAATGTGATGAAGACATTGAAAGAAGAGTGAAAAAGGGTAATGCGGTAAATGGAGCAATGAATAGCCTAATGATCAGTCAATCGGTGTCTGAAAAGGCCCGAATGGCTGTGCATGATGCTGTTCTTGTTCCTACGCTTATGTATGGAAGCGAATGTTGGGTGTGGCAGAAGAAGCATGAGAGCAGAGTGAATGCAGTAGAGATGAGGTCCCTCAGAAAAATTTGTAATGTTAGATTGTGTGACCGAGTGAGAAATAGCGTTATTCGTGAAAAGTGTGGTGTGAAAGATGATATTGTAAGAAAGATAGAAAAAGGAATGTTGAGATGGTTTGGGCACATAGAGAGGATGGATGATAGAAAATTGGTAAAAGGGATCTATAGAGCTAGTGTGGATGGTAATGTTAGTAGAGGACGACCACGGAGAACACACTTGGACCAAATTGAGAGTGTGCTCAAAAAGGCTGGCGTCCGAAGTATGAAGAATAAAAGAGCATGTATGAAAAGATTGATGGATGTAAACGAAGCTAGAGAGGTTTGTCAGGATCGTACGAAGTGGCGATCGATAGTCTCTGCCTACCCCAATGGGAATTAATGGCGTGAGTATATGTATGTATGTATGTATGTATGCATTGTACGTAATCAATTTTGTTGACCAGGATATCTCAGTAGAGTTTTTAGACTTGTAGTTATTATTGATAACCAATATTTTAAATATTTTATCTGGGGGCACGGTAGTGCCCCCGCCAAAATCAACCAAGCGAAGCGCACGGGCACTACCTACCGAAGCGCTTCATCGTTTTTTTGAACCCTCATAACTTGGGTTTGGATTATGCTAGATCAACAAAATGTTCGGGATATATTGTCTATAGCGGACTTATTCAAAATATATATAGTTTTAATTACATTAGCTTTTACACTTCAGATTTTATTTATATCTAAAAAACGCTGATGTCGTCACTGACTCACTGATGATCATCTAAATTCTTAGGGTATTTCCTAATCTCCTAGAAAACTGAAATTTTGTATGTAAGCTAGTATTAGCATACATACAACAAAAAAAATATAAAACTTTTAACTTTCACCCCCCTACCCCTTAAATTAGGGGATGGGAGTTTGTATGAGACCTGTAATTTTTAATTTTGACACTAGAGGTCTAATTTAATTTCTTCTGGTGGGTGTACGTAAGAGGCCACTAACGGTATTGGGGCTTATAAGGGTTTTTTGGGCGCTGCGGTTGGAGACCCATCACCAACAACCTTTAGTTAACCATCCTTTCCCCACTCAATTTTCCAAAAGTGGCTGAGGAATTTATAATTCCTTAGCTCTGGCTACCCCTTCTAGGGATTTATAGCCGTGAGCCGTGTATGTATGTATGTAGGTCTAATCTGATTTAAAACTTTATGCCCCCATATATATATATATATATATATATATATATATATATGTGTATAGAGGTATTCCTTGTTTAAAAAAGTTACATACAACGTTCAAAAAGAAATGAAATCCCACCAAAAACATTTTCATGTGGAATGTTGCCAAGACGAGCCCATATGACTCGCACTGTCAATAGATGATCAGGTATAGGTATCAAATAAAGGTTATCAGATCTCATGTAGAGCCAAGCTTCTAACACTACACGCCCTAACTCTACAAGGCCTAACTTCACAAACTCTACACCTTAGTCAAGACATGTGGCTTGGCCATTCGTTACTACAAGAACTATTTTATAACACAAAAGTAATGAACAGTGAATTAACTTTTCACCTTACGCCGATGTGAATGTAGCGAATTGACCATGCCACATATTTTGACTAAGGTGCAGAGTTTGTGAAGTTAGGCCTTTTAGAGTTAGGGCGTGTAGTGTGAGAAGCTTGGTTCTACATGAGATCTAATAACTTTTTGACGAGTCATATGGGCTCGTCTTGGCAACATTTTACATGAAAATGTTTTTGGTGGGTTTATTTTACAATAACTAAAAACAAATATGCGATTAAAAGTAAACGCTGTGAATTTTTAAACAAGTATTTTTTTTATATTACAAATCGAAATAACTTCTTTGCAGATATCTTAAATTTTCGATTGAATAGTCCGAGTTTACTCGCACAAATTAGCTACCTAACACGCCATCGTATAGGACTTGCTAATTATATTATAATTTATTTTCCTTGCCCGTTCGAAAAACTACTCCAAAATTCGTGAATCAGGTACTCAGATTACTTTGAATTTATTATGTGATTAGCGACCAATCGTTGTGCTTATTGTTTTTTTAATATTTAACCTCTTAAGAAAGTTTATTTACAATAATCAGAACATAAGTAACATAAGTGGTTGAAGAGTTGTTCGACTCGAAGCTCTAACTTCCTGCTCTTTCACAAGATCTCGTAGCCAAATCGGAAAAATCCCTTATATCATATGTGCTATGTGATATGTCATGTCATATCTATCTACCTCCCACATATCTTTCCAAAACGATTGAGCCTACAAAATTAATTAGAGTATTTGCAAAACACTTTGTTGCATACACAAAACAAACTATTTACACAAACGTCTATATTTTACAAGGTACATTCGGTGGTACATTCGGTACACATTACATTCGGTGGCCTTATAACTTAGAGCGATTTTAGACAACTTTTCATTGTTAAGATTAAACGGCTTTAAATTAATTCGTAGATGTGTGATATGGACTGTTGCATCTTCATAAAGGTCTCTAAATATACATTGATGTGTCTTTCGAGTGTACCTCTCCGGCTTCTCTCTAAAAACATATAATGTATGTAATCTAAACCAATTTAAATGATGGCAGAGGAAGCAAGAAAGTAGAGTTAATGCAGTGGAAATGAGATCCCTCAGAAGTATCTGTAATAGAAGAGTGTGTAATAGTGTGAGAAATAGTGTGATTCGTGAACGAGTAGGTGTGAAAGATGCCGTAGTATGTAAGATAGAAAAAGGAATGTTGGTTTATACACATAGAGAGGATAGATGAAAATAATGTAGTGAAAGAGATTTATATTGCCAATGTGAATGGTATTGTTAGTAGAGGACGGTATCATAAAACTTTTCTAGAGCAGATGGAAATGCAAAAGAGGATGCATGAGTAGAATAATGAATGTAAGGGAAGCAAGAGCGTTTGTCATAATCGTGCAAAATGGTGATCGATAGTCTCTGCCTACCCTTACGGGAATGATGGACGTGAATATATGTAAATAATTTAAATAAGTAGTTTTTAAGATATAAAACATTTCTAAAAACTGTAATACTAATTTTGTGTTTTATATTAAGTACCTTCTAAAAATACGGAGATAACTTTTCTTTTTATATCTATGGACCCTTGTTGTCTGATTTAATAAATAAATAAATAATAATAATATCTCTTCCTAGTTGCAAACGCCCATGCGTACCAAATTCTACTCCACCTATCTAAAACTATTTGATATCTTAAAAGTTATAGTTAAGAATTAATAGATAATAACTGCACACCCGTCGAATAAAATCATTATAAACGGGACCATTTGATAATGGCTATGAAGCGTGCGTGTTTCGTCTGAACCACTCACTAATTCATATTTCCGCGCTCACAAGTCACAGATGACTTAGCGGTAAATCGCCTAACTTATTTATATCCCACTTTATGTTCTGTGATCTCACTAACTGCACACAATAGTGACAATGCGTCCGAGTCGTGGGAATTAACATTTTTGAGCATATTGCACATACAATTGGCGACAATCTGGCCATTCAGATATTCACAGTTAGGTTTTAAACATTAATGCAGTAGATTTTTAGATGGTTTTTTACATAGGGTTCTTAGCGTCAATAACCTGGATGGTGAAATAGTATTAGTATAAATTGTCATTATTAGTAATTATATTATACCTAATTATTTTACTTCTGTGCTCACCTTCACCACACCTTCAAATAGCACAACCAAACATGTCATATCGACTACAAAAACTGGACCTTGAAAATGGATTTTGCCTATTCAGCATTTAAATTATTCAGTTAAGATTTATTAAAAGTTAAGTTTTCTCTTTTAACCGTGTCATGTGGGGTCATTAATTTAAAATACAAAAAAACAGCATCAACTTTGTGGTGCGTTAAAGCCATTAAACCGATAGTCCTGGAACACCTAGCTTATATACAAATCAATGAAGAAAACACTTTAAAAATGTATGTAATAAAATATCAAAACTTGACCTAATTGTCGGCAATGCTCACCTAACTGGGTGAACCACAATTAACAGCGTCAGCGAAGACAATGTACAAATTTCATTGTAATCAGTTCCAGTCTCCATTTTTGAACTGAAATCCGTTAGTCAAATTATGTGCTTGAATTGCTGAACGAATGCAACGATAAGTTATATCACGTTACAACAATAAGTAATCCGTATAGTGCCGGCTAAGAATGTCACTACCCCTCTCTACCCTCGGGTGTCGTTAGAGGCGACTAAGGGTATAAGGCTTTTTTAAGTGGTTTTTGGGCGATGCGGTCGGAGACCCACCGCCAACGATATTTTATTTCTAATAGTTTGTGGCCGTGAGTGTATGTATGTATATAAGTATAGGCATACAGGAGAAGATAGAGTTATAATAAACTAAATATAAAATCATAACTACCAATAATTTCAAAAATTCTGTGTAGAGTCGGCTTAAAATAGCATTAATCGATCCATTTCAACTTCAGGTGTCGTAAGCGGTGATTTAGGGGTTTGGGGCTTTTAAGTGTGTGTGTGTGTCAATTTGGCTGGAGGTTTATCATATATGAAAGTATATTCAACAGTTTCTTCTTCAATTTCCAAAAGTGGCATAGGAATTTATAAATAATTCTGAAGCTCTGGCCTCTCTTTATAGCCGTAAGAATAACAATGAATGTAAGAATTAAGGGTTTATTTGGTATACTCCTCTTGTAATAAAAGAAACAAGGGTTATAGGCACACTTTTTGAACTGGTTTATATCTTTTAATTGCTTCCAGTCACAATATTATCTTCACAGCTTAGTGTAGGTCTCATAGTTAGTAGACCCAAGACTACTAACATGATATTAAGCGTACTGAGGTCGTAAATAAGCGTAACGGAATTATCTTAGTTTTCATATAATCGGGTGATTTAATTTCATACATACATATTCTCACGCCGTTAGTTCCCATTGGGGTAGGCAGAGACTATCGATCGCCACTTTGTACGATCCTGGCAAACCTCTCTAGCTTCATTCACATCAATCTTTTCATACATGCTCTTTTATTCTTCGTATTTCGGACACCTGCCTTTTTGAGCACATTTCAGTTCAGCAATACTCTACCAAATACAAACGACAAATCGAATTTGTGAACAAATCAAGTGGGCTTCAGATTGTGGGCTAAAGTAGTAACCGCCAGACAACGGAGGCAGTCATAATATATGTGGCATACAAACTATATAGAAATAACACATTTGGGTGCATTCTTTACTTATATTATTATATAAGGGAATTCTTTGTTTGTGTTTGTTTATCTCCAATGAATAGGTGCCGAAACCACTCAATCTTTTTGAAAACTGCTTTCATGAATAGAAGTCTACATACTACAGAACAAACAAAGGCTATCCTATCAAAACTTAGTGATTTGGAAAATAACACTACCCTTGTGAGTCTCAGGCGGGTTACTAGTTAATTAAAGTTATCATTTACATTGGTATTAGAAAACATAGGCGGGTACATAGTAGTAGAGGTAACAGCCCTTTTCACTGTGTTGCCATTGTCATTTATTGCGGGTGCTAATATTGGTTGCACGGATGCATCGCACATAGATTTTCAGATATTTAATAAATAATAAAAAGGTTGTAAAAAAAATTACATAAACGTCACAATAGTCATCAAACTTTACATTGACAGCAACATAAATAAATACAGTTTTTTTATTGTATTTTTATGTACGGGTTTAGCCGTTTATCTATTTAATATTAACTGATTATCCTCAACAAGAAACTGATTTAATGGATTTATAGAAAACATCATAAAATTTCAATTAGTTTTAATATTTTTCCGATATTTAAAGGCTGAATTAGTACATTTTCTCCAAAATGATTATTGCTGACGTTGAAACTGAAAATAATACGACAGTGCCGATCAAAAAGAACCCCGAAAAGACACCAAAGACCAAGAAATGTGAATGTTTAAGGACAAGTGAGAAACTGAAACATATTTTGGAGACAGCATTTCCAAAAGCAGAACCACCACCACACAATCCTTATTATGAGAGAATATTTAATAATCATGGAGTTTTAGAAAAACGGAGAGTAAGTGATACTATCTTTACTAAAACTTCAACTGAAAGGTTGTTTAGCACTAGTCTTTATTTTACAAATTCTCCCCTGCTCAACTTCAAAAGTGGCCTAGGAATATCTAATTCGGAAGCTTTAGCTACGCCTTTATGGAATTCTAACCGTGAGTATATGTATATATTAAATATCTCGTGATCTTTAGAAGTTTAATCACCTGCATCACCCCTTTGGAATAGGGCGTGAAAGTTGTGTTGAGATTCACCCAAAGAACAATGATAAGGCTATGTTAGGGGTTTCACTACAAAACTGAAACTGGACTTGGCTAAAAATTTGAGTAATAATTTAATGAAAGCTTTATATTAGCTCTAGTAATCCCCAAAAATACCTCATTCAAGTTATCAAATTACTTGCCAACAGTTTATGTTTCAGCGATGTAGTGTAGGTAGAATAGAACTACCCCGTTTCTTCCCGTGGGTATACGTAAGACACAACTAAGGGTATTGAGGCTTTTTGATGGATTTGTGGTTGGAGACCCATCACCAACAACCTTTATTTTACCATCTATTCCCCACTTAAATTCCAAAAGTGGCTGAGGAATTTCTAATTCCTTAGCTCTGGCTACCCCTTCTAGGGATTTATAGCCGCGAGTATATGTATGTAGTTTATAAGAGTTCATTATTTGTCAAATTTGTGAATTGCTATTTCTTTCCTGACATGATTAATACAATTTCTTAGAAAATGCCGATGTCGACTATGTGCATGCCATACCACGTGTGTAGACCGATCTGTAGACAGAGTATTGGTGCCGACCTCTTCGATAAAGAGTATACTTTTCAGGAGAAGGAGGTCCAAAGTATGAAACCAGAGAATGGGGTAAGTATCACGTTTTTATTTCATGGTTTTTAGTGTAGGTAACATATAATTAATAATTAGTACGAAAAACGTAAAACATTCGTCGTTAATTTAGAGGTGGTATCTACTGTTTGTAATTACTTCTGACATTATATTTACGTATTCCACACGTCTTTCGTTTTATAAATTAATAATAGTTTTTCTTCTGTATTAAATAGTACCCGCAGCGTGAAAACGAAAACGCTTAGACGAATAATAAAATAACTAGTGAAATACCAATATTCATATATGTAGAGGTGCCGCCTAAACTGAAACCAGTGGCGTTGGTTTTGGCATACATACCTACATATACTCACGGCTATAAATCCTAAAAGGTGGCCTGAGGTCCAGAATAAGAAATTCCTTAGCCACTTTTGGAACTTGAGTTGGGAGAAGATGTCAAAATAAAGATTGTTAGTGACGGGTCTTCAACTGCATTACCGAACAATATCTTTAATTTGCCCAATACCTTAAGTCGCCTCTTACGAACACCCATTGTAAGAAATGGCATTGTGTTATTCTAAGCCGACACTACGCAGAAGCTCGGCTGTGTTAAACTAAAAACAAGTATCTCGTTTTTGGCAAATTTTACAGGAGAGCGAAAAAACATTTTATTTCTATAAATTTAAATATTTCCTAAAGTGATTGTCGGATCTTGATGATTTTTGGATATGTCCGACGTGATGTAGTTTCCTAATGAAATTTTTTTTAACTTGACCTTTACAGTAACGCCAATGCAGAATAAAAATGCTTTTAGCATAGTCTTACCCTATTTTTTTTATCAATAGCGCCTTAAATAAGAAGATATTTTGAGTTTTAATAATGTAGAAATAAGGGTCTTTCTATGACGAATCCAACGGTGTAAGAAAAAGCAAACGCTCAAAAATCGACATACTTGTTTTTAGCTTAGAGCAGCCGAGCTGCGGCAACATCCCAAATTTAAGTGAAACTGACATCTCCAAAGGTAAGACTACAAATGAGAGTTCTAATTGGTGGATGGTATCGAGGCAAAGTGTTGAGGTCGCGCCCGCTCGTGAGGCGCGGGCGTGCGGCGGTTATCGCACATCGCCCCGCCTGACGCTTCGTTGTCGATACGGAATCGCCCGCTCTGTCGTGTACGTGTAGGGATGGAGCTACGTTTTCGAGTCCGAAAGGGGTGTGACGATTTATGTGGTGCTTCCGGTTCCCACTTCAAATCACGTTTGGCGATATATTTATGTTACCTACTTACTATTTTATAAAATTGCTCATAATCCTGTGTAGTTTGGCTTTGAATACCATACATACATAAAACATACATATACTCGCGGCTATCAATCCCTGGACGGGGTAACCAGAGCTAAGGAATTAGAAATTACTCAGCCACTTTTGGAAATTGAATGGGAAAAAGATGATAAAATAAAGGTTGTTTGGTGATGGGGCTCCAACAGCATCGCCCAAAAAATCACTTAATAGCCCCAATACCGTTAGTCGCCTCTTACTTACACCCACCGGAAGGAATGGGGTAGTGCTATTCTCAGCCGACACTACACAGCTAATATGATATAATTTGAATACCACTAAACTATTAATTACTGTAGGTGTCCTACGAGGTTGTTAATGCTTTTGAAGTAATTTTTGAACGATATGGCTGAAGACATATTACCGACCGTCCTTTATTTTACAAATTTTTTCCCAACCCAACTTGCAAAAATGACTTTGCAATGTTTATTTCTACAGATCTGGAACCCGTTTACGAGATTTATAGCTGTTAGTTTACCTACAATATCACTACACTGTCATCACAAACATCTCCAATTTTAACTACCTATAACAAATGAATATAAACAACTTCGAATCCCATTTCGGATTCCCTCATTCTCCTCCCATTCAGGGGGGTCCCTTAACTTCCCACTGTTTTTGTCGGGTAGAAACTTTGACACTTGGCGGAAACAAGGGCATCGTGTGAGGGTTGAGATTGCGAGGTTTGATTTAGGGGTGGGATTTTAGTTGTTAACTGATTTTGATTTGTACTTCCATCTTTTGTATAAAATTTATTTACGATAAAATTAAATATCGATGAATTTTGAATTCAATAGTTGTGAAGGTATTGTTTTGCGAAATTATATATGAAGCCTGAAATACTAATTTTCTTATATCACTATTACGCAGTATCCTTTTACGCAATATACACGTATTTTAGCGAAAACGTTTTTTTTTTTTCAGGTATAGTATAGTATATATAGCGTAATAAAAAACGCAATTTTTTATTCTGTTGCGTTTATACAAAAAGTGAACTACTTTGTTCATATTTTTACACATATATAATTCTTTTTATACTCACGCCATTAGTTTCCATTGGGGAAGGCAGAGACGATCGATCGTCACTATGGACGATCTAGGAAAACCTGTTACACCATTTCATAGATACCCTAAAATAGTATAAGTTCTAGGCTCATCAAATGTAACGTAAAAACGAGATTATTGTTAGATATGTTTTCTGTACATCTGTAAACATCTCGGCTGTGTTAAACTAAAAACAAGTATGTCGTTTTTGGCAAATTTTACAGGAGAGCGAAAAAACATTTTATTTCTATAAATTTAAATATTTCCTAAAGTGATTGTCGGATCTTGATGATTTTTGGATATGTCCGACGTGATGTAGTTTCCTAATGAAATTAATTTTTTTTTTAACTTAACCTTTACAGTAACGCCAATGCAGATTAAAAATGCTTTTAGCATAGTCTTACCCTATTATTTTTATCAATAGCGCCTTAAATAAGAAGATATTTTGAGTTTTAATAATGTAGAAATAAGGGTCTTTCTATGACGAATCCAACGGTGTAAAAAAAAGCAAACGCTAAAAAATCGACATACTTGTTTTTAGCTTAGAGCAGCCGATCTGTTACCGGCCTTACTTGATTTCTATTATTAACTGTGTATTATTACTTATTTCGCTGTTGATGTTCCTAATAAAAATAAATAAATAAAAACCTGAAGACTGTAAAACTCTTTGAGCGACTTCTGCATTCTCTATGTAATATGTTACAGACTTTAACTATACCCATCGAGTGAAAAAGGCTTGAAAAAGTACTACAAACAAATTTAACATACACAATTACATACACACACGATCAAACATTTTTACGTGATTGTTAAATAATTATTAAAATGATGATTTTGCACTACACTGATAGTGACCCACTACCAACTGATAAATTATTTGGACGTCCGCCGTACGTTTATTGAACGTACTGATAATAATAATTCAGGGTTCTAAAACTCTTCCTTGTTACTATTTTTAGAATTACAAAAGTAATACGTCTTTAGAAGACCACCCAAAGCGTCATTCGATAATTTCTCCGAACTGCCTTATTTATGCCCACCTAAGTATATTAAAATGATGAATTCCCTAAACCATATGTCACGGTCCGACTTGATCATCAAATCAACAAAATCTTACATTCTTGACCATCATTAACGTTGTAAATAGACCTTATCAGAGCGGTATTCTATGAAGATTAGACGCTTTTGATATATAACAATGATTCGTGTTGTCCGTCGGTCGTCAAGAGGGCCGGTGCACCATTTTAATGGGTTCTCGTGAACAGCTGATATGATCGGTGAGGATGAGGAGCGGTGTCGTGAGGTACTGCAAGCAGCTCGGCGCCCTCTGACCGCGAGATTCACTTCCTTTGAACACGCTCGCATTCTTGTTTTCTATTGTTTTATCGACATGTTACTTGGTTGTCATTGCGATATTATATCTGAAGAGTTCGGGCAGAGGGTTGCTATTTTTGCCTTATTAAAATGAAGATTGCCCATAAATACAGTAAGACCATAATATAACATCCTTGTTGAAAAACAATGTAAAAGAAACAATATTAGGTAATGTTTTCTCATTTTATCTTGACATCAGACTTAGACAAAAGTTTGACAATGATTAATTCACGTTGTTCACGAAGTTCAATTCACGTTGAAATGTTAAATGCAATTTTCTTTGAATTAATATTTTTTTCATGTATTTTTTTTTTACATTTTTCACTATATTAACTTTTAGTGTACATTTCATACGCCGGGTGCGTAATTTTCGTAATAAGGTTTTGTTATTTTTTTGCTTTACATATGTAAACAAATCTATATGATTTGTTCTTAGGCGGTTACAACAATAATATTTGTTGTTTATTGTAAGTAATGGATTACAGTACAGTACTTATAAACTTTTGTTGAGTCCTTAAACCTATAAAATACATTCAAACTCATATTATAAATAAAACATTCAGAGCTTCAAAATCTCCGACAACTCAGCCTTTTTTGTCAATAGGAATGGTTGAAGTGGAGACGGTAACATAAAGACCATATCTCTTGGAAGTTACTTAAAAAAATACTTAAAACATACACAATCAATATCAAACTATGTGTTAGTTTTTTTTGAGAGTGTTTATTAGCTGAGTACACGTTTTTCCCTTCTTTTCCCTTAATACCGTTAGTCGCCTCTTACGTACACCCACCGGAAGAAATGGGGTAGTGCTATTCTAAACCGACACTACACAGCAAAGGGATTTTGGGCGATACGGTTGTAGACCCATCACCAACATCCTTTATTTTACCATCTTTTCCTCACTCAACTTTCCAAAAGTGGCTGAGGAATGTCTAATTCCTTAGCTCTGGCTACCCCTTCTAGGGATTTATAGCAGTGAGTATATGTATTTATGAATGTATGTAAACGTTTTTAGGGTTTCATGTCATAAAAGTAAACGAGACCCTATTACTGAGGTCCCACATTTTGTCTGTTTGTCCGTCTAACACCAGGCTGTATCTTATGAACCAGTTTAGTTACACAACTGAATTTTTCACAGATTTTCCTGTTAATGTACTTAATATTGATGTCAAGTACTTCATCCCGCTCAGCCTGTTTCTATAGCTCCTCCTTCACTATGAGTTATTTCCTGTAGAGGTTTAAGTTAACTAACCATAAATCAACCAGTTTCTAAAAATATGGGTTTCGTTGCATACTCTTTCATATTGATAAATTTAAATGGATTACCTGTATAGATAAAATAAAATACACACGTAAAAACCGTTTAGTAAATCAGTAGATTATAGCGCATTTCCATAGTAATTAAGTTTGTTTTATTTAAAGCCAGTACTACGCAGCTTTTTGTTTTCTGTTTTCTTTAAGTAAAAACGTTGAATACTTTTTAACGACAATTTACGCGGACGGAGGAGTTAAATTTTGCGCACTTATAGTTTATACAGAGAAGTACAAAAAAAGTGCGTGTAGTGTCGGCTTAGAATAACACTACTCCATTTCTACCTGTGGGTGATCGTAAAAGGCGACTGAGGGTATAGGGGTTTTTTAAGTGATTTTTGGGCGATGTTGTTGGATACCCGTCACCAAAAACATTTTTTATTATTACCATCCTTTCCCCAATCAACTTCCAAAAGTGGCTGAGGAATTTCTCATTCCAAAGCTCTGGCTATCCCGTTAAGGGATTTATAGTCGTAATTATATGTATGTATGTACAAAAAAAAAATTACACTATCATAAAATGTATTTGACTCATATGCGTTTACTCTTTTATTTATTGTTGTCTGCTGCAAAATTGAGATAGTATGTTTATTGTTTGTCTCCATGCTTTCTTAAAATTTGTTCCAATGTCGATTTTACGTGATTCTATTGATTTCCTAATATTGGATTAATTGCATACACACATATACTAACGGCTATAATTCCCTAAACGGGGTAGCCAGAGCTTTGGAATGAGAAATTCCTCAGCCACTTTTGGAAGTTGAGTGAGGAAAAGATGGTAATAATAAATGTTTTTGGTGACGGGTCTCCAACCACATCGCCCAAAAATCACTTGAAAAGTCCCTAAGCCCTTAGTCGCCTCTTACGATCACCCACGGGTAGAAATGGAGTGAGCAGAGTGAGAGTGGCAGAAAACTGACACATAGTTTGGTATTGATTGTGTATGTTTTAAGTATCTTTTAAGTAACTTCCAAGAGATATGGTCTTTATGTTACCGTCTTCACTCCAACCACTCCTATTGACAAAAAAGGCTGAGTTATTCTAAGCCGACACTACACAGCTATTATTGGATTATTTATTTATTGGATTAATTGCATATGCTTATTTTACATAAAAAATTAATTAAAAATGTATTTCCAGTCAAAAAATTATTTAAACCAAGTTTTTTTAACTTTAACAAATACTTAAGCGGATATTTATTATTTATAAATAACATTCAAATAGAACAAAATAAGACCTCAAAAGGCTGTATGACCCAGTGGTTTCGAATCCAGGTTGAGGTTAGTCGCGTCGCAACGCAGTTACATACATACCCTGTGTAATGTCTAATTAGTTGTGCGTTATGATCGTAATCTCTCTAGGTTAAGAGCGAGTACAGTTTTTGTTTGGGCCAGTGTGTTGAGTCCCGCGCCTTCGTCTACCACTTATGAGTTTCTGACTTCATTGTTTAGGTGCAAATTGTGCTTAAGAGGTTTGCCAGGATCGTACAAAGTGGCGATCGATAGTCTCTGCCTTCCCCAATGAAAACTAACATACATACATACATATACTCACGGCTATAAATCCCTAGATGGGGTAACCAGAGCTAAGGAATGAGAAAGTCCTCAGCCACCTTTGGAAAGTTGAGTGGGGAAAAGATGGTAAAATAAAGGTTGTTGGTGATGGGTCTCCAACCGCATCGCTCAATAATCCCTTTAAAGCCCCAATACCGTTAGTCGCCTCTTACGTACACCCACCGGAAGAAATGGGGTAGTGTTATTCTAAGCCGACACTACACAGCTGGGAACTAACGACGTGAGAATATGTATGTATGCATGTGTATGTGCATAGTATTGGGGTAGAATAGCACTAACCCATTTGTCCATGTCAGTTTTGTAGAAGTGTTCAGGGCTTTGGGACTTTGAAGTGATTGTCAAGCGATGTAGCTGAAGACTCATCAACAACCATCTTTAATTTTAAACCTCTTTAAACCTTTTTTCAATTTATAGCCGTGATTATAGGTAGTTAATACGATGAACTGGTCAATGCTGTTAGGTTAGCCGCATCGCCCAAAAATTACTTAATTAAGGCCCAAATCCTTTAGTCGCCTCTTACGATCACCCACGGGCAGAAATAGGCTATTACTATTATTCTAAACCAACACTACACACCATAGCAGTTTTGGTGATAGGCGATGTAATTAACAACTCGTTATTGTGGCCCTGTGGCGTCCATATTGTCATGTATTATCCTAACCTGTTTTGGGAAAACCTGTATACGACTATACTCATGTTTTCTGTTTATTGATACCAAATAATTCTAAAGGGAAGTTGGTGGGTTTCAATGTTAATTAGGATACTTTGTTCAAAGCCACCTATCTCCCATTTATATGAAAACTAATAAACGGAATGTCAAATGAGCATCATGCCAATTTTTCATCTCAGTCTTTAGTTCATAACATAAAATAACATAAACGTACCCGCCGAATATCCCTGAAGGGATTGGCAGAGGTACTAATACTTCTGAACATCATGTGACTTTGTCACCTGGTGTTCAGAGTACCCACGTTTTGCATGGACAGAGTACTCACGTGATAGGGGGCAGGCCTATCGCCGTTTTGTACGAATACACTGTCACATGGCTAAGTGCAACTCAGCCATATGGGTTTCCTCACGATGTTTTCCCTCACCGTTAACAACCATGATAAATTTACCACACATATGTCTTTAGAAAAGACAAATTGGTGTAGGCCCGACCCGGGAATTGAACACTAGTCGCTTGCACGTTAACCGGTGTTCTACCCATTAAGCAATCACGTCGTCATATCAATCGTCGTCGTCTTTAGTTCAATAAATCTTAAATGCCATCAAATGGTATCGTATAGTGCTGCTCTATATTCTAATTGTTGATACATGTGTAGGAGTCATAAAATACCGTTTTTATACAAATTTTGGCAGTGTGCTGTTATTGTGGCATGCGAAACGGTAATATATGATGCTATAATAGATTTAGTAGATCGCATATTGTCCTGTAACCACAATTATTGTAGGTCACTAGTTTAGTTGAACTTCAAAGTTTTTATCGTAATTAGTGCCATGAATTGTAGAGACCATCAAACTATGATTAACGGTTTCAGTGTCACGATTTTTCAGACATTATCTTGGTATTCAAATTGTCATTTTATTGAATACTAGTGGATCGGGCCCAGCTTCGCACGGGTAGCGTTGTTTTTTTAAATATCTGAGGTTTCTTTCTTCAGTCATACATACATACATACATACATATACTCACGGCTATATTTCCCTAGAAGGGGTAGCCAGAGCTAAGGAATTATAAATTCCTCAGCCACTTTTGGAAGTTGAGTGGGGAAAAGATGATAAAAATAAAGGATTTTGGTGATGGGTCTCCAACCGCATCGCCCAAAAATCCAATAAAAAGCCCCAATACCCTTAGTCGCCTCTTACGACACCCGTGGGTAGAAAGGGGAAGCGACATTCTAAGCCGGCACTACACGGCTTCTAAGCCGGCACTACACGGCTCAGTCACTGCTCAAGCATTGTGAAATTCAGCGCAAAGTTTTCAATTTATTAAATTTATAGCACTCCCTAAACAGTGTAGTTTGGTGATTTTGAATGCGCTTTAATGAACGGTTTAGTTTTTCCGTTTAATAGCAAATTTTGGAATAAAACGCTATGAAGTTTTTATAACAATCTTAAAAATAAATCATTACGTGTTGTAGAATGCAACTACTGGCGCCATCTAGTATTTTATAAGTAAATTAGTAACGATTCGGTTTTGGTCACGGGCGCGATGGCTTATTTTATGTATAATTTCGGTGTTTCTCTACCGATTTCTATGATTCTTTTTTTATTGAACAGGTAATAATTATTATAATTTTTCGAAAACTATATATAGTTTTCGAAAAATTAAATGATTTTTTTATTGAATTGAATATAGTGTATCTTATTCATTCATAAAGTAAAAGTAATTGCCTTAAGTTTTTTTTTGTTTATAAAGTAATTTCAATGATGATTTTGAATTGGAATTGAAATATACCTAGAGAGTATACAACACAAATATGACTCTAGTAAAGACACATTGGTGTAATGTATGCCCGATTCGGGGATCGAACCGACGAGATGCCACTCTGCATGTGTCTCTATCTTGTGTGTAACAAATGGTCCCATCGTAAAAGTTGTTCGGAATGATCACCCCCCTTTTAGATTGTTAAAGCCCTTTTATTGGATTCTGTAATGTAATGTACATTGGAAGTATGAATTTGAAAGACCTGTATGTAAGGATTCGGAGAACAGGATCGGCCTCTATGAAGGCGTCTCTATTAAATTGTATTCGAAAATTACATGAATTACTTAAAAACAATCTACGATACTCCAAGCTATGATTACAAATGTAGTTTACATTTTCAAAACACCCAATACTGACTACTCGGGTGTTTGACATCACGGAAGGTTTGTGTTTGTTAGCTTTAAATCACAAGCATCATAAATCATTTCAGGTTTCAAACGACCATTGGTGGGTATGGCACGAGAGCAAGAGGATATTGCAACTGTGTGTGAACACGGTGGCGCTATCAATGTACTACTTGCTCTACGGGTATATGCAGGTGGTCTTCTATACGATAAAATGCGCAGAATATTTCTTTCTTTCAGATATGTGAGTATAGATTTCATTCAACACAATATATATATCCCAACCGCCCCGTTTTGGCTTAGTATTAGCCACATATTTTATGTAAAATTATGTATACACATATCTCGAAGGTTCTGGAGTGGTGGCCAAGTACCAGACAATCCAGTGTGGGTAGGCCCCCGCAAGGTGGACCGATGACTTGGTCAAGATCGCGGGAATCTGAAGGATGAGGGCAGCACAGGAACGGTCCTTGTGGAGATCTTTGGGGGAGGCCTATGTCCAGCAGTGGATGTCTAATGGCTGATGATGATGATGATGATATGATACACATTTCAACATACTAGGTCATAATCAACATTCTTTAGATATTTTTTAGGTTGCACGGGAATTGATCTTGAATAATTAGTTATTAGTGATGTGTTTTTAAATAAGTTCCAGATCCCTTAGCCACTTTGTACTAAACACACGGGATAAACTGGGGTACAATCAATTCAATTGTTAAGCAATTTCGTAATACAAATGTCTGTAAGTGGAACTTACTATATTATTCTAGTGCCATTTAAAAAGATTGAATCATATTTTGTTATCTATAAAATCATCATAAGATCAAATATATTATATAAAGCGGATAAATCCTCAGATACGAGCTGGACTTTGCATTCTACTGGAATTTATCAACGACAATGTTTTATCTGAAAGCAAAAATTATAAAATTAGCAGTATCAATTTTTGTTGGATCATTCTGTGTGTAACTGCGATCGTAATAAGCCCTTTTGTGTCTCCCAAATAGGTTATCTTAGGAGCTGTATTTCGTAAATGCCTAACCCTATGGTTAAGACGCAGATGTTACAATGATTCGGTCAAACGAACATTAAAAGTTACTGCTTTCGCATTACGCAACAATTAATTTTACTGTGTAATTTTGTATTTGATTGGAAACTGTTTGAAAGTTGTGGAGTCATTAATGACTGTTTCTGATTTAGCGCGATCGATACTAGATCTAGCAGTGTAGCTAGTTAGCAGCTTTAGATGTTGGGTCAGAGACAAGCAGGGGTTTTTTCGTAATTTGAAATTAACTCGTCTGATTTTATTCATGGCTTTCTTCCTGAAACTAGGGTAGCCGTGAATAATATTTTCTAAACTCACATCCGTAGATAGACACTAATATATAGATAACATTTGTTTAGAGACTACCTGCAGGCAAACTGTAAAACAGTTTTGCAGGGCTTAGTAATAAGTAAATTGTAAACTATTTATGCTTAAAAAAATATATAATAAAAGACAGGGGTACATTGAATCATCGATATCCTTGGCCAGTTTTGGATGTTAGGAATCAAGGATCTTTTGTTAAAACCGCATCGCCCACCACCGAAGAAGCATTGGTCACTCATCACATTTTACGCCAAATTATTAATATAGTAATATTTTATTAAAATATGCCATGCCACTTCTAATATTTGGAATTATACATGATCGCAAGAAAACTTTCGTTAGTAAAAATAAAATTTGATGTAGCTTTTTCTAGCGCATTTTTAAGTAATAAGTTAGGGGATAAAGTGAAGTATTACTAACCAAAGCTTAAAAGTTGAATGTCCTCATTTATTGATTTCTTTGACTGTTCAATGGTAGCTAGAAAGTTTTTATGAATACGTTCGATACCTTAGTATATATATTGGTATCAAACATATTCAGTTCAGTGTTTGAAATTTAAAATGTACACTAGGGTTAAAAAACAATTTTTAACAACCGTTTTTGGTAGAAGTGAAAAAATATGCTTTTATAAACCTAACTACGGCCGCTACTAGCCTAGCAACAATGAAAGTTATGAGTTTGTTTACCGCTGTATTTACTTAAGTCAAATTGAATAAAAACGCTCTGAATTCAATGTATGCATGAATGTTTAGAAGAGTCGTGTGCAATGTGTTACATAATACTAACCATTTTCTAGCAGATTCTTAGATAGATAATTCAATGTAATTTGTTTCAGGACAATGAAAATCACATTAGTGGTAGTAGCGTTTTCAATGTTGGTATTGGCAGTGAATCTAATGCTGCGGTTGAAAACGTTACTAGGTTCGACGTGCGACTAGTGGAGCAACAAGAAGACATGTTTGTATTGCTAAATCTGGCGTTGAGATTCAGGACTGAATAAAATATCACTTATAATTTAAGTTTTTGTTTTTCATATTTAGGGTAAAAATTTAAAATAATTCGATATGATTTGGGAAAATCTACACTTTTAGTCAATGATGGAGTCAGTCAATTTTTAAAATATTACTAAAAATACCCTTTTTATTCTAACTCACAACTGATGCTATTATGCATGGGATGGTATTTTGCATGGGTAATACATTAATGTTCAGTATTTGATTAAATCAAGAAACTTCGATTCATAAGTGATAAGATAAATTAAAAAAGGTTTTTAAGTGCCCCTCATGCTGGATTTATACATCGTTTTAAATACGTAACAAACATTAATAAATAAGTAACATATTAAATAGTAATTAATCGAGAACCATTTACAATAACTGAGCAAACGGTCAGTTAACAGATATTTTCGCAACAATTACATTAACATAGGAAGACAATACAATAAAAAATAAACATCAAACTGCCGGCCTTATGTCTAATCCCAAGTTTAATTTCTTAACAATTTTAACTTCAACAAGAAAGTGATAAGATGAAAACTGAATTATCAAAAGAGATTGACCGAAACGGTATGCTTCAGAGTTCATCCCCTCTCTGGAATTCGTTGGTCTGCATTGCGAGAAAAGTTCGCGGGTGAAGGAACACCATCGAAGCCTTCGAGCATCACTTGCAGATCAGTCGCGGCGGTGTCTGCGTGTGCGCAACTAGATCGCACCAACTTGCGATCTATAATACGGCTACACGCCGATTTAACTATTCGAACTAATTTATTTTAAACTTCGAACTATTTTAAAATTAATAAAAAAAATCTAGTGAATTATTTAAGTTTAAGTGCATCTGGATTTTTGTTTCAAATGACAATTTGTTGAATACAGTGTTTACCGTAAAGTTGCTGGGTACAAAATGGTGTTAAATGTGAGGTAAGTGGAGTATGGAAATAATTATGTTTCTCTCGGCTGTCTCCGCTTAGACTTGGTGACACTTTTAACATTTGCGGTTACGTTCTACAATCTTCATTAATATTTTAAAAGTAAAATACTGTGCTGCTGTGTGTGAGCTGTGTAGTGTCGGCTTAGAATAACACTACCCTATTTCTTCCGGTGGGTGTCCGTAAGAGGCGACGAACGGTATTGAGGCTTTTAAGGGATTTTTGGGCGATGCGGTTGGAGTTTATTTCACCATTTTTTCCCACGCAACTTCCATAAGTGGCAGGGGAATTTCTAATTCCCTAGCTCTGCCTACCTCTTCAAGGGATTTATAGCCGTGAGTATATGTATGTATGTAAATACTGTGATCATTATTAAGCTCTCTATAAAACTGAAAAGTTGGTTTTCCTGAAAGTGCTAACATCTCAGGAAGTATTCATGCGAATTCAAAACGTATTTTTGTGTTAGATAGCATATTTATCGGATAAGTATATAATGTATGTAAAAAAAAAACCTGTACCATCAAACTTTATATAATATTTTTTTTACGTATATTTATTTAACTCAGTAACTTGTTACGTACCTATACGCAAGCGTCAAGGCTTCAAGACTATATTTGAAATTACATATACCAACCTCAAAGAAGCATGATAAAAATAGTTTTTATTTGGGATATTTCAATAAAATCATACGGCTACAGCTATTACAAAAATCTTTATATTTTTACAAATTGCCAATACTTAAACATGTATTTTTTATTACACGACTTAAGACAAATGTACTGCATATTAGATACAAATATTTTAGAAGCATTTCAAACTTATTTACATTATTTTACTAAAATCAAATAATGTCCCCCAAAATATTTAATTTGATTAATTGAAGATAAAATCTTCTTAAAGTCATCAACCAACATCACGGTAAGCCAAAAGAATTCAAGATAAAAACAATATAAATGAGCCAAGACTAAAAGCTTTAGCCAAAAGAAAACATTAAAAAATCACGGCATCAGTTGCTGAGATCTAGTTTAGTAGATCAATCATTGGCGACAATTAGAGATGACGGTGCGACCTCGTCACGGTCACGGAGGAAGCTGATGTTTGTTTGTTTCTCCACTTTTCAATATATATTTTCTTAGTGGTAAAATCTTTTTAGTTACATTTGCTAGGGTAGGGCATAGGGCAGGTAGAGACTATTCATCACCATTTTCGTTTTGCACATTCATAAAAAGAGGCTTTATTTATATACTATATAAGCTCTTTTAACTTTTTCTACCGGGTGGAAGGTGGCAGTAGTTCAAATAAAACATCACCCGACCCAATTTGGTGACTCGTAATAAACAATCATGTTGTTGTGATCATATTTCTCACTAATCAACAAATCTTCTTTGCTGTGTAGTGTCGGCTTAAAATAGCACTACCCCATTTCTTCCCGTGGGTGTACGTACGACTAAGGGAATTGGGGCTTTTTAAGGGATTTTTGGGCGATGCGGTTGGAGACCCATCACCAAACACCTTTATTTTACCATCTTTTCCCCTCTCAACTTCCAAAAGAGGCTGAGGCATTTTCGATTCTTCATATTTATATATGATTAGGGATTTATAGCCGTGATTATATGTATGTATGTATTTCTCACTAAGGGTTTGTCTGATTTTATTAATATTATAATTTTGTGACAGTTTGTAGAAAACAACCACTATTGGCTGGGTCAGGACCATTTCGCGTTTTATTGTATAACAAATTTATTTTTTAAAAGTTACAAAGCAAAAAATTTTCTTTTTGACCCTCACTAAAAAGGCTTCAAACTTAAGTAACATAACATAAACATAAAACATAAACGTTCACGCCGAATATCCCCGAAGGGGTTGGCAGAGGTACTAATACTTCTGAACATCACGTGACTTTGTCACCTGGTGTTCAGAGTACCCACGTTTTGCATGGACAGTGTACTCACGTGATAGGGGGCAGGCCTATCGCCGTTTTGTACGAATACACTGTCACATGACTAAGTACAACTCAGCCATGTGGGTTTCCTCACGATGTTTTCCCTCACCGTTAACAACCATGATAAATTAACCACACATATGTCTTTAGAAAAGACAAATTGGTGTAGGCCCGACCCAGGATTTGAACACTAGTCGTTTGCACGATAACCGAGTGTTCTACCCACTGGGCTATCACGGTTTCAATTCATCAAACTTAAGTGTTAAAGCTGAACTCTCTGAAAGAAATAAATATTAGCTTATGAAATAAAAAGAGAAGTTTTGTGATTTTTGAACGGTGCGTTGTGATTTGTAAATTTAAATTAATAAATATAAATGGCCAATAATCTACGTTTTTGTATGCAGTAAACATGCAATTTTGTTTCTGTGTAGTGTCAGCTTAATAAAGCACCTACCCATTTCTTCATGTTGGTGTCCAGGTGGCGAAGGCAATATTTCCTAACGTAACTTCCAAAAGTGGCTCAGGACCTGATAATTCCGAAACTTTACCAAAAATTTTATATTTTAAGTAATATACTTCCGTTTCTAATTTAACCAGATGCATTCCTAATTTATACAAGCCCGATTTGTAAGTCGTAAGTTTGATAGGATCGTCTTTGCCCTAAGTACGAGTAGGTTTGCCTAATGTGATATAGTTCAAACCTGTGTATGACACGAGAGTGATTTTGTCACGTGGAACGCCAGAAGAGTGAGGTAAAGTGAGGTGAAGAGTAATAATCATTGTGTCCCGCGGTGCGTGGGTGTCTGTAACGGGATCGCCGCGTCATCTTCGCTATTTGATAATTTCACTTCTCGTGAACTTTTCTTTAAATATACATACATATGCTCACGGCTAATAATCTTGTCAATCAATTTTGTAAATTTTGTGGGAAATAGATGGAAAATTTAGTCACATTACCGAAAAATCACTTGAAGCACTAAACCTCTGATATGCCTCCTACGACACCTAAAGGGGAAATATGTTAATGCTATCTAAGTATTAAAGTGGTTTATCCTTGTTTTACCTTTTTTCTAAAAAATAAATCTAATCATATCCATCGTCATTTTGATATCACTCTGTGAAACAAATAAGCATAAAACAGACATCAATCTAGGTATATCATACGTGTAATATGTGTAATACACACAAATACACATGATGGTACAGTGCAATAGCCTGTTAATTTCATAGCATACCAATTTAGGAAAAAGGTTTTTTAGTAAACTCAATTGAGCGTTTAAACAAAAACACTCCATATTAGTCAAAACAAATAGCTCAACTACGAATATATATTATTGTTTGAAGAATAGAACAAATGAGTCACATTTATTATTCAATTCAATAGACATAATACCTATCAATAACTTTTTTTGTAATCTTGTCATATTTCATGTTATGTAATGTTAAGACAATAGTTTGTGTAAGCGGTAATAACCCCTCGCTGGGAAAAAACTAAGTAAAGTCCTGCCTGACGCGGATAACAATGAGAAACGTATGTAAACTAAAAGATTATTTTTATTAATGTTATTGTGAATACATATAACCTTACAGTTTATTTGCGCCATTTATATAAAAACGGCTAAGTAATATAGTATTACGCGCAGTTAAAAATAAAAACGTATGAAAATGTACCACCAAAAGTGGCGAGACAAAATTAAATTCATACGTATCTTTTTTGTATGCGTAAAAAAAACATGTTATTCTCACGATCAATTTTAAAAATACTGCATCTCAATGCAAGTTACAAAAAAGTTTTTTTCCGGGTTTATTTAAACATTTTTTTATGATTTTTTAATAAATTAAATTATAGCTCTCATTTAATAAACACCTTAAATCTCAACTTGTAAATTAGAATCTTAGTTTTATAGGAATATTTAAGTATAACAGTTATTATAAATACTTAATACCACCAACATGCGTATATCCGTTTGACAAATCATTAAAACCGTTATTCTGTCTTCATAGGTTCCACGGGTTCACACAAGTTGATGTTTGAATACAGAAATACTATAACCGTGAAAGGTCTTTCACATTAAGCACGGTTTGTCCTTGAAGTGGTAGGCAGTGGAACTATGTCCTAGTTATTAAATTCTTTGTTATAAATTCCGGAAGCGACGAGGTTGAGGAGCGTTGAGGATATGAAGAGTTTACTATATCCGGTTTTTGTATTACATTTCATATTTGAGGTTTTTAGTCGGCGGAGGCTTAGACCATTTTAAAAATAGTTATAATAAGTAAATTTAATTTTTATTAACATTCTTACACTGCATAAGCCTTTCAATTAAAATATTGATTGTTTATTAACTTTAAATATTACTGATTTAAGTAGGCTAGGGGCTACTGAATGTAAGCCGTTTACGCTCACACTAGGCTAGCTTGGTAGCCATGCTCAATCAAACAATTGGCTTAGACCTCGTTTTTAAAACATATTTTTTTTATGTTTTAAATTGATAAAAGACATTAAACTAAACAACTTTGCCTATGGAATGCTTATCTAAAATATTGTAATTTTCAATATAATTAATAATTAAAAAGTGTCACTGCCTAGATCAAAACTGAGAAAGTATGGTGAGTTTCTTAGCCTAAGCTGAAATAAAAATGAAAAACATATGGTCAAATCACAAGATGTTTTTTTTTATTTCAATTGAGGCTAAGAACCTCACCATACTTTCTCAGTTTGATCTAGGTGCGACACTTTTTAATTATTAATTATATTGAATATTGCAATATTTTAGATAATTTAAATTGTTTAGTTTGATGTCTTCTATCAATTTAAAATATAAAAAGGGTATGTTTTAAAAACGAGGTCTAGGCCATTTGAGGGTAGGCTCAAGCCAAATAATTATTGTTGTCTGGATCAGTGAATATCCTTTTGGTTTCAAGAACCATACATTTAAAACATGACACGTTGATGAATTCAATTGTATCTTTCATAGTCGTTGGATTTATAACTATCAGTTTACATTTCATGTTTTTAATTGTTATTAAAACATTCGTTATGTTTCCCAAAAATGACTCATTTGAATTCAATAAATAAGCTGAAAACGCGTATGAGTGTGGCTACGTCGTAGTCGTGTTTGTCTCGTAGTAAAACTTGTATTATCGTAGCATGCATGCGAGGATAATTTTAAACATAGTATTAAGTTATTTATTTTAAATATAAAGATAAATTGAGTTTATAGGCTACTAAGAGTAAAGTTAGGAAGTTTACCGTCTCTACAAATTATTAAATTGCTTCAAAATATTACTTTCAACCATTACAATAGGCTATCAATATTGTATTGTAATGAAGTTTAGCGCATGTTGATATTAAATATGTATTTTTTTCTGAGAATAAGGTTTAACCCATATACTTACATACGTTCATGATACATACATATACTTACAAAGGCTGCTAATCCCAAAAAATGATAGCCAGAGCTTTACAATTAGAAATTCCTCAGTCACATTTGTAATTTGAATGGGGATAAGATGGTATAGTAGTTGTTTTTACATAACATAACATAAACGTTCACGCCGAATATCCCCGAAGGGGTTGGCAGAGGTACTAATACTTACTACAGAGTACCCACGTTTTGCATGGACAGTGTACTCACGTGATAGGGGGCAGGCCTATCGCCGTTTTGTACGAATACACTGTCACATGACTAAGTACAACTCAGCCATGTGGGTTTCCTCACGATGTTTTCCCTCACCGTTAACAACCATGATAAATTAACCACACATATGTCTTTAGAAAAGACAAATTGGTGTAGGCCCGTCCCATAATTCGAATTTACTTTAATTTAAATTTAGTTGTTTTACCTTTAGGATTTGTTGATGGGTCTCCAACCGCAACGCCCAATAATCCCTTAATTGAACCAAAGGTGACTCTTATAAAAGACACTGCACATTTTAATTAAAATTTAATTAACATTAAATCCCTTGAAGGGGTAGCCAGAGCTAAGGAATTAGAAATTCCTCCGCCACTTTTGGAAAGTTGTGTGGGTTGTTGGTGATGGTCTCCAACCGCATCGCCCAAAAATCCCTTAAAATCCCCAATACCGTTAGTCGCCTCTTACGCGAATAATAGAAAAATAATATAAAAATGTCACAAATAATAATATATAAAAAAATATAAGAATAATAAAAAAGTGCCTCAATATATTTCAAAAAATTAATAAGTATGAGATTACTTTGTAAAAGAATTTTCGTATGCTTTTACTGTGAGGCAACTTGATTAGTTTGCTAAGTAGATAGATATATTGATAGTATGTAAGGTTCATGTTAGTGGTTATATTATGTTATTGTTGTATGTTGACGAGCCCGACAAGATTGACAATAAATGTACTGCATGGTGTAAAAGTATTTTACCAACCTGTATACCGTACCTCACATTGTATAATTCAATAATTGATTATTTAGTATTGGTATACACTGGTGTATTTAAAACTAGTGGATCGGGCCCAGCTTCGTACGGGTAGCGTAGTTTTAAAAATATCTGAGGTTTCTTCAATCACTGCTCAACCTTTGTGAAATTTAGTGCAACTTATAGCATAGTAGTAGTATAATAATAGTGTAGCTTTGTGATTGTGAAAGCGCTTCAATGAACGGTTCAGTATCTCCGAAAATAAAACCATGCAAACAAACAATCAGAGTTACAAACTTTGCATACATACAGGGAGTACATGTATACTCCCGGCTATCTTTTGCGCGCGCAACCATTACTAAAAATTATCCTTATAGCATTCACGTGCGACGACAGGGCGCGATAGCTTATTTCATGTATAAGTTTGGTGTTTCTATACCGATTTCTATGATTCTTTTTTTATCGAATAGATAATAATGTAAACTTTTTTAAATGAGAGATGAATGAGAGAACTATAAACGTAAGAGTTAACAAATATAATCAGAATGCTCCGAACTGCTAAGATATCAGGAATTACACGTGTTATTATGAGTCAACCATAAAAGATAGACATATGCTGCAGAAGGATATGTTTTAGAAAATTTTATGTAGAATATTTCCGTGATACACGATTTCTATGTAACTATAACCACTAAGGCTACACACGCGACGGAAGCTTAAAAAATGGAGTAACTTCCCCCGTTTTCCCAAAATTTCCCAAAATTCCCCTTCACTACTCTGCTGAAAAGGATACTATAACCTGCCCAGGAGTATGAAAAATAATTGTACCAAGTTTCGTTAAAATCCGTCGAGTAGTTTTTGTTTCCATAAGGAACATACAAACCGACAGACAGACAGACAGACAGACAGACAGACAGACAGACAGACGGACAGACAGACAGACAGACAAAAATTTTACTGATTGCATTTTTGGCATCAGTATCGATCACTAATCACCCCCTGATAGTTATTTTGAAAATATATTTAATGTACAGAATTAACCTCTCTACAGATTTATTATAAGTATAGATAATAAATCTAAATATTGAGTTATAATTATAAACTTTTCAACATCCCAAGATTTTGAATAAAAAAGGCATCAACGCCTCTGTTACACTTGATCCAAGTGGTTATGCTATCTAAATATTCAGATTTAACACGTTTAATAACCAAACATATATGCAAAGCTGGAAATCCCAAATCAATTCTTAAAATGTTTAATTTTTCAGCCGCTTTTGGCACTTTAGTGAGGAAAACAAGTACTGGTGTTGGGTCTCCCGCCACATTGCATAACAAACTTTAATCATCTAAAACTCTAAGCTCTTTCGACCTGTGGGATGTGTTTTATGTTATTTCAAGTTGTCACATTAAAAAAAATTCACTTTAAAAAATAACCTACTAACGCACTGGCATTAGTTTTTGCCTTCGTCGGCTGCCTGCCTGTTATTGTGTCGAGACTAAGACAAACAAGAGAATGTAAAATAAAAGTAAAACTTCGTTGACCGAGAATTGGTAATATTGGCATTAAACAAGTATTATCTAAAAAACACAAATCGGTAGGAGTATCACAAACAAGAAACTAAATCGATGGTACGCGAGTTTGCTGTTTGCGAATTAACTTAGCTAATTTAAGATTTTCGAGTAAGCTAGTGACCTGATTGATTGAAAAAGGAAATGTAATTAAATTAATTTAAAAACTTTATGATAAGTATGATTCAAAAAGGGGCCATGTGAGTGTCATCACGACGCTTTCCCTCAATGCACTAACAACCTTGATAAATTAACTACATATATGACTTAAGAAAAAATACATTGGTGAAGGCTTCACCCAGGCTTGACCCACGTCATTATTAGAAATAATGGTATTCCCAGTGGTATAGATGATATATAGATAGCAAGTATGTATTTTTAAATTACATTCAAATATATGCATTAATTTCATGTTAGTTCATAGTGACTTTCTACAATCACATCAACAATTGTTTTTTATACGTCTTAATTTCACGATGAAATAAAAAACACGTATTGTTACGAATAATAAATGATATTGATCACTACAAATTGAAATAGCAACGTGCCAGTTACATGTAGTGCTCGAGTAACGGATGCAAATCACGAATCGAGTGGTGTATCGATTCTAACCGATCCGATTACTAACAATATTCGCTTCGACGACGGCTAATTGGAGTACAATCACGAAACATCACTGGGTCAGAGTTCAGTTAGTCCGTAATTTGAACGAGATTGTACTTACCGTCACAGTTTTGAGAAGTCACAAGAGAAAACTCAATAAGTTTGTAATTGAAATAATTTGAGTGATAATTGACCTAACTTGGCATTGTAATAGCACGTTGTTGGGCTAATATGGTGTTGTTTTAGGTCAGTTCTGTGCTTTTTTCCTCACCATATTTTACATCTAACTTCTTTGCTATGGAGAGTTTTTTTTAAACTTATTGGTGGGTTATACCATCCTTAATTACGCCGCAAAGCGATTGTTCATTGCAAATCATGGACATGTAGTTTTTATTGCTACATTTAACTAATAATGTGTTTTTTGATACATAACTACAATACGAAACCGAAGAGGTATTTAAAAGCTAAACCAATTTACTAATAAATAATGAAGTAATTTGAAATGCAACATATAAATGCAAATGATGATGTAAATGGCGCTAGAAGTTGGAATGCCGTAATATGGCGTCCGTTATTTTGGAGTAATTGATTAATTACTACGTTGTGTTAACAAGAATGAATAAGGTGTAGCCTCGGAGCAATGACATGATTCAACTCCTCAGTCATTGAAATATATTTTACAGTTTGATTCCCTTAGCTCCGTGGTCTAGCGGTAAGGCTCTAGAGAGTAGAGGCAAAATCATAATTTATTTTTTGTAAGATTTAATCCAGTTTCCTAGAATACTGGCAGGCTTTAGTCACCTGATTATCGGAAAATTAAGATGATTCCATATTTCTTAGGGCACGTTAATGTCGGTCTCGGTTACCACCACAACCGACGGTCGTCCACGGTAGTAGACGTTACTTCGCCAACCTGCACTTGTCCAGCGTGGTGGACTATGGCCAAATCACCTTATACAGGGTAGGCGCAAGCCCCACGACAGGGCAAATATGGCTTATGAGGATTCCTTTAACACCTTCGCCGCTAAGGCGTAGTATGTGTATATCGGGGAATGATGTTTTTAATTACACCCAAATATTGTAGACTCTTTTTAACTTAATATAAAGGTAGGTTACATCTAAATAGCATGAATGAAAAGGTTGATAAATTTGTAGACGAAGCGGCGTCTCTGCTATCTATCGGTGTCTCTGCCTACCCCAATGGGCAATAATGAAGTAAATATGTGTATGTAGGAATGTCCTCCCGTAAAATGAAGAAAATTTTTGGAAGGTGACGCTTTTTAGAAAAAAATGCAATGTATGAAATTCATCTGTGATTGTCAAAAATATAATATATTACTTGTTTGATTAAACTTTTGGATTCGCTGGAGCAAGTATATTTTAACAGATTTTCTGTCAAAGTTAAACATAATGCTGACTATTCTAAGCTGACACCTAGTAGTGCCATTAAACGCGGCATTATTTACTTCGTTAAAAGATTTTGCTTATTTAAAAGTGATTAAATTCTGTAATTTTATTATTCAACCGTGTACAATGCCACAGTACGTTGAACAATGTCTACTAAATTAATTTTCTCGCGCATGAATAATAAAGATTATATGTTTTATTCCCATCGAGTATTGTTAAGTTAGTGTCTTTAGATCAAAGAGCTGATATTATGTGAATTTGAATTTCTGCAGTAAGCTACCATATTAATATGTTATTTATTAAGTATCTAAATGTGTAAAATATCGAGTAAGAATATTTTTACCTATATCCTCTTCTCGTGACTGTTGATGTAAAACTTAATGTAGGGTTTATAGGTTTAAAAAATAGAAAAATATTATTCTTTCCTCACCCGCTGTATCTATCAAAGGTTGATCAACTATAAAAAAATACATGTCACCATGACACAGCAGAATTCTTAATGTAAGTTTACTCTTTTTCAAAGCCCGGGACGGTTAAGTAAAATAACATTAAAAAGTAAGTTAACTGACCTATTTTTCATTAGCAATAACAGTGTACTGCTACGTGATAAATTTACCTAATTCTAATTTAATATACAGTTGATTAAATTATGACACGGAATTGAATATATCAAATTTAATTTGCTTTAGGTGAACACAATGAGTAAAGTTATTTAAGTTCAATATCACCAAAGGTAACTGTGAAATAAATCAAAAATATATCTTTTACAATTTCTGCTAAAACTCAATAAAAATGAGCGCGTTATAGTGACAACATACATAGAAGTATTGGCCGAATTCTCAAATAGGTCTAAATTTTTCAGATCATAAGTTATTTTATAAAGCGGTGTTTTAAAGGATAACCACAGTCATCATTAAGATCGATTTAGTATGAAATATATGTTCTAAAAAAGAAGTAAGTTGAAAATTATTGGGACTTTTGTATTTAAAGGATATTTATTTAACTCTTCATAGCATAGGTGTGTTATAAAAAGTTGTCTTTTTTGCTTATTTGCTTGTGCTCCGGTTTGGTTTTGAAATGTACCTACCTTGTCTTTCACCGCAATACCTTTTACCATTTTAATTTTCCCATTAAAATAAATTCCGAATCAGGAATTCTGCCACTGACCCATCATAGCTGTTATTATTTGAACATTGTCTATTATCCATTATTATTGTCGGCCACCGTATTGTACTAGTGCAAGACAAGTAATATAACGGTAAGTACTGCCGTGATTGGGTTGCCCTTCATTGGGAAATTGAATAGGAAACCAACTGTTTGGATTCTGAGTGCAAGAACAATGTTACGGTGATTTTGGAATCATTTACCGAATTGAATAATACAATTGAAGTCGCTGGGTAAGATCAAGGTCTGTGGAAGTACTCGTAAAATGGCCGTTTTGAAGATTATAATGATGTGAATTGCTAATGGAAATGGTAAGGAAGAGTAGAATGCATGCAAACAAATAATTCTACGAAGGAAAGAAACAAGTATCATTCGTCGTGAATTAGTTTTTTTTGCAAAGGTGTGTAATATCATCGCATGCATCGGCCTATTAACACTTTGACTGTCCCATCACCAAATACATACAATACATTTAATTATGACTTCCATTAATAATAATATATCCTTAAACAACATTAGTCCGTTGCAATGCCTATAAGTCTTAACCGTTTAACTTTTAACTTTATTTATGTGTCTATTATTTCTAATTCAATATATCAGTTAATTTTCTTATTTTGTTGAGAAACAAACTGCAAACCAAAAAGAAGTTAGGTGCATTTTGAAGTAATTGATCGGTATTTTGATTTGTTTAGGTAGTTGTTAAATGTTAATTCTCAAAATGTTCTGCGTTTTGCGCAAATAAAGGTGATAGCCCGGATCTGCCACTACCAATCAAAACGGGGTGAGTTATTTTTATTCGTATTCTTTAGTTAACTGTGATAGAGTACAGATACACCCGTTTAGAGCCCTTTAGCCCCGAGAGAGTTTAGTAAACACCAAGAACTCCTCCAATTTCGATGTCGGTTAATGAATGAATAGGTATCTCTTGCGCACTTTATTTTATGCCACGTAAATGCATCGTTTCGAGGGTCTCTATTTGTTTTTAACTTTATTATCTTACGCTCATGAAGTACATACATTACATACATACTCACGCCGTTACTTCCCATTGGGGAGGCAGAGATGTAAAGTAAAACAAAAATAGCGGTAGCTGATTATTTAGGACAGTTTTGTTATAATCGTCGGTGTTAATTAATAGAGATAGATTTTTTACATACATATTCTCACGCCATTAGTTCCCATTGGGGTAGGCAGAGACTATCGATCGCCACTTCGTACGATCCTGGCAAACCTCTCTAGCTTTGTTTACATCCATCAATCTTTTTACTTGAAAATGATTGAATTACACTACCCCATATTTAATACTGGATTGAAATACGAGGCGACTAAGACCACAGCCTCACCAGGCGCGGCGATAAGTTCAAAGAAAAATCAAACATAGCCGCGAAATTCAAAAAACTTTGCATTGCTGTCATAGTGCGGTTTATACGGTCACGAGCAAGTGTGCGCAAGACTAGGTGGTCACATGACGCGCCCGCTGTTCTCTGTGTGTGGGTGAGACATTAATACGGGTAGGAGTGTGTGCGCTAGGCTAGTGTAGATAACCACAGTTTTCCATCTGATGGAGAAAGTAAGTTTTTCTGCTAAAGCGGTTTTAATCTTTTTGTTTATTTCATATGGTGGATATTAAGCATTAAACTTTAATATACGAATTAATATTGAAGTAACAATCGCCGTCAAACTAACACGCTGTATATAAACGTTTAATTTATTTATTTCGTAGAACGTACACATTTATATACAGACTTTAATATATATTCATTAATATAAATTAGACCTCTAAAATAGCAGGCACACCACTTGTTTTATAAATTACTATAGTATTTAAATTTTCGATCGCTCGTTTGTTCCAATCAATACAAAGATTATAACGAAAAACTATCCCTCATGTTTCAAAATAAAATCATACAAACATAAATATGGTGACGGCTTTAAACACTCGAAAGAGAGGAGTTCCTCAACCACTTTTGGGAATTGTAGGGAAAAGATTCTAAAACAAGGTGATGGATCTCCAGCTACTTCGCACAAAAATAACTTAAAACCCTGAGTTGCCTCAACCTCGTATGACACCCACGGGAATAAATTCGCTAGAGTTATTCTACGCTACACAGCCAAAATAACATCTAGAAATGCTAACGCATACTAATAGAAAGTAAAGTGCAGACTTAACTTAACTTAAAGTGCAGAATTGTATACTATTGAACTATGTTAACACTTAGACTGTCCAAACATTAGATATAAATAAGTAAATAAAATAAATTTATATACGAACATATTATACACAGATCAAGTTAGCCCCAAACTAAGTAAGACTTGTACTATGGGATCCTAGCTCAACGATATATTTATTATTATGTAAAACACATATAAATAACATCCAAAACTAAGAAACAATCATTTATGCTATGCTATGCTACCACATAAATGATGCTCTCAGCGGGGATCGAACCCGTAACCTCCGGATCGAGAAGCTATCCACTTGGCCACGGACATCATCCATATCATATTATGCACCAAAGAGCTGGGCTGGCTCGATACGCCCGTACATGCACAGTTTGTAACTAATAGGTTTTGCTAATTTAAGCTCGCAAAACCCTATAGTATTCTTATTACTATGATAGTTTATATTCAACTCAGCGTTCCTGACTTAAAATGGTGCAGGTAGTAATACTTCTGAAAATAAAACACAACTCTGCTATGTGGGTTTCCTCACGATGATTTCCTCCTCACAGTCAACAAGCTTGATAAATTAACTAAACATTTATTTAGACCCGACTCAGGGTTGACCTTAGATTCCCTGCACGAGAAGCGGTGACGTTCTTACTAAGCTCTCTCGTTCTCACAACAAAATGCTAACTGAGTCAAATGCTCTTTTGTTGCTGAAGCAAGTAAATGTTGTTATTAGTTATCTGTTTGATTATGTTTTTTTTCAGGAAACCTTAGATATTAATAAAATAACGCCATCCATTCCAAGCCTGGGCGGTCCACCAGCGATGGCCCTATAATTTTGAATCTTGTTCCTTAAAAAGGAATCCTTACGGTTGGATGCTTGCGAAGGTCAATCACTTCAGCTTCATAAATATTCACAAATCTATGTAACCGTTAGAGTCTGCTGCATATTAATAACAGAACATGATGAAGCAGTCTTTAGGTTTTATAGTTTGTGTCTTGGTAAATCACAAAGGTTGTGTGGTGATTCATGTTCTGAAGTTATTTTTTTGTCGTTTTCGGATCCAAACATACTAATAAATATTTCCTCTATAAAATAACATACATACATAGATATACTCACGGCTATAAATCCCTTAACGGGGTAGCCAGAGCTTTGGAATGAAAAATTCCTCAGCCACTTTTGGAAGTTGATTGGGGAAAAGATGGTAATAATAAATGGTGACGGTTGACGGTGATGAGTATTTTGGTGACGGGTCTCCAACCACATCGCCCAAAAATCACTTAATAAGCCCCTATACCCTTAGTCGCCTCTTACGATTACCCACAGTTAGAAATGGGGTAGTGTTATTCTAAGCCGACACTACACGGCAAAATAAAATAAGTATACACAATATATTCTGTGAAATAAGATTTTGTCCCTTATTATGGAGTTTAGAGATAAGGAGTCCATCTTCATTATGTAAGGATTTGTAAAAAGTGTCCGGCAAACATAACTAAATAATCGTTCGAGTAACTTCCAAATGTGGCTGAAGAATGTTTTGGTTCTTAATCTCTGGATACCTTTTTGAGGGATTTATAGCCGTGGGTATATGAATGTATTTATGCATGTGGTATATTTTAAAAAGTATTTAATTATTTTAATGAAATAATGATTCATCAAGTTTGTCCGATTTCTTTTAATCAAGGTTTAAAATTAAAAACATATTTGGTTTTTTTCTAAAATTTCCACCTTATTGCTGATTTTTTCAAATTTACGCTCTTGGAGATGGTGCTCTTTACCTTTGCCCTCCAAAGGTAGTATAATCCTATATTTATCTAGAATATTTGATCATGTGATGCTAAAAGTATAGACTTTTTTTCCAGTTAGCGTAGTATACAAAAAATAAAAATATATATTTTATTAAAAAAAATAGAGCTCTAATTACATAACACAGATGTATGTTATTTTGCCATAATTTATATTCTAAGGTTCATCAAACTTGCAAGCCTGTATCATTGTCTTTTTTAACATAACATAAACATAAACGTTCACGCCGTTTATCCCCGAAGGGATGGGCGGAGGTACTAATACTTCTGAACATCACGTGACTTTGTCACCTGGTGTTCAGAGTACCCACGTTTTCGTGGACAGTGTACTCACGTTATGCAGGTCAGGCCTATCGGCGTTTTGAACAAATACACTGTCACATGATTGTGAGTTTCGACAGTCCCCTCGATTTCCTTTCCTTCCCTCACCGTTAACAACCATGATAAATTAACCACACATATGTCTTTAGAAAATACAAATTGGTGTAGGCCCGACCTGGGATTTGAACACTAGTCGTTTGCACGATAACCGGTGTTCTACCCATTGAGCTATCACGGTTTGTGTAAATAAATCATTGTCTTTTTTATTTACTCATAAAAACCATCATCAGCCAGTAGACTTCCACTACTTGACATAGGTCACAAAGATCTTACAACGACCACTCCTGCGCTGCCCACATCAAAAACGAAAAACTAAAATGAAACCACAGTCTAACGCAGTCAAGATCAAAACCAACAACAAACCATGTTCTTATCTCCCGATAAACTCACGCAAATCTATTCAAACAGCAATACTCGATTCCAAACATCGATAAAAGTGGTCGATATAAGAATCGAACATGATGAAAATCTCATTTATAGCCTATCAACTATCGAACAATGGGGTAAGCTAACATTCGTGCTACTCGAGAGATTACGTGGTGCACAATTTGCGGTAATCAGTAATAGCAGGTCAAAAGACACCGCTGTGTAATGACAGGGTCGGGGTTTGAGTCTCGCACGAGAACCAATATCAGGACTATTACGGTTGCAATCATTGCTATTCTCGAATCAGTAGCTTTATTATGAAATTTTTCGATGCGATACATCGTAACGTAGCTTTGCCAGAGTGGAGTGAGCTGTTAGAGACAAATGTGACTTTGGTGGAATTGAATTTGTGTGAGTATATTTGTTTAAAATAGGATCGATCGGTTAGGAATATAACGACGATAATAAAACAATAATAATGAAATATTTGTTTTTAATGTTAAAACTAGTAACTTTATTTATATGTAACCACAGCGTTCGAATAGGCAAGCTCATGGATTTAAAAAATAATTTTGGTGGTTAATAAGAACAATATTTTTAATTGTGTGATTAAGCATGTGATATTTGAAATAATATGGGTTTACGGTTGTCCTAAACAAGTAAAACCATTTTGGTTGTATACATAAATGTTTCGTTATACTTAATTTTATTAATGTATGTATATAATTGTTTCAGGTTGCTAATTATATGTTCAGCGCTGTCGTTGACTCAGGTAAATATCATTATTATGACTATTTTTTTTACAAGTAACTTGCGTATTATATTAACTCAAAGTTTTTTTTTTTAAATCCATTTGTTTTCTCTTGTGCATATATATGCCTGCCACAATAATATTATAGAATTATAGTTAGAACTAGCACAACAACACTAAAAAGGGTTCAACTTTTGTTTAGCTATAATCACTGGATCCATTACTTCATTACTAATTCCAAGTTTAAAAGTATAAAAATTGTTTTAACTATTTTTGATCAGCCAGGATTAGCCATAAACTTATAGAAGGTTTCGATTGCTGGCTAGGATTATCATCAATAATATTAATGGTTATATTTAAAAACGCAAAAAAAACATTTGAAATAAATTACACTATCTATCGGCAAATACTTATTTTTTCTGTTTCGGCTTATGATTAGGGATCGGCTTACGTGACTAAGGGTAAAAAAGATTTTGATAGAAAATAATGAGTGAATAGTTAGCACTTAGCACAGAAGAACACACGTAATATGCGTAAGCCTTTTCGACACAGATACTATATTATTATTAGTGCGTAGCGTAAATATACTTTTTGTTTGATGAATACATTTAAGTGATAGCGTAAGAGCAAACCGTTTCTAGTTTATAATTAAATCAACTTTTGACTTTGGGATATTTTAATCGCGTGTTATTACATGGTTTTTTAAAGCCCGACGTTTCGAAAACTTTTTAGTTATCATGGTCACGGGAAGACTGAGGTGTTATTTGTCATCATACAGTACTATAAAATTATTCATACTAACTACCTTCACAAAATTTAAGTTACATTTGCGTTTTGCGTAGCAAATATTAAATCGAAACGTCTAGCTTTAAAAAACCATGTAAAACACGCAATTAAAATATCCGAAAGTCAATAGTTGTTTTAATTATAACTAGCGACCCGCCCCGGCTTCGCACGGGTGCAATGCAAAATATACCTACCTACGACAGAATGTCCTTATACACAACGTTCACAGCTTTTTTGTCATTAGCCAATACAAACATGTTTTGCTTAGACGTTACTCTTGACAGCGCGACATAAATTGGCCATGTGAAAAACACTCAACACTCAAGAAAAGATACTTATTCTATTCTCTATATTATTTTTATTAATTCTTGATATTTTCCTCGCTAGAGAGCTCCGATAAACGCGTGCGATCGACATGTATAGGCACGCGCCGCCCGGCGCAAACAACTACGACCCTGCATTTTAAATTTGTAATATCTTCGGTAATATTCACTTAAATTACATGCTGTAAAAAGCATATTAATCTATAATAAATGCACAATTTATTTAAGGTACTTATTTGGATAAGGATTAATGCTGTATTGTTTAAGATCACTTCGTAAATAAAAATTATTTGGTAAAGAACAATGAAAATGGTTATGCTGGGTTATCCCTAAGAGATAGACATATACCATTTCGGACTTTTTGGTTGAACTTTTTAAGGTGAACAATACTGTAGTACATTATTTTGGTCTATCTCGTAGGGTTCAGCCAGCGTTTGCAATATAAGCGCAAAAAAACGTGCTTATTTACGACATCACATTAGAAACCTTTAAATTTATCAGTGTTTTTATACTAAATTATGCATTTATTATACATACAAACCTTTTTTAAGAATTACTCTATCTATTAAAAAAAACCGCATCAAAATCCGTTGCGTAGTTTTAAAGATCTAAGCATACATACGGACATACAGCGAAAGCGACTTTGTTTTATACTATGTATTGATGTGCAATCGTGAAAGTCTTAGAAAATACTACATTTCTAGTTTAGACTGAGCTTATTAACCTTATTTTATAAACTCAAAGAGTTTGTTTGGCTAAACGCGCTAATTTTTTGAATCAAAGTTCCAAAAAAAAAACTGTCTTACATACTCCATTTACCGGAGAAGCCCAAATGCTATGTATCAAAAGAAGTAGAGCAACAATTAGAAGTGTAGAAAACGGGAATCAATCCAGGAAATTAGGGTCTTGCGCTTGAAGTTCAACGTTTATTGGCTCAGGTAGTTAGCAATGTAATACAATTGTATAACCATCATCGCAACCAGTATCCACTGCTTAATATATAGACCTCCCAAATATGACAGATTTTGCGCCGCTCTCGACTACTTATACGCTATCTTCACCAATTTGCCGATTTACATTGAATCCTGATCACATCTAGTTGTCTAGTCTGTAGCTACTACTCCGTTACTTCTTAGTTATGAAAAACTAACTATTGAAAACCTATTTAAAATTCAACAAAAAAACTACTCGTAAGAATAAAAGATGCATAAAGGAAAGAAAAATTACGACACCACCGGTGGGGTTCGAACCCGCGACCTTGGGTATACGCCCCCGTCGCTCTGCCAATTGAGCTACCGTGTCAGTGCGAAAATTAATTATTAGTAATAATCCCTACATGAGGTTTTCATGTCAAAAACATTCAAATTATACTCGTAAGAATACTCATTATTGCACATCAAAATTAAAAAGTGTTATTGGAATAATATTCAATTACAGAAGACCTATTGTTGGTCTTAAGTGATCTTTTTCAGATAACCTTTAGATGGGGAGCCAGTAAAGGATGTTTAACTACAGTTAGTTGTAGAAGATGTAGACGAATTGTATTAGAGATTAACATAAATTTAACATAAAAATACATTTTACTTTGCAGCCAACTAGATCCGCAGTGCCACAACATGACCCTTCTAATGACGAAAGTTCTTCTGAAAACGTGACTGAAATATCAGTCGTTTCTGTGGCTTCATCGTCATCAACAGCTACATCATCAGAAATACTGGAGAATGAAGGATCTGGGGATGATCCACCAGACCCTGAACCACCTGGCATTAATAAGGTATTTTATTTCTTATCACTACATACATTTAAGATTAAGTACACTATAATTCTTTTATATACAGTTAAATGATTTTAAAAAATTCAATGTAGATTTATGAATATTTTCTTTGAAAATTTATTATATGAAAAGTATTTTAAATAATTGATATGCCATTAATATCTTCACTATAATTAATTTATTCATCATCCACAGAACGAAACGAGAGAAGCGCTGAAAACGGACAGTACAGAGCAAGATCCAGTAAGTAAACAATACATTAACAAGCATAACACTTAACGACATTATCTAACTAACTAACCGGTACAATTAGCACCCAATTGCAACGTTTACGCCTACATACTCGTTCGAGTGGAAACCACACAGCGAGGCCCTAGCACGAGCGCTGTTTTATCGACACGATATCGGTTAAATAAATAAAAAAATATACGGACATATTATACACAGATCAAGGTAGCCCCAACCTAAGTAAGACTTGTGTAATGGGATAATAACTCAACGATATATTTAATATTATAAGATGCAAATATAAATACCATCCAAGACTAAGAATAAATCATTTAAGCTTATCACATAAATGTTACTCTCAGCGCGGATCGCACCCGCTACCCCCAGACCGAGAAGCTAGTCACCTATCCACTCTGCCACGGACGTCGTCAATGTTAGAATGAGATGATTGTAAACGATACTAAGTAAGTGCGAAAGAAACTGTGCGAAGGCTGTTTTATACCACGCGATATCTAGCCAATTAGTCGCTCGTACTTGCTATGCAGATACGCGGGAGCTACTACACACACCAAATACAAAAGCAAAAAAGTTTATGCAATTGAATTCACCATATTCACTCGTAAAACATTATGAATATACAGTATTGCATAGAGGTTAAGTTTTATCAACTTGTTTTATCTATTTAAGTTTTATTGTTGGAATGTCGATTTAGTAATATTTCTGTTTGTGTTTCATAAAACGATGATGAATTAACTATACTATCTTAGGTTAGGAATCTAGTGCAATAAGTGCAAATACATGCATTAATACACTATTAGATTCGATTCACAGGGTTATATGAAATCTTTTGATGCCGTTATCTTTCGTTAAATCAAAAATATTTTTTTAGATACCAAGTTTTGTTTACTAATAGAAAACCTATAACAATCGCTCCAACAAAATATCGAAATGCTTAGTAGCTTATCACGTGAAGCACGATTAGATTAAACAGTTATTAATATTCGGACTATAACCACCCAAGATTAGCATTTATGGAACAATGCAGTCCTGCGTAGATATGTGTTACGGTGTTTTATACCCATAGCGTCTACGAGGGAGCTTTGAACTAGATATCGCGGGGTATAAAATAGGCATCTCTTTCGCACTTACTTAGTAGCGTATACTTTCTTCTCTTTCTAACCGATGTATTGACGATAAAATGGCGCTCGTGCTAGGCTTCCGAGGCGGTTAACATACGTTTTTTTGGTTAAACAATAGTTTGGCTTTCATTTGCTTGGCCTTCATGATATAACATCAATTTGATCAAAAACGTTTTTTTTAATTGAGTAACTATTTGATTATAAGCTTAGCATAATAGCAGTGAAAAGATAAAAGAGTAATTATAGTAGAATAGAATATACTAAGTATAGCATTATCTTAAAATCTTTTTATTGCACATGGATACTTGATAAATATTGTTATACACGAAGTTAAAAAAAACTTACAAAACTACCTGCCGTTAAAGTTTTGGAACAAGTTTAAAAATATTTTTATGTTACTAATTGTTTTACGCAAAAGTTTTTGTGCTGTTAATACTTTTAACACATTTTGAATTCTATGAAAAACATTATTTCTTATCAAGATAATCTAAGGCAAGAGTTTTATTGTACTGTTTGAATTTATGTGTGATGCAATGCATCTTGCAATAAATTTCTTATAATTGGATTAGTGTAAACATAGTGTAGATATTTTTGATTGAGTAATTTAATTTTATATGGCAAATTGGCCTTTTAGTTGGTTTTAAAATGTCGATTTTATCATACATACAATAACGGAAAGGCTTTGTAATGCTTCAGTAACAGATAATAAATATCCTTGTGGAAAAATAACCTAAGAGTTTAGTTTACTGGTTGGAATGATAGTGGTAAGTTAGTTACCATGAGATGTTAAGTATTAACTTCCAACTGAATGAATTGAGTATTATAATATATATATATATATATATATATATATATATGTATATAATTGAGATTATCCACCACATCAAATTTTAACTTACAATGCAAAATATACGAAACAATCGCCCGATTTCTGAATTTAGTATTCCAGCTGAGGGAAGTATCGTTCTGTCGCATTGAAATCTTAACAACTGAATGAGACAAAACGATACTTAAGTCGTTCTCAGCTTGAATACTCAATTCAGAAATCGGGCGAATATATGATAAATCTAAAAACCGCAAAATGAACTAACTACTAGTTTACAACGCAAACTATACAATTGAATCCCCGGCATTGTAATTGGCCACTACATGGTAATCAAACACGCGCCTCTTATTGCCAACTTTGTTCTATTCATTTAGATCGAGTAATTCCGGCCATACATTGAAATTAATGGCAATAAATTTGTGTGCGTATTCTAACATTAACTTCACATCATTTAGTTATGATTTTAGGGCATATCGTGACTTCAGTTTTTTTTACAATTAGATGCCGTTAAAATTAAACAAAGAAAACATTTGGAACCTCAAAATGTCTTGAGATTATTCTAATTTTTTTTGATGAATACTATTAAACAAAGCCGCTAACAGAATAAGAAACTTCTGTCGGATTCGCTCGTGCTTTGTAAAAAGGCACAATGAAACAAATTCTTCAAGTTTTTTCAGCTTCTTTCATTGTTTACCTCTGTAACTATATTGTAGAAACACTACAGTATATACCCTACTTAAGCTTATTCACGAGAATTAATTTTACTTTTAAACAAGTTCGGTTCACATAAAAATAAATTTCAAAAACTATCTTATACTGTTATTTTACTATATTTTCTACTGAATATAAAGTAACTTATTAGAATAGATCAATTCCTACGCATTATAATGAACTGCGCCCTTATTAGTTAAACATTATAGGATTTTAATGTATAGTTAAATAAAAACAGTTTCATTACTCTGAATTCAACCAAATATATATGTTTCCCGTATTTTCGTAAATGTCTCCAGACGATGCAAAAGAAAATGAATCTTTTAGGTGAATAGTACATACCGCTAGTCTACTTCATTAAAAGACAATTACCGCTCCTGAGCAAAATTATAGTAAATACCTGTAACGTCGAGGCAAAGTGCTTACAATTACTTTAGTTTTGATTTTACCGCTTCAACCATAATGTCTTCATTGTTATTTCCAAGTGAATTCACTGAAACTGTTTTTTAACTGTTGTATTTAATATTTTTTATTTGAAATCTCCATTTCATATCGAGGCATCTGCATCTTTAATTGCGAGTAGAACTAAACAATGTCTGATTTTCTCTTCTACATTATGTTACTAAGTAACTCCAACTCATTACCCTATTTCGCTAATTACTCTGCTAAAACCTTAATTCGGTCTGAATTCCTTTGTTGCGCCGTGGTCATTATTCGTGAGAAGTAGTACCTATTCTAGATAGGGCTCAAGACGTGTTTTCACGAATGATTTGATCTCTTCGCGTGATGTTCCTCGGCGGTGATGTAGGCTGCGATACCTGACCTGGCGTACGCATGCGTGTGATCGCTGATAACGAACAGCTAGATGACTCCATTTTGTTGCGTATACTTTCAATTGGACTTAAATAACTCGTTGAGGGTGTGGCTTTATGGATGTTTGTTTTAAAATAATGATCCTGTACCACTGTTTTGATTATAAAAACTTTTCTGTAAAAAACTGGTCCATGGACTTTGTTTAAACCATCGCAAAGAATCATCATAAGCGGTAGACGTTTACTGCTAGATGTAGGCCTGCCCAAAGATTTTCACAAGGTCCGGTCCTGTGCTACTCTCTACAATGGCTTTCCGCCACTTTTATCGGTTCACCTTGTCGCCTACCCACACTGCGTCGTTTGGTGCGTGCCTACTCTCCAGAACCTTTAAGTTCAAACGGCCGTCGGTTCTGTGTGCAATATGTCCTGCCCATAGCCAATTTGGCTAGTTTTCCTGGATTGTGTAGAAGAGCCGTAAAAATCTACTTGTTGCAAATTCAATCGATTCAATCGGTTGCCTCAGATCCTTCAAACGAGGCCACGTACATTTCCCGTACGCTGCTAATCCGAATAAAATTATTTGCTTATTTATTTATTTATTTATTAGTTCGGAATACTTACAGCTAAATAATACAACAAATGTTTACAAATTCAGTTATCGACTAAGCCAATAACAAGTATTCGCAAATAAAGTTAGTTATAAGTATCTATATACTGGATCAAGAGCACTATTAGCATTATCGTGCTAGTCTAGTATTTGATAGCTTACTGGATAAAAATGAATTCTTAATAGACATAAAGGACTCGACTCAAAAACTGTTCCATAAATCTGAAACAGTATGTTTCCCCGTATTTTCGCAAATGTCTACCGAACGATGCAAAAGCGAACGAATCCTCAAATCGATGAATGTTATATACCGTCTTTGAATCCTTTTTTTCAGTTATTTGTGTGGTTAATTTGTCAGGGGTTTTAGAAGCGAAAGAAAACTACATCGTTCACTTTTTCATGTGCCACTATTAGGTAAAGTGGGTACTTTTAACATTCAGAAAGTAATCGATTAATGAAAAAGCAGGAACACTTATAGTTACTATCCAACAGTGCCGTTAAACTTTCGGTGAATCTGTTATTCGGTCAATTTGTTCAAGGCAAATCACCGATCACTCAACACCCAATTACTATTAAACGCCCAAAAGTAAAAGCATCCGCACCTAATCTTGCCTGTCATTGCGATCGAAAGGTTTAGTTAATAGGCTAGTTGAGCGTAAGTAGCCATATTCTCACTCTATTTTGGCCTGATTATTTCTTTAATGCAGGCTTTGTGCCTCTATTATAGTGACGAATGCTAAGCGTTAAAATTATTTGTTGAATTCGAACAGTTGTCCATTTATTTGTAGGTATTTTAGCGTCAGTAAATGTGTTAAATCAGGCGGCTTTTTGACTCCCATTTGTATTATACATTATATTTGTAGTTATTGACATAGCTGCATAGCAATTTTTCATATTGCTCGTGCAGATTACACTATTTAAGTTGCAGCTAACATGTCTTTGGCGACGAATAAGGAATTATCACCAGTAAAGATAAACAAAGATATCATGATTTAGTATTTAAAAAACCTGGGTTAATATTTCAGTAAAGCTCTTTTAGGACGTTTATAAGTTTGGCATAATGGTTGTTTTCTTGGATGAAAACTCAAAGAGAATACTATGATTACCCACATTCGTTCTTCTCCAATATCTATCTTTAAACTATAGGAAAATAAAAAAAAGTATTCTTTTCTCTATCTTTTTCACAACTTTAAAAAGTACTTTAACTAAATTTTCGGTAATTAAATTTATATTTAAAAAAGAAGGTAAATGAAAATCATACCTTTTTAAAAAATATATAATTCGGTATTTTAACTTAAGAGCAAGTATTGTAAGTAGTAAGTAGTTTCGGTTTGCTATTTATGACGAGTTTATTAAAAAAAACCTTTTATCAATAATAATAACCAAGATATCTCGGTGGTTAGAACATGAGCTACTCATGCATAGAGGCGTCTCGGTTTGATCCCCGAGTCAGACCTACACCAATGTGTCTTTCCTAAAGTCATATCTGTGGTTTAATTACTTGGTAGTTAACGGTGAGGGAAAACACCGTGAGGATGTTTACTTATCCCACATGACTAAGACTTGTGGGATAAGTGAACATAGTAACACTTAGTTGTACTTAGGACAGTAAATGCCTCAATACCCATTTTTGTGCACGACTAATAAGGCACTACAATTTTTGAAGAACTTTATGAATTTAATTTTCGACTAAAGCGAGATCACACATTTAGGCACGGCTTATTAATATTATCTTTAGGTACGGCCCATTTACATTTCAGCATCTCTGTTTGCTTCATCTGATTCACCATGAATCTGTTTACTCATCTGACAGCCGTGTCAGTGACCTTGAAGCACTTTTACATTAGCGAAATTGGGGCCCATCGGCCGCCCTCGTCATGCGAACGAAGTTGGCATACTTTCCGAATTTTTTTTCAGGAGGCCTAGTACAAGCGCTATTTTATCGACACGATATCGGTTGGAATGATACGACAGTATTGGATACTAAGTAAGTGCGAAAGAGATGGCGGTTTTATACCACGCGATATCTAGCTAAAAAGTCGTTCGTATTAGCTATGCGGATTTACTTTAGTTTCGTGACTCTTTACAACTAGATTGGTGCATTATTGGTCGCAGACGATAACTCGCCGGTTTGTTTTCATTTTGCTGGAAGATAATGACTGTAATAATAATGGTAATGCTTGGACTACTAAGCTAATTCTTATATTCTATTTTATAGTCACGTTGTCAATATCGATGCAATTTCGTGTTCTGTTTGTCTAGTTTTTGAGTCGTGATCTAATTACGATGCGACATTTAAGGATTTATTACCTTATTAAAAATAGGCTAAATGCAATTCGAAGGGTTTTATAGCAGCTAGAATTCACGAGTTATGTAGATATAACAAGAATAGCAGTAGTGTACAAAGTTAACACTTTATCTACATACGTTGGGGCAATCTACTAGTCATAACATTACATGACTAATATCATCACAATCCAAAGCTAAAAACAAGCATTCTTATTGTTCATTATCATTAATAATTAAATAAATAATATACATACATAAATACTTGTCCTTAACTGGGACCTCACCGGTGACCTCGAAGCTTAACGACTTCATCAAATACGTCCTTAAGAAGTTATATCATCAAGGATATCTACGAAAAACAACACACGTAAAACGTCTAATAAATAATCTCATGAATAAAACCTTCCAAGCTAAACATGGTTTCTTGTACAAAGACTCATAACTCAGAAGGAACGCTAATATTATTTCGTCAGGCAAGGACCGGAAGGATGCAGTTAAACCAGCTTATCTCATGGCTATCTTTTATTACAAAACTTGCCAATGCGAGACTTACAAGTGTAACTCACTTACAACTATTATGAAAGATTACGAATATTATAATGAAGACGCTCAAACAATGGCTATTCATAATTTTGTTTGCCATTTAAACGCTTCGGTGTACTTGGGTGTTAGTATTGATACAGGCCATTAAATCGTTGTCTTATCCTACATGTTATGCAATCTTACATGTTTAATTGTTTTTTATAAAGAAAATTGAAACATACATAAATAGAGAGCTATACTTATCACTTTCTTCAACTCACCTTATACGACCAAAAATCCAAAAAACAAGTACCTAGTCAGAGCTGACGGTTCAACTATTCCTTAGTTTTTTTGGGAAAATAAGAGGTGCAGTTTAAATTAGGTATACTTTTCCTTTAACTGCTGATACGACGTCAATATACATAGATAGTTCATCCATTTAAGCATAGTTAAGTTCTATAAATGATATTACCTGAGATACGGGCGATGAGTCTAGTTCAGTCGATACCAAAAAATGTATAATATTTTTTATGAATAAATTATTATTATTATTATAAATCAACCTTTACACATAATGTCGGTTCAGGAAAACACTACTTCATCTAGCAGTATGGGGCACGCATCTTATGGGTCAATTATAGGCAACGGGCTGTTAAGTTAATGCCTCTTATTTTAGTTCAACCAAATCTTTAAATTACTGTCGACCTCAAATTTCAAAGGAATCTAAGGAATTGTTTATTCCATAGCCTCGGTTTTTTAATTGTTGAAGTGAGTATAGTTAAATATGACAAGTAGATCTTTCTGCAGTTAAGTTAAGTTAATATTATTTTAATGTAACAAATCGTTAATGTTATAATTACAATTAAGTTATACGTAACATGTTATAATTGATCTTTAATGTACAGGTGGTTTTCATCTCAGAGAAGAACAGCTACATCCCGGTGAGCATCAAGCCGCGGTCCCCCCAGGTGGACTCGACGTGGCGCGAGCCCCCGACGTGGGAGCGGGAGTACCGCCGACAGCGGAACAACGGCAGTCGGGTGCAATGTGAGTATCTAGTTCTGTACTTAGTCTTTGTCGTAGGGGATTAAGTTATTTGGATAATTCTTTTAATATTTGTAAAAAGGTTTTTTTTTGCAATTTACAATAGGAATTAATACAATGTTATTTTATTCACTAATTTGCAATAAAATTCCTTAAAGGCATGGAATCAGATTCTTCAGTCACGAATGAAGGATTGTTGGTGATGGGTTTCCAACCTCCCGGGAGATAACTTACTTAAAATTGTCGTATCGTAAAGAAATGGGATAATGCTAATCTAAACCTGTTTTTTATAATAACTTCACAATAAAAATATCTTAATATTACTCATATATTTTCGCATAGACATATTCCATTTACATTTCTCGTGTTCATTATGTTATGTTAAATCAAAAGAACGTACAGATAATATTAAAAAGACATAACAAAAGTATACTTAGTAAGACTAAAAAAATCTTGCAGCAACAAAAAAGCAACAATTAGCTTGTTTTATCAGAACACATTTGTTTTTATATCTGCAGTAGTGTTTCGGGTATGAGAGAACGTGGCTCCTCACGAGCGTATTAAATAGAACGTGGACATTGCGAAAGACACTGGCAGATGTTATCGATATCCGCCTCGGTTGGCCAATCCTTCCGAACATTTCACCACTTTTACGATTTTACCGCGAATAATTGTTCGTACGAAGGGTTAAGTAAGATTATTTAACTGTTTTGTCTTGTCTAGTTAAGGAGGCTATTAGTTATGCTCCGTAAAATGATTATGAATTGGACTTGAATGATGAAACGGCAGAATGAAGTTTATTGTATAGTTTTTTTTTTATTTTATAACTCGTATGATTGAAAGAATATTTAATACGTTCAGAGTCTTTTAACTTTAAATTTAAAAAGTTGATATTGATAATGATAGTTACTTATTATACTTGTTACTTATTATTAAAATGTCAAAATCATCAACTGATAACCGTTCGTTTCATACTCAGTTTTAGGTGCATGAACTATAGTCCCACAATCCCAGAGTGTGAATTAATATTATTACTTACATCATTTTATTTCGTTTTGAAAATTAAAATTTATATGCCAATGTTTATCATATTTTTGGTTTTATTCCATAATTGGAACAAACATCCTTTCTTTCTTCTGTTAAATCAATGCAAATCTAATCCAACAAGAAACGTGACCATTTTTTATTGGTACTCGTTATGATTGTTGCATTTGGCACAGATTTTGTTGACGTCAACTTTGGAGTAATCACGGTAAAACGCGCCTTTTGTTTACGTTCGATGCGACAAATCGGAACTGTTTTTGTAAAGATAAACATGACTTATAATCTGTCATGTCATGTACAATCAGTTACTAGACAAAAAATAATAATAATTTCGTATGATCGTTTTAAAGAAGGTATTGGATATAAACATTAGTCTTTAAAAGAATACCGAGACGTGTTTGCTGACACAGTGGTCCAGTAGTAACCTAAATTATTATTTCGTATTAGGTCGTAAGTTTGATTGGAAGTTTGTTTCACTTTGTATGTGTCACAGCCATTTAGTTCATCCAGCTAACACAACTCTGTTTCTTTAATTTTTAGCTAGGTTTTTTTCAGTGTGTATAGTTTTATTTTACTATTAAATATTTTTTATTGTCAGATATCGAGGCGGAGTGTCAAGACGACTTCATGAAGATTCGCGTCGGGTTCAACGGATCGTTCACAGGCCTCGTTTACTCCGCAGGTGAGAACGGTAACACGAAATTGAAATTGTGTAAGCAAATGTCGATAATGTCAGTAGATCATTGGATGTTATTGTGGTAAAACTGTTTTTGTTGTGGTTTGTTGGAAATATGCTTGTTGTTTTATCATTATCATTTAGTTGTTCAATACTAATTTAATCGTTTTTTCGTACATTAGGTACTAACGTTACAAACTATTCGCATGACCCCATAAGTTTTTTTTCATATATAGGCTATAATCGTACATAAAATATGAAAAATAAGAACAGTGATTCAGGAAGGGTAAGTGTTTCGCGTAGATATGAGATATTGTCCGCATCTTGTGAACCACATTGGAGGCATTGTATGGTACTCCAGCCCGGCTAGTACGAGCGGTGTTTAAACTAGTTATCGCGTGGGATAAAGCAGCCATCTCTTACGCACTTACTTAGTATCGTATACTGCCATCTCATTCTAACCGTTATCGTGTCGATAAAATAGCGCTCGTGCTTGCCCAGCTGGTATAAAAGACATACCTATTACAATCTACAACAAATCGATAAATTCACATAAAAATCTAAATGAAATATAAGAGGATATAAAGAATATTTTATTCCTTAGTGGAAGTTTTAAATATCTCTGTCTTATTTTAGGTAATTTATTTGTACTGTTCGGGCAGCTCAAGTACAACGGAACTAGACTAATTATACGATTAGCTGGTATAATTGTTATTCAGTTTCTTTTTAATGAGTTTGTGAGAAATCAATGTTTTTTTATAAACAAAAACATCTAGGCTCGGCCCGTATGACCTTAAGTAACGAAGTGAAAAAGTTTTACAAATTTAATCAATTATTAATTAATTTAAAAAAAAAATGAAGCATACGGAAAAAATATATATGAGAAAACTTCGGTAAAAGATTAAATTACATACATACATAGATTTTATATGAGTGGTATATAAGCGATTATTGTGACAAACATATATTATTACAAAAAATAAAGTTAAAAGCTTTAGATAAAAAAATATGAACCAAACCAAAACAACAAAAAAAATGAACATTGATTGAAATCCATATTTTACTAAATAATCCATATATCCCCCAGGCTACTCCTACGACCCGGACTGCATGTACATAAACGGCTCTGGACGGGACTACTACGAGTTCTACATCCAGCTCAACCGGTGCGGCACGCTGGGCCGGAACAGCCAGCATGAGGACTCGAGGAAACATCCCACTGTGAGTTTATATGATATTGAAGTATTCTTATTCAAACGAAACTGAGTTTAGTTTGTACTGAAATATTCTTATTTAAACGAAATATAATTATTCTCATATATTTGGTATTGCGTATTAACGGGTCAGGTACAAACTATCGACAGAAGAAAGACTGACACTGAAGGTTAATTAGGTACGAGGAATAGATAAAAACATAACATAACATAATAAACATAAACGTTCACGCCGAATATCCCCGAGGAGGTTGGCAGAGGTACTAATACTTCATAAAAAGATATCTTTTGATCAGTTTAATGGTGTTTTCAATGTGGTACTACTCGATACGGACTAAGAGTGCGGTGGCAAGTGAACGTATAGTGTGATATGTTAAATAAATATGTCACACTTAATTATTGTGTAACGTCGTGATTTACCAACCTAAGACTTATAGTATCAAAGAAAAATAAAATACATTAAATATGTAATATTTTATATTCTTTCCAAAATATAATAACTTAGATTTTCTTGGGGCTTAAACTAGTAAATAAAGGAAAGAAAAATTTCGATACCAGCGGGGATCGAACCCGCGAAAAAAAATATCTGTCCTTTATTTATTGGTAATAGTCCCCACATGAGGTTTTCATGAACAAAAACATTCAAATTCTTTTAAATGACTTGGTTATTAATAGAAACGTTATCCACCATTAACCTCCCCAGAAGAACCTAATGTGGAACACGATCACGGTGCAGTACAACGCGCTGATCGAGGAGGAGTTGGACGAGCACTTCAAGGTCACCTGCGAGTATGGATACGACTTCTGGAAGACCGTGACCTTCCCCTTTCTTGATGTTGAGTGAGTTTTTGATGTTTTTTCTAATACTTGTACTTTACGTGTCCTTTTACAATAGTTGGTAGCAAATGATAGTTTGGGTCATATAAGAGTTTTTAAAAAACGTCGAGATAGTCATTGGCATTAATATATGAGAAATGAACGTGCTTTAATGAATATTTAATTTAAAAGATTTATTTTTTTGCTGAGTTATATCTGAGTGTGTTCATGACTAGACTAAGGTTAGGAAATCCTTACGTAGATAATTTTCTTTAAAACCAGTTTTCGCATCGTATATTTTGAGCTTTTACATTTTTCGAATAGATCTGTTGACTGGATCTATCATTTTGAGACTGTTTAAGTAATAATTTTATCAATATTTTAGGGTAGCAACAGGAAACCCCGTGGTATTCACCCTGCAACCTCCGGAATGCTACATGGAGATCAGGTCTGGATACGGCGCCACGGGAGCCAGGATAGCAGGTCCGATCCGCGTTGGGGATCCGCTGACACTGCTCATTTATATGAGGAGTGCTTATGGTGAGTATAACGTAGTTACAGAACATACTTATACTCGCGGCTATAAAACCCTAGAAGGGGTAGCCAGAGATAAAGAATTAGAAATTCCTCAACCTGTTTTGGGAAGTTGAGTGGGGAAAAATTGTGAAATGAAGGTTGTTGGTGATGGGTCTCCAATCGTATCGCCCAAAAAATCCTTAAATCCTTCTTCTTCTTATTCCTGAAATCCCAGTTTCAGAAGTAAATAAATAAAATACTGCTTAGATAAAGATGTATGTATGTAACTTGACAATTCAGAATATTAAAACGATGTGAGTATAAAATGATGTGTAATGTTTTAGAAAAGCACAAACATATCTTTCCGTGTATTTTGTATGATGTGATTAAGGATGATTGGGGCTGTTGAGTCATAATTGGAAGATGTGGCGTCTTGACCCATTACCAACAACCATCTTTTTCCTACATAACTATCAAAAACGGCTGAGCTAGCGGCTAATTTTAACTTTTCAAAACTTCAGAAATGGTTTCCATCATTCGACTTTTATTTTATTTGCACATCGTAACACTAATCGACGTCGTTATTTTCAAATCTTTATATTCTGAACTAGATTGTCATAAACGTTGACAATACTCGAAATGTCATTATAATTTTCTGAATATAAGTTCCAGCGTGGGAACAATGAGCGTGATCATCACCTTTTTTGTGACGACCTTTTTGCGGTTTATCACTTTCGTTCTATTCATGTTTAAAAATAAGTTTCAGTTATAGACACTCTAGCTTTTGTGAGAATTTACTAAAATGACCGTTAAACGATTAGGCCTACTTATTAAGACTAAACCCCTTTGAAAAAATAAAGCACGATTGTATTCGAAAACGTTATTTATTACAGATTCTGTAAGTGTAATGTTTAAAACTGTTGTTGCTAGCTGTTGCTCGGGTAAAAGTTGAAAAGTAAAAAGTTATGTAGCATTTATTTACAAGTTCTGTGTTTTCAGTTTGTTCCTTCTAAATTCCTTCAGTTATTTCATACGTTAATATATGACAAGTAATGATAACATTGGTTTGCATAGTTTACAGAATTTATTGATACCCAAAGAGCATTAGGAGTCGGATTTTTTATTCCAATGTTTTCCGTCTGAATATCACGTGAGATTCATTTAAACTAGTGTTCATAGTACCCACACTGTCACATGACTAAACTCAACTCAGTCATGTGGGTTTCCTCACAATGTGTTTCTTTATCTTTATCAATCATAAATAAATTATTTACACATATGACTTTAGAAAAGACACATTGGTGTAGGCCCGACTCAAGACTCGAACTCACACCTTTTTGCAGGAAAGGTGTTATCACGGCTGTATAATGTGAACAAAGTTGTAATATTGTGCATATTAAAAAAAAAAAGCTTTTCGACTGCTTCCGCCAATATACTTTTAACATTAAAATACCCATTATTTTACTGTTCCATTTGTAACAAGAACAGTTAAATTACTTCTGAACTCATCATATTGATCCACTGTCAAAGTTCAAAGACATTTATTTCCGGTCATACTTGTGCAGACATAATCTGCGGTACACCACGCTCGCATCGGAAACGAAATAATTGAAAATAGTTGCGTCACATTTACGGTACAGTTCTTGTTAACTGCGTATAACTACGTATAACAGATTCGAACGCACATTCGATTACGTGCAACCGAAATTTTGCGGTTCCCGAATACCGTAACGATAAAAGGGCGTCGAATTTTTTTACGGCGCAGTGAGCGATATGATTGGTTCGCGCGTGATCTTTAGCCATAAAAGTAGCTCTTGTTTTAGGCCTGACCTACACACAGAGGACTGACTATTATTTATTGATCGTTTCAGATGGATTTGATATCGTAGTCAATGACTGCTTCGCGCACAACGGCGCTACTAAACGGATACAGCTTATCGACGAATTTGGGTAAGTGATTCAAATAATAAAGTCACTTAAGTTTTGACTCGACTCTATAAAACACAAAAAGAGAAGGAAAAGCTTTATAACTTGAAACCCCTTAGTCACGTTTGGAACTTAAATGGGGTTTTGTTTGTAAAAAAAATAGGTAAAAAAACTTTTTAAGTTAAACGGTTTTATTATTAACATACAGAGCAATGTTTAAGATAAATGTACTAAAAACCAAAAAATAATAATAAAATAGATACAGTCGTGGGAATTATATACATATGCATAGACTAGACTAAAATAAAACCGTGGGGCACGTCAATTGTCTACAATCGTTGATTAAAATGTTTGTTTTGTAATGTTACACTATAATTGGGCAGTTGTTCAACCGACAACGATGGACATGTGATAAATAGGGCAGAATGTGGAAACAAGCTAGCAAGCTCGATTATAAGCGAGTTTTAGGGTTTCATAGTGTTGAGCGAGTAGTACTTTTATCATATGTTTTGTCGATTAAAGACAAAGTGCGAGCAGTGAACCGATTCATCGCCAGCCAGCAGTGTAAATTTCCAACGATAAACTAGTTGAAATATCTCTTTTATTTACATGGAGTGTATGACTAATGGAATTTCCATGAGCAAGAAAATAGTAAGTAATTTCTCACCGTCGGCGTGTCAACTGCCCAACGACGAATTAAACGTTTCTTCTATCGCACATCAAGTCGATAATTTGTAGACAAAATTGACGTGCCCCACGGTTTTATTTTAGTCTAGTCTATGCATATGTATATAATTCCCACGACTGTATCTATTTTATTATTATTTTTTGGTTTTTAGTACATTTATCTTAAACATTGCTCTGTATGTTAATAATAAAACCGTTTAACTTAAAAAGTATTTTTACCTATTTTTATTTTCTAGTTTTTAGTTTTTATTTCGCATTCTGTTTAATTCATATAGTGCTTCATTATTGCAAGGTTTCTTGCCCGTTAGTTTATTGCAGTCCAACTCCTCTATACGTAGTCCCTGCAAAGATCTGACTCTACTAAGAGCCACGTAGGCTTGACCTTCTTCAAACAGTTTCGCAACTTACTTAGTTACCGTGGTGTACTTACGGTGGTGTACCGCTAACGACGTATAAATTTTAGCCACCCTAACGCCGCACAGTCCTCAACACGATACGAAATCTTGACTTGGGTGGTGGATTCAGGCTGGATTAATCAGATACCTAAATAAATAACAGATTCAATTTCTAAATTTAAATCTTATTATTATATGCCATTTAGTGGCTGCGCCCATCTAAAATATTGATTTGGTGTAGTGCACTGTATGGCGACCATCTTAGATTTTAATTTTGCATAGTAAATTGTATTCTACTTGTTGAGAACTTTCATTTGATACCCATGTTGATGGGATTGATATAAAACCTAAGTTGTCCGCCATTTTGTAGAGGCCGCCATCTTGGATTTTAATTTTATATAGTACATTGTATTCTACTGGTTAAGCACATTCATTTGATACCCATATTGATGGGATTGATAAAACCTACGTAATCCGCCATTTTGTAGCGGCCGCCATCTTGAATTTCATTTTATTATAGTATATTGTATTCTGCTTGTTGAGTTCTTTCATTTGATACCCATATTGATGGGATAAATAAAACCTAAATTATCCGCCATTTTGAAGCGGCGGCCATCTTGAATTTATAATGATAATGAATAAATATGATTGTATTGTCACCAAAATCCAAAGCGTATACAAAATTTCAGATTAATCGGTTGATAGGAAGAGGGTGAAATTTTAATTACTAAATTTGACCCAAGAATAAACAACCAAACGGGGTGAGCTAAATAAAACCGTTTAATAATAAAAAAAGATTACCCACATTGCCCAATAATCTCTTTAAAACACCTAATACTTCACTGCTATTATTTAATTTTATTATACTAAGATTAACAAAAAATTCAAGAACAGTAATAGGGTACAATATTATGAGGCCAATTTGAAAATTAAACATTTATTTTGTGTCTATCTGCTATTGTCGTATAGTACCGGCTTAGAATGTCACTACCCATTTCTACCTGCGGATGTCGTAAGAGGCGACTAAGGGTATGGGGATTTTTAAAGTGGTTTTTGGGCGATGCGGTTGGAGACCCGTCACCAACGATACTATATCTCTACCATCTTGTATCAACTTCCAAATGTGGCAGAGGAGTTTCTAGCTCTAAAGCTTTGGCTACCCCTTTTTGGGATTATGGCCGTGAGTGCATGTATGTATGTGTGACTATATGGCACTTTGTTGATATTAGTGTGAAATTATAATGTGCATATTGGAGAAAGTTGATGTAAAGGGCCAAAAGGGTACTGCTTAGTATATATTATTACTTAGTCAAAAATACAGGATGTTATTAATTGGAAGAGTATATTTTTTAATTTAAACAACTATTGATTTTCGGGTATTTTAATCGCGTGTTATTACATTGTTTTTAAAGCCCGACGTTTCGAAAACTTTTCAGTCATCATGGTCACGGGAAGACTGAGGTGTTATTTGTCATTATACAGTTATTAATAGGCGCCTAGGAATAGGCATCCTGGAAGATCTGCTTTGTGTGAACACACTTTCGATAAGCCAAACCACCAGTCATGCGTTTTGACAAACCTACAATTTAAGCAAAAGAGAATCGATTTAACCTAGAATGATACGCGAATCTATTGAAATAAAGAAACATCCAAATTTCAATAGAGGTGATGGTTGGTAATTACCACCTGCTTGGAACCCGATCATAAGCACAACTAAGCAAGGAAAGAACACTAGCTAGACTCCAGATAACATTAGCTCCTTTTGTGCACAGCAAATATTAAACGCAAATGTAACTTAAATGTTGTGAAGGTAGTTAGTATTAATAATTTTATATTACTGTTTAATGACAAATAACACCTCAGTCTTCCCGTGGCTAAGATATCTGAAAAGTTTTCGAAACGTTGGGCTTTAAAAACAATGTAATAACAAGCGATTAAAATATCCGAAAATCAATAGTTGTTTTAATTATAATGTGCAATCGTGAAAATCTTAGAAAAAGAGTATATTTTTTGTTTCTTACAATGCTATCGCGTAAAATTTATTTTGATAATTCTTTTGTTGGAAAGAGTATCCATCGATATTAATCCCATTTTGACATCGATATCTTATTCTATCTTCCGATATTGTCCTTTTTAGTTGGACGAGTATCCAACTTGGCCCCTTTTCAATAGCGACATCTTATTCCATATTCTAGTTGTCCAGATCGATATTGGTCCCATATAAATATCGATATCTTCTACATTCTAGTTGTCCAGTGGACGACAAGCTGATCTCGCGGTTCCGCGGCTCGTGGTCGGAGAGCGGCGTGTTCGAGACGCAGGTGTTCGCCTACATGAAGACGTTCCGGTTCACCGGCTCGCCAGCTCTTTACATCGAGTGTGACGTGAGGATGTGCCATGGGAGGTGTCCGGTAAGTTCTATGATATAGATGCGAAAGGTACTATGTTTGGGTGTTAAACTAGCCAAATGCTAGTACCGTGATAGTAGCCGAGACCGATGGCTTCACGTGCTCACCGAAGCACGGAGAGCTTGAGAGATGCTGTTGTATGGCATAATGCCAAATTAATTACGTTGCATACATATACACACGGCAATAAACCCAAAAAAGGGTGGCCAGAACAACAGAATAAGAAATTCATCATTCCTTTATTACAAAGCAGATGTAAATGAGGAACATAGGTAAAGTATGATGGGATTAGAGCGGCGTGTTCGAGACGCAGGTGTTCGCCTACATGAAGAGGTTCCGGTTCACCGGCTCGCCGGCTCTTTATATTGAGTGTGACGTGAGGATGTGTCACGGGAGGTGTCCTGTAAGTTATAATTTAACTTCTTCAATGCTTTAAACTATGTTACATACATAAAGTCATGGCAATAAACCCTAAAAAAGGTTTAAGAAATATTGTAAGAAGAGGCGACAGACAATGACGCCTATCCTACAAAACCGATTTTAAGAGACGTGTTTGAGACGCAGGTGTCCGCGTACATAAAGACGTTTTATTTTACCGGGTCGTCTCTTTATATCGAGTGTGTCGTGAAGATGTTCCATGGGAGGTGTCCGGTAAGTGTTAATTCGAGTAACATATTATTTAGTAAGCATGAATGCTTCGCGATGCCAAATAGGAGAACAAAAACCGAGTTAAATGAGGGATTTACGTAAAATATGATAAGATTAGAACCAGTGTCTTCGCGAATATGAAGCAGTTTCACCGGTTCTCCAGCTCTCTACATCGAGTGTAATGTCAAGATGTGCTGTAAGTTGTTATTTACCTAACTTAATATAACATATACATAACTATACTCACGGCCATAAAACCTAAAAAGGGGTAGCCAGAGCTAGGGTAAGAGCGGCGTGTTCGAGACGCAGGTGTTCGCGTACATGAAGATGTGTTCACCGGCTCGACGGCTCTTAATATTGAGTGTGACGTGAGGATGTGCCACAGGAGGTGTCGGGTAAGTTCTTATCTAATTAAATAAGAACTGGGTTTATATACTCCTGGCTATAAACCCTATAAACAGTGGCTCGAAGTTCAGAACAAGAAATATTATAAAATAAAGGTGTTAAAAAATCACGCTTAACTGCAAATAAGCTTTTAAATGAGAGACATAGGTAAAATATGATGGAGATTGATTTGCGTACATGAAGACGTTCCGGTTCACCAGCTCGCCAGCTCTTTATATTGAGGGTGACGTGAGGATGTGCCATAGGAGGTGTCTGGTGAGTTCTATGATGTAGATGCTAAAAATACTATGCTTGTGTGTTAAACTAGCCGAGTGCGAGTAGCAGACTAACGACTACTATTAATGTTACGTAGAACATGGCAATAAAACCCAAAAATATATTTTCAATCTTATCTATTATTGTATTTATTTATTATCTGTGGCCAGAACAACAGAATAAGAAATTCTTAGTTCATAAATGATAAAACAGATGAGAGATAAATGAGGGACATAGGTAAAACTTGATGGTATCAGAACCAGCATGTTCGAGACGCAGGTGTAAGCGCACATGAAGACGTTTCGTTTTACCGGGTCGTCTCTTTACATCGAGTGTGATGTTTGGATGTGCCATCGGAGATGTTCTGTAAGTTCTAATTTAACTTATTTGCTGTTGGAAATGACCATTTAACTAGCTGAATAACTATTTTTTTATTTGAAGAATAACAATAGGACAAATAAAGTATGTAAATTTATACTATGAGAACAAACTATGCTTTTAATAAGTTCTCACCAATAGAACGCATATTTATTTATTAAATCCCTAAAAAGATTAGCCAGAACTACAGACTTAGAATATATTTAGACAATTTTGTAAAATTAAGGCGTTAAACAATCACGCCTAAAGAACAAAACCGATTCAAATGAGAGATGTAGGTAAATATGATGGGATTATTTGTATCGATTGTGATGTGAGGATGTGTCATGGAATGGTGTCCTGTAAGTACTTATATTAGATAAGATACTTATTGTGGGTTTATCAAATCTGAACTACCAAACGGTAGAATGAGAAGGATTCAATCATTCGGCTGTGAAGCCCAAAAAGGGATCTAGCTTTAGAATTATAAGATCTTTAGCCACTTTTGGAAATGGAGTGGGGAAAAGATTGCAAAAAAAGGTCATTAAACAAACATATCCAAACTACAAAATCGATATAAATGAGCTACACAGGTGGAACATGAAGAGGATAAGAACGTAAGCTAATTTTGCTTTTGCTTAGTTATTTATGTACTCAAGACTCAAACGTTCATGCTAATACTTCTGAACATCACGTGACATTGTCACCTGGTGTTCAGAGTACGCACGTTTAGCTTGAACAGTGTATTCACGTGATACAGGGCAGGCCTATCGCTGTTTTGTAGGAATACACTGTCACATGACTAACTACAACTTAGACATGTGGGTTTCCTCTCGATGTTTTCCCTCACCGTTAACAGCCGTGATAAATTTATGAGTGAGTTTGCAGTTCCCTTACTAGGTAATAGTAATCATATACAGGGAAGATTGAGTAAAAAAAATAATTCCAGTTTTAGTGTTCAAATCCTACTTTAACTGATTTAAATTTGTATTTTGAGGAATTAAAATAAAATAGTTATAAAGTATATTTCACTATACTTAACCACCGCCATAGTTAAGTTTTTTCAAAAATAAGGTTTAAAGGAAAGAAAAACTTAGAATGTAGAGAAACGTAGAATTCGTGCTTTCGTAGGGATATGTAGAGCCTAGAACTTATATAAAAAAAAATACTAATCTCAAAGTACTTTTGTTTAAATTTTAATATAGTATATAATATACCCTTGAATCCTTGAAGAGTATAGGTTGGCATCTTTACAGAAAATAATTTATTCAAACATAATATTAAATATATACCTATATATATTAATTAATATTTCTAGGTATATAATTAAAAAAAAAAATTATTAATGTAGAACAATTTTAGAAATAATAATAATTATTAGAAATTGAGTATGTAGTAGTAGAAATTAAAACCACCATTAGTATATATTTTTTAAAATATTATCAGCAAAACTAAAGATTTAAATATATTTTTTTATTAATATAGGTTTAAATTAAATTAAAATCTAACTGTATTTAATGTAGAGCTTTGTTTCATTTTTTAAAAACTCACTTAATTCAAATAAAAAAAAATAATAACAATAATACTTAAACGGTTAAATGCGATACTTAAAAAAACATAATATTATTCAGTTTTATAAAGCAAAAATAAAAATTGTACAAAGCCTGATCAGATTCATGGTATTAAATACGAATTTAGTATTGTTAATGTAGAGTCACAATTCTATTACTAACATTTACATGGATGAAGGTGCCTACTTATTATTATTATTATCTTGTTCATTGGCCCTCGTATACGAGGTGCCTACTTCATGTAAATATTAGTGATAGAATAAAAAGCAAGCTCAGTAAAACGCAAGTGCTGCCATTCTGTGTCTAGCGTGTACGAGCAGTATCGGAAACATGTTTTACTGTCTTTCTCAAAAGATGGCGCGGGTCGCCAATTCTACATCGCGGCGTCGAAGTTTTTTTTTCGGAGTATATATACCCCGGACTTACCTTGTTAGAGCATACTTACCTGGCGTAGGGGACACCGTGATCAAGAAGGCGGTTCCCCCAGGGCGAGGCCTTCCCATTGCACTGCGGTTGGGTTGACCCCTGCGATTATCCCTAATGTGGATAACTCGGACGCGTAATTTTTGGTAGTGGGGACTGCGTACGCGCCGTCCCCTTCTGATAAACTAATGATGGAATACTTAGGTTGTTTATATACTATTGAGTCAGTATTGTGTAAGCCTATAGACTAGCGTATAGAAACATAACTCTTTATTATCATTGTAGAATATTCACTCAAAGACGACGAATGTGAGTACTTAAACAAATTTACTGTAGTTACTGACACTCACATTAGTTTCAATAATTATAATAGACTAGTAAGTAGTGTCATAAATATTATTTAAATAAAAATCTTTTAAATAAAAAAAAATCGATTAGTCATTCGATTACTTAATATAGTATAATCAACAAAATGCGCATTTATAACGTGGTTTTGTTAAATATATGTATAGAAGAGCTTCAAGAAGCCAAAAATTTAAAGACTAAGTTTTAAACCATTACACTGTCTTTTTTAAAAATAAATGCGCACGAAAAATTATTGACTTAGTAATAGAATAGCTTTTTTAATAGTTAACCAGTTTTTATAACTGGACTATCTTCTTTAAACGGACAATGTTTCTCTAGTTTTTTTAATTCTATAAAAAAAACTATTTGTTGCAATAGACCTTTGTTGAGCGATTGCGCAGCCATAATTTAACACTAAACTAAAATAGTAAATAATGGATGTAGAGTGCTTACTTACTTATACTCACGCCCATTGTTCCCATTGGGGTAGGCAGAGACTATCGATCACCACTTTGTACAATCCAGGCAAATCTCTTTGTTTGTAGAGAGTGCCGGGAGTAAAAATTGTCTCATCTTTATGTGACTTTGTTTAATTTTTTTTTCATGTTAATTTGTTAATTTCTTTTGCAATTTTTATCATGTAATATAATATTTTTGCATTTACTCTACTTTCATGCTTTTTCTGTCATACCCAGCATTCGCTGCCATACATATGCGTTGGATATCTGCATCATGCACAGCTATGCGAGCCTTTTCAGACACCGATTGACTAGACCAGGACTTCCCAAACTTTTTTTGCTGTGACACCCTAGAGGATGAGCCAATTTTTGTGGCGACCCCAGTAATGAAATCTCACTACCATGTCTAGTTGTAACTCTAACCTAGTAACAAGTTATCAGAAAAAAGCTGCAATACGATTGGCCCCGCGACGCCCTTGGGTTATAGTACCCTGGACTAGTCATTAGACTATTCATTGCTCCATTTACCGCATTACCCCTTTTCACTCTTCTTTCAATGTCTTCATCACAAACTTTCTATCCCTAGTAAACAAAATTTCCAGATATACGAATTCTTTCACTAGTTAAACTTTCGTACCATGAATCTCAATCACACAATCGGTCATATTCTCCTCTCTTTAAAAAATCATGGTTTTTGTTTTATTCACGTTCACCCTCATTCCCTTTCTTTCAAAAGACGAACATGCAATATTCATCATCCCTTGTAGGTCTTCCACCGACCCGAACAAATTATGGGTCACAGAGAAGATACACATTCTTGTCGGACTCCCCGAGACTTTCAAAACCAGTTCGTGTTTTAATCGTTTACATGCATTGTAATCCTCATAGAGGGATATCAATGCACGTAAATACTTTCTTACGGCCATATCATATGCCTTCTCTAAATCTATAAAGGAGCAATACACCTTTTGGTTTTGGAACTTTCCGGTGATGCGCCTTGAAGAGAAGATTTGATCCATACATCCCATTCCCTTTCTTTATCCTGCTTGAACAACCCAAATTTTATCACCCGTTTCATTTCCACGATCGATTCCACGGAATCCACGGTAGTTTTGAGCCTCCTGGTGTGACCCCTTTCCTTTATATAAAGGCACAATTACCACCTTGCACCAGTCTTGTGGTACTATAACACTCGACTAGCATTTTTGGAAAAGAAATACAACTAGGAAGCCACCAACCCTTTACCAGCCCTCAGCATTTCGATCTTTATCCTGTCATATTCTGCCACTTTCCCTAGTTTCATACTTTTTATTTCTTCCGTACAAATATCGCTGTCATTTAAGTCACCCAATGCTTCGTCCCACCCAATCAACATAACTGTGATATTCTCTTAGATTATTTTCTGTAACGGGCCCGGTGAGCTCAACCAATATAATAGAGGTACCATTTCAATTGCTATGTATGTATTGTTTCAGTCACAGCCATGCCATTGGCGCAATATGAAGAGTGTGAGAAAGCGTTCGGTGGCAAGTGGAAGTGAAACTGCTAGTATCGCGCCGCCGCGGCTCTCCGAGAACATATCTCTGTTCCAGTCTCTCCAAGTATTGCAAGAGGGAGAGGAGGAAATCGAATCTGGAGCTTCTATCGGTATGTTTATAGTTAGACTGTATTTTGAATAACAAGTCCACAGGTTAATGATAGATCTGAGGATGAGGATAGTAAATTAATTAATTGGCGGGCATATTGTTGACAGCTTGTCACCAGCTATAGTTAAATACTTTTCCCAATTTTTCATTCGAAAATCACTAGTACATCCATATTTTTGAAGACGTAGCTATAATTAACTTATTGAATATTTCTAATAAATAAAGAATAAATAAAGGAAAGAAAAATTTCGACACAGGCGGGAATCGAACCCGCGACCTCGGGTATAAGCCCCGACGCTCTGCCAACTGAGCCACCGTGTTAATTGGCTGCCAGTGCGAAATTCTTCTATCCTTTATTTCTTTTACACGTTTAACGCAAACGCTACTTAACGCAAACACTACTTAAACGTGTAAAAGAAATAAAGGATAGAAGAATTTCGCACTGGCAGCCAATTGACACGGTGGCTTCGTTGGCAGAGCGTCGGGGCGTATACCCGAGGTCGCGGGTTCGATTCCCGCCTGTGTCGAAATTTTTCTTTCCTTTATTTATTCTTTATTTATTAGTAATAATCCCCACATGAGGTTTTCATGAACAAAAAGATTTAAATTATTGAATATTTTTTAGAAATTTCACAACAACGACGAGTACCTAAAAGCTACATCTTTTAAATTATGTCCACCACAAGTTCTTAAACTAAGTTTAAGCAACACTTAAACTTCCAGGAAAACCAGAAGGCCAAACATGTATGAAGACATCGGCACTGTCAGCCATGTTGGCGTCCGGGGGTGTTCTAATGACAGCTCTTTGCGGCGCGCTCGTGGTCGCCGCCCGAGCTCTGCGCACGCGCACACACGACCAGCCATTACACGCTTACGTACCGCATAAGGGGAGGATCAAATAAACGATGATCGAATATAGATTTTAGGTCTTTGATGAACGTTAAATAACTTTAAAGTTGGCAGCAAAAAATTATATTTTTTTGGTTTTGGTTATAGTTGTGACAGCCTGTCTTTGTGTTTAGCTTGATGTGATGTGGAGTGTACAGTCCGTTCACAATTATTTTTCCTCTGAGCTTTACCTCTAGCCTTAAGACAATTTTTCTGGTGCTGCTCTGCATCCTTATCGGAATGATAATATATACCTATAGATACCTTATAATAATATCGAAAGCAGTTAAAAAGCAAAGAACACCACTGAGCATTAGACACACCTCACAGCAAGTAATGCTAACATAACATAAATGAAAGTTAATGTCAGAGGTTAAATAAATGTGAACGGACTGTACACTGGGTTGTATTTTATTGATAGGAGGCATGATAGGCGACTAAGGATATGTCAACTGTCAACCAATCTAATAACTACCCTTTTAATTTATATGTGACATTATATAATAAAATAATCAAATACTCACTTTTTGCAGTGAGCTCTAAGTTGACACATCACCACCTCGTTTGGATTATCAATGTTATTTAGCGTTAATCAAATAATTTTAAGGATCTAAATATAATCTAGTGCCAGGATACTGAGTAATTATAAAACAGGAATGAGTTGTGTGAGTATTCGGATAATTGAAACCTAGAGAGAAAAATCTCTTCCCCACTCTACTTCCAAAAGTGGCTGAGGAATTTATAATTTCTTAGCTCTGGCTACCCCTTCTAGGGAAATATAGCCGTGAGTATATGTATATGTATGTAGAGAAAAATTCGATACCGACAAATATAAATGTCATTATTTCAAATTAGATTTTAATGCAATATTATTCTAATACCACATTGATTAATAATTCAAAAACTTGAAAACGACGATCCGTGATCGTTTAAGATTAACCAATAATTTATTATGATTCAGTTTATGTTGTCAGTGAATTATAGTACTTGTTCAAGTATATATTTTGAATGCTAGGGGGTATCGTTATTATAATAATACTGGTAAACGATCTTCAAAACTCAAGTACAAATGTAGATTAAATGATAAGTTTTCGTGTATAAATTAAGAAACCTATTTATATTTTGTAGTTCTAAGTTTTTAAAAGTTTATATATATCAAAAAAAAACATAAAAATTGGCATCACAAAGAAGTCAGTTCTGTTTTTAATAAGGATTAAAAAAATAATTTTCTATTGTAAAGCTATAAGGTAATTTATTGAACAAAAGTACCTTAACAGCGTTAACTCAGTAAACGTAAATTATTGTATGTTTTTTTATTATTAATAATAAAAAGACTAAATGAGAGGATTTATATTTTTTACAAAAATATACCTCCTCCACTCAGTCTTGTATACATAGATTTCTTGTGATATATTATACTTACGCTAGGTTTTAGTTTAATTCATAATATATAAAATAGAAATCAGACATATTTTTAATGTTCGGAATATTATTTTTTAAGGAAATTATAATTAAACATGGTTATAAAATTATGGCAGTTTACGTTGTATCTTCTAAAAAAATATAATTAAAATTTTTAAATTAATCATACATTGTAATGCCGTATTCGTCAATAAAAATATATTTCAGCTCATTTTCAGACTAAAACCAAGTTTAATTCGTTTATTTACTTGCTAGTAGCTAGTTGTAGTTTAAGGAACTGTAAATATATATATTAATTTTATTAATAATCGTGAATATGTTACATTCTGTTTAAGTCACGTGTTGTGATGAAAAAAGAATAAGTGTGATTTGATTATATTTATATGCGGAAGTACTCAAAATGAGTTTTCGATGATAGAACTAGTTTATAAATCATGTCAAAATAAAAAGCTAAAATTGTGAATTCTTTTTATTTTAAAATGTCCAAAATTGCATACATACATACATACACGTTCACGCCAAATATCCCCGAAGGGGTTGGCAGAGGTACTAATACTTCTGAACATCACGTGACTTTGTCACCTGGTGTTCAGAGTACCCACGTTTTGCATGGACAGTGTACTCACGTGATAGGGGGCAGGCCTATCGCCGTTTTGTACGAATACACTGTCACATGACTAAGTACAACTCAGCCATGTGGGTTTCCTCACGATGTTTTCCCTCACCGTTAACAACCATGATAAATTAACCACACATATGTCTTTAGAAAAGACAAATTGGTGTAGGCCCGACCCAGGATTTGAACACTAGTCGTTTGCACGATAACCGAGTGTTCTACCCACTGGGCTATCACGGTTGTTTTAAAATTGCATGCATACACATATACATATACTCACATCATTTTAGTTCCCATAAGGGTGGGCAGAAACTATCAATTGTCACTTTTTAGAATCCTGAAAACCTGATTAAATTTAAACAAAGTTATACTTAGAAACGACCAGCGTGAGGGATAGCGTATTAGTTAGAACAACCACCTATCATGCAGAAAGGTGTGGGTTGAAATCCCGAGGCGAACTTCATATAAAATTAAATCTTTATTTCCCAAACATATCAGTTTCAGTACAATACATAAAAATATTTCGTTGTACATGATATGAGTACCTGTGGTTCACCCTAGGCAAGGCTGTATTTTGGGTACCGAGTAATGATAAGCTATGTGTCATTCATACTGCTTAAATTAATAGTTATATTTATGTGTGATTTATTTATTATAGTTGTTAACGGTAAGGCCAAACATTGTAAAGGAAGTCACATGGTCAACATATAAAGATTTTGTCATTATGATATTGCTGTGTAGTGTCGGCTTAGAATAGCACTACCCCATTTCTTCCGGTGGGTGTACGTAAAAGGCGACTAACGTTATTGGGGCTTTTAAGGGATTTTTGGGCGATGCGGTTGGAGACCCATCACCAACAACCTTTATTTCACCATCTTTTCCCCACTCAACTTTCCAAAAGTGGCTGAGGAATTTCTGATTCCTTAGCTCTGGTTACTCTCGGGATTCATAGTCGTGGGTATATGTATGTATGTCATTATTAAAGGGTGTTTACGTAATGCACGATTTGAGTTAATAATGAAGCTGCATTTTAAACAGATTTTAGATTCAAATAAAAGTCAAGTCTTTAAATCGAAACAAATGTATAATAAAAAATACTATTGCTTGATATTCCTTACACAAAATATAAAAGTTACATATCTAAGCAAACAATTAACAAACACATTTCAGTAAAACAAATTAATTTTGTAAATCACTAAAACATTAAAAATCTTAAATATATATTGTGTTCTCTATGAGCAATGACATTATTGAAAAATTGTGATCATAAAAATTAATTATCTATAAAATTATGGATAATTACGTACACAGAAAATACTTAAATTGTAAATCTATTTGTTCCTTTCATTCTTAATTAAATACATTTGGTAACTTTCAGAGATTTCTTACAAGTAACTTGTGTTCATTTTGTATCTTATTTCAATTCCTATAGGCATTATTTCAATACAATAAATTATTTAATTTATTTAGTTACAATAAAACAGTAGTATTGAAAAATTTATTTAGTATTAAACAACGTTAAACAATACAATTTAATTTGATTAAAATATAAACACGGATGATTAGTAGTGAAAGATTTTTGATAGAAGTTTAAATATATATTGAAATGTAATAAGACTCGATTAATGAGACATTTCTTTGCAAAGCATTGACTTATTTTAACACATTACATAATTACCTTTCTTTTTCGCAGACTTGATAATAATATTTATAAATGGATACAAGTTAAGTTAAAGCCGTGAGTATAGACAAGTTTTAAATTCTGTGTATTTTAAGATATGAATAGGGTGCAAAGATAAGATGTGTAGGCTATGAATATACTTACTATCTCGAAGAAATCCTATATCATAATATGCCTTTCTTCATTATTTTCAAAAATACTTTCTATTTAAATACTTTACAGATAAATTATAATTTGTTCTACAACTTACATTATTAGGTACTTTTAGTTTCTGGTTGTAGTTGCTTCAATATATTGTCCAGGTACTTAATGACATCTTCTAGTATTTGTATTTCACATTGGTTTAGTAATCTCACGTTATGTCTGAAACCAATGAAATTTTATAAACTTAATTATTAATTTTTATTTAAACAGATATATACTTTACAAACACAGCCCAATTCGATTAAATCTCACTAACATTGATGTTCTATCTTATAAAATCATACACAATACCTAATTACTTAGTATCAATCATAATGATCATCAATAAAAATAACAGCTTATTATCTAAAATTCCGGTACCCTTAGGGCCAGTTTTTTGATCCGAAGTTAAAAATATAACCATTTGTTACATTGACTATAGTTAAATGACTAACCAGTAGTTAAGTCGTAAATCCATTTTTGATATCTCTTTAACTATAGTCAAACTTAACAATTGGTCAATTTGTTGCCTGTGCAATGAACAATGACCAGTGATGTATAAGATATCCTATACAAAGTATCTGAAATGCAAGATGAAATGAAGATACTTTAAAGAAGAGTATTGCAGGTACAGATAAAAGTAGTTTTCTAAAAAGGTATTTGGAATACAAGATACAAAATACCTATCTTTCAAATACTTTTTGAAAATAAAATAATTTTGTAAGGAAACTACATTTGATTAGACTTACATACATACATACATATACTCACGGCTATAAATACCTAGAAGGGGTAGCCAGAGCCAAGGAATTATAAATTCCTCAGCCACTTTTGGAAGTTGAGTGGGGAAAAGGCGGTAAAATAAAGGTATTTGGTGATGGGTCTCCAACCCCATCGCTCAAAAATCCAATAAAAAGTCCCAATACCCTGAGTCGCCTCTTACGACACCCGTGGGTAGAAAGGGGTAGCGACATTCTAAGCCGGCGCTACACGGCAAATTAATTAAACTTATTCCAGAATAACTGAGAGTAGCTTGCTTGCTGTGTAGTGTCGGCTTAGAATAGCACTACCCCATTTCTTCCGGTGGGTGTACGTAAGAGGCGACTAACGGTATTGGGGCTTTGAAGGGATTTTTTGGCGATGGGGTTGGAGACCCATCACCAACAACCTTTATTTCACCATCTTTTCTCCACGCAACTTCCAAAGAAGGCTGAGGAATGTCTCATTCCCTAGCTCTGGCTACCCCTTCAAGGGATTTATAGCCGTGAGTATATGTATGTATGTATGTAACTAAGAGTGTGCGTTTTAGGATCATTCCCAATTTCAGTAACAATGCGGAGTACTGCTTCCTTCGATAGGCGGTAACGATGACAAAAATCTACATCATCCCAGGTTTCTAACGGCGGATGGCATGGCCTAAATATTTTTAACCTTCTCATCAACACACATTGTAATATAATATAATTGTCTTCTTCTTCTGACGAACTTTCGACATCAAAGTATCTAACTTTGTTCAAATTCATCTCAGATGTCTGACAAACAGCTGCTATTATACAAATAACCAGCGGCCATCTTGTTTAACCCTCCAATCTTGAGTAGTTAACTTTTTTAACTAATGGTTCGATATTTGACCATTAGTTACTCTAACCACGGGTCAAAAAATGTATTTTGCTGACATTTAACTATTAGTTTAACTATTAGTTAAATATCAGCAAAATGCATTTTTTGACCCGTGGTTAGAGTAACTAATGGTCAAATATCGAACCATTAGTTAAAAAAGTTAACTACTCAAGATTGGAGGGTTAAACAAGATGGCCGCTGGTTATTTGTATAATAGCAGCTGTTTGTCAGACATTTGAGACGAATTTGAACATAGTTACAGATCCACAAACTTTTCTTGGCCGGTAAAGGCGTCGCTGTCATCGATATTAGTATTGCCAGTAAATAAAGTAACCATTATAAGAGGAATAATTTTAAATCATACAGACTAATTTTATATACGTAGGTCACCCTATAAGTTTTATTTAGTTGAGAGTTGACAGACAATGACAGGCTGAAATTTCAAAATGGCGACAGTAGTACCAGTAGTGGCCGTCGGCCAAGAAAAGTTTGTGGATCTGTAGATACTTTGATGTCGAAAGTTCGTCAGAAGAAGAAGACAATGATATTATATTACAATGTGTGTTGATGAGAAGGTTAAAAATATTTAGGCCACGCCATCCGCCGTTAGAAACCTGGGATGATGTAGATTTTTGTCATCGTTACCGCCTATCGAAGGAAGCAGTACTCTGCATTGTTACTGAAATTGGGAATGATCCTAAAACGCACACTCTCAGTTACATACATACATACATATACTCACGGCTATAAATCCCTTGATTTATCATCTTGCATTTCAGATACTTTGTATAGGCTATCTTATACATCACTGGTCATTGTTCATTGCACAGGCAACAAATTGACCAATTGTTAAGTTTGACTATAGTTAAAAAAGATATCAAAAATGGATTTACGATTTAACTACTGGTAAGTCATTTAACTATAGTCAATGTAACAAATGGTTATATTTTTAACTCCGGATCAAAAAACTGGCCCTTAGTCGCCATTTACGGCACCCGCAGAAAGAAATGTAGTAGTGCTAGATTAAGCCAACAAATTTTTAAGACACTGTCATGAAGATTATCTCAATTGATAAAAAAATAAACTAGGACTTCAATGCAAATTGCGACTGAAAGAATTCAGCTGAGCGAGTTAGGTAAACCTCAGTCTTCTTACTATCTGTTGGTCGGTCTGAATCTTAAGCCGTGCTATAAATAAGAAACCATTAACGTTTTTCTATTGACTTCAATGGGAAAATAGGTTCTCGAGATTATTCCTCAATGGTAGGTTCTATCAACACATGCGTACCTATGTATTGAAGGTTCTTTGGTGTCCATATCCTCTTTTCCATAGGCGGATCTTAGTAGTTTGCATCTGATCAAGAGATAATTATAGGCTTTCTTGTCAATAGCGGCTCCGACTTTGTCAGCCGATATTTGGTCTGATGATACCAACTCGCCCGGCATTCCCTCACTCCACTTGGTAAGTTCCTCTGAAAATTGAGATAAGTATTTTAAAAGATGATAGTCCAGTGGGTAGAAAAACAGAAGGGCGTGAGTTCCAATCCTGGGACGGGCCTGGGCCTACACCAATTTGTCTTTTCTAAAGTCATATGTGTGGTTAATTTATCATGGTTGCTAACGGTGAGGGAAAACATCGTGAGGAAACCCACATGGCTGAGTTTTACTTAGTCATGTGACAGTGTTTTCGTACAAAACGGCGATAGGCCTGCCCCCTATCACGTGAGTACACTGTCTAAGCAAAACGTGGGTACCTTCTCTGGAAACTAGATGGCGCTTGCCATGTGAGTTCAGGAGTATTGGTACCTCTGCCAACCCCTTCGGGGATAAACGGCGTGAACGTTTATGTTATGTTATGTTATTTTAAAAGATAATACTAGTAGGCTAGGATTTAAAAAAAAGACGTTTGTCAGTTAATAAAGTTCTCTGTTTGTTTCGGGTTACAAGATAGTTTAGTTTTTTTACCTTTTTATTTTAGTTTACTTTTAATATGAGCAACAATATATCAAAATGTGCACAGCATGTTGCTGTCATATCATATAAGAGATGTACCAAACAAAACTTATGAAAAAGCTCTTGTTTTGTGAGGACTTTTTGTGCACTGTTATAATTACGCCACCAATATTAAACTAAGCTAGTCTGCAATATATTGGTGGCAAACAATGGATCTGTCCCAATAGCAAATGATTGATGGTATTCATGAATCCGTTTGTAATAAGCCAAATATAATCTTCTCCCTTCATGAGGCATAAAATGGGTATTCTAAACACAAGGTGTTCATGCTGTTTTGCGATATTACATCTACAGAAACGGTCAAATCAATCATAGCTTTTAGACACCATTTCATCTTAGCACTGTATAAATCCATAGAGGTATTAATTAATCCGTAGGAACATCTTTTTGAGAGATGTTATTGTCACTTACTCCAAAGTATCCAAATTATACCTGGACAATGAATTCGCGTAATGGGAAGCCAGTCTATTGCTGGATTAGGATCAGGTATAGCTTAATCATATCTGTTTGCTCACGAGATTTTTTCTCACAGTGGTGTTGTAGGCCCGATAAACTATTTTTTTACATTAAAAGGAAATAATCCAAAAAATCTTACCATCGTTCATATTAAAAATCCTAATAAAAGCAAGCAGCTCAGCACTGATTGGTGTGTCCCCGGCGTGCAAAGTGTAGTGAGAGACATTAGCCAAACCCAGTTTTCCTAACAATTGTACTCGTTTGTCTCGCAATATATCACTGCTGCTTACACCTAGCGAGATTGATAGGCTGTCATGCTTGTTCTCGGGGTACACGAATCTGTAATGAATATTTGTAAGATAGAAAAATTATTCATGGTTTTTTCGAAATATACTTATGTGAAAAAGGCATATTCGGTATTTTAAACTTGGAGAAGACAAAATGATTTATATATTTTTTAAAACGATTACATTATAAATATAAATACATAGAATATTACTGGCTACATATTCGAATCTACCGTCAATGTTTTATTCAAGTTGTAATAAACATAACATAACATATACTCACGGCTATAAATCCCTAGAAGGGGTAGCCAGAGCTAAGGAATCAGAAATTCCTCAGCCACTTTTGGAAATGTGAGTGCGGAAAAGATGGTAAAAGTAAAGGTTGTTGGTGATGGGTCTCCAACCGCATTGCCCAAAAATCCCTTAAAATCCCCAATACCGTTAGTCGCCTCTTACGTACACCCATCGGTAGAAACGGGGTAGTGCTAATCTTAGCCGACACTACACGGCAAATAAGTTGTAATATAAAGGGGTTAAATGACAATTGCAAGAATCTGACGAATAAACTACAATCATTAACTATTATATGAAACACAGTGTACAGGTGTATTAATAACACATATAAGTAGCAAGTAATTGAGGGCACAATCAATACGTTCTCATGTGATCATATTCACAGGTGTAATATGACATAACTCATATACTATTATACAACAGCATCTCATTTTGCGATATAGAAAAAGAGGTTGCATATAACGGTTACGAGTGATTGTGATATTGCTTTATTACCATACAGGGTAATTAATATTGCAATTAATTACTACTTTAATGGACAATCATATTTAGAAAATTAGATTTTATGCTTGTCTCCGTTGTTATAGAACCAAGCCTGAGTGTCGGAATCTCCTAAGCTATTTTTTGACAAGTAATGTGTAGATTATGTCATCTTAAAACGATATAAATCACAGTTAAACAGCACTACCCAAAAGAATACAGTAGAGCTAGGTTACATTTTTAACCATGTAGTGCGTATTTGTTTTTTTGTTTAAATTAATGTTTGGAACGACTAACATACCTATATTCACAGCCATACATCCCAGAAAAGGGTAGGCAGACTACTTAATTAAAAATTACTTAGCTACATTTGGAAGTTGAGTACGGACAAGATTGTAAATGTAAGCTAAAGAATAGGTGGTCCGGATCTCCAGCCGCATTACTCAATAAATCACTGATACAAAAGATATTTGACTTTCATACATCATTATTAAAACTATACATATTATTACAGCCGTGTAGTGCCGGCTTAGAATGTCGCTACCCCTTTCTACCCATGGGTGTCGTAAGAGGCAACTAAGGGTATTGGGGCTTTTTATTGGATTTTTGGGCGATGCTGTTGGAGACCCATCACCAAAAACCTTTATTTTTACCATCTTTTCCCCACTCATCTTCCAAAAGTGGCTGAGGAATTTATAATTCCTTAGCTCTGGCTACCCCTTCTAGGGAAATATAGCCGTGAGTATTTGTATGTATGTATGTATATTATTATTTATTTTTACCTAGTTGTAAACCACAACGAATCTATCCGCAATATTTAACATCATTCCTTAGGATTGCAACCTAGATGTGCCTAAGACCGCAGTGAAATTCCTTTGTGACATAACTTGCCGCCATCACTTACACAATGTATCACCATACCAGTGAAATGACGTCTCAGTTACACTATCTGCGGTTTTAACACTTAATGTAGTATTCGATATAATTGTACACAGGATATTACATCATGTTATATGTAGATGAATAATCCGCAACGACGCGATCCATAGAGGAAGGGTGACGGACATAGCCCGAGTAGCAATATAATGGGGTAATGGGCAGGGTAAATTATACGCAGAAATGACTGCCTTTGAGACTTAAAGATTCTGGAGTGGCAGCCACTTAGTGTGGGTAGAATACCACAAGTTGGACCTGTAGACGATGCATGTGGGAAGATCATGTTAATAATTTGATAATATCATACAAAGTGGCGATCGATACGAGTAGTCTCTGTCTACCCCAATGGGAATTAATGGCGTGAGTATATGTATGTATGTATGTCAATAATATAAATAAAAGTTTTATTTTAAATAAAAGTTTATAATAATGTTAATATGAGTCAGTTTTGGATAAAAATGTTGGTAGTTGTCTAAATACTAAGAATGCGTATTTTTGAACCCAAAATCAAAAACAATTGTAAAATGATAAAGCTTCAACTATTTAACTACAAACCAAACAATTCACCACCCATACCAGTATTCTATTCAAGAAAAGTCACTCAATCATCCATTATGCAAGAACTGATCGGAGTTAGGCCTCGCGTCGTAGAATATTAACACCTAATCGCCGGGTGCGGAGTCGCTCACTGGGAACTACTGGCGTCAATGTATGTTTGTATGTTTTAACAATAAGAGTGCCATCCAATCTAATTCATTCATTCATTCATATACTCACGGCTATAAATCTCTAAAAGGGGTAGCCAGAGCTGAGAAATTGGAAATTCCTCAGCCACTTATGGAATTTGAGTGGGGAAAAGATGATAGAAAAAAGATTGTTGGTGATGGGTCTCCAACCGCATCGCCTAAAAATCCCTTTAAAAGCCCCAAGTCCGCTAGTCGCCTCTCACGTACACCCACCGGAAGAAATGGGGTAGTGCTATTCTAAGCCGACACCACACAGCTATCTAAATAACCAAATAACCATATAACCCTCCCCCATTATGTACGAACAAATTCGAGTAAGGCTTCGCGCCGTAGAAAATGAAGATCTGGCCCCTATTTCACCAACATGACAATTGGCCTAGACCTCGCTTGTATAACATACCCTTTATATATTATAAATCGATAAAGGACATCAAACTAAACAACTTTGCCCATGCAATGCCTATCTAAAATATTGTAATTTTCAAAAAAAAATAATGATGAAAAATTGTCGTACCTAGTTCAAACTGAGAATGTATAGAACGAGATTCTTTGCTTCAGTGAAAATAAGAAATAAAAAAAACATCTGATCTATGCTTTTTGCGCTGTAAATAAAAACATAACATCTTTCGGTGTTTAGTTTGATCGATTATATAATATAAAAAGGGTATGTTATAAAAGAGAGAAGAGTGAAAAAGGGTAATGCGGTAAATGGAGCACTGGATAGTCTAATGTCTAGTCAGTCGGTGTCTGAAAAGGCCCGAATGGCTGTGCATGATGCTGTCCTCGTTCCTACGCTTATGTATGGCAGTGAATGTTGGGTGTGGCAGAAGAAGCATGAAAGTAGAGTGAATGCAGTAGAAATGAGATCCCTCAGAAAAGTGTGTAATGTAAGGTTATGTGATCGTGCGAGGAATGATGTGATTCGTGAAAGGTGTGGTGTAAAAGATGATATTGTAAGAAAGATAGAAAAAGGAATGTTGAGATGGTTTGGGCACATAGAGAGGATGGATGACAGTAAATTGGTGAAAGAGATATATAGAGCCAATGTGGAAGGTAATGTTAGTAGAGGACGACCTCGGAGGACACATTTGGATCAAATAGAAAATGTGCTCAAAAAGGCAGGTGTCCGCAGTATGAAGAATAAAAGAGCATGTATGAAAAGATTGATGGATGTAAACGAAGCCAGAGAGGTTTGCCAGGATCGTACAAAGTGGCGATCGATAGTCTCTGCCTACCCCAATGGGAACTAACGGCGTGAGAATATGTATGTATGTATGTATGTATGTTATAAAAGCGAGGTCTAGGCCAATTGGAAAAAACTGGAAAATACCGAAAGAAGTTATGTTTTTGTTTACAGAGCGAAAAGCATAGATCAGATGTTTTTTTATTTTATTTCTAATTTTCACTGAAGCAAAGAATCTCATTCTATACTTACTCAGTTTGAACTAGGTATATGACATTTTTCATTATTAAATATTTAGATAATAACAATATTTTAGATAGGCATTCCATAGGCAAAGTTGTTAAGTTTGATGTCCTTTATCGATTTATAATATAAAAAGGGTATAATTTAAATATTTTTGTTCATGAAAACCTCATGTCCTCATTTTTTTTCCTTTATTTATTAATAAAAAGGGTATGTTATAAAAGCGAGGTCTAGGCCAATTGTCAGTGACATTTGTCGGCTGAGATATGTCAGTAAGTAGAGACAACTGATAAGTTGGAAAAATATTTCGTGAAGAAATAGTTCTTAACATGACAGGCATAATGCTACAATTGTCGATAACTTAATCTTATGACAATTATGTTGTGAAACAAGGACAATTTTTCCAACTCAACATATTTGTAGATTTGTCGGAAATTATTGACATGAGATCGAGGGTGTGTCAGTCTAGCGTGAGGGCTAGCGTGACAATTGTCGTATTTTTAAGTTACAAAATGGCGCTTCGTGAAAGCAATAGTAGTGGTACTGATAGTGATTTATATCTGGGATATTGTATAGAGAACAAATAAATTTCTCCTACGACATATCTGAATTTGCGTTTAAGGAAAAATTTCGGATAAGCAAAACAAGTGTCGAATATTGAACATCTGAAATCGGCGCAGTCATAGTTTTTCTTGACAATTGTCTGACTTGTCAGAGTGGTGAAATAGGGGCCTGTTCACCGGGCGCGAAGTTACCCAATGGGAACTACTGACGTAAGTGTATGTATGGTTTTGACATTAAGAGCTCCATCTAACCCAAAATGACCAAATAAACTAAGATCCTCACTCGTTATGCAAAAACAAATCGGAGTTAGGCCTCGCGCCGTAGAAAATGTAGATCTGGGCACCGGGAGCGAAGTCGCGCAATGGAAACTAATGGCGTATGTATGGTTTTAAGATTACGAGTTCCAACCAATCCAAGATTACCATCAAGTTAAAGCTAAGATCGTCACCCATTATGCAAGAACAGATCCGAGTTGGGCCTCGCGCCGTAGAAAATGTAGATCTGGTCGCCCGGAGCGAAGTCGCGCACCGCGTAGCACTCGCCGCGGCTCTGCTCTTTGTTGAAGTCTGTGGTTATCTGGAATGGATAACAAGGAAATATTTAACTATTTTGACAACCGGGATAGGTTAGTGAAGAGAAACAGCATCTTTTATGCTGAGAGGGATAGGGTTTGAGTTCTGAAGGGCAAGCACGAGCGGTGTTTAAACTGGTTATCGCGTGGGATAAAGCAGCCATCTCTTACACACTTACTTAGTATCGTATGCTGCCATCTCATTCTAACCGTTATCGTGTCGATAAAATAGCGCTCGTGCTTGCTCTACTGAGACGGGTTTACAGCAATGTGTCTTTTCTAAATTGTGTGTTTATTTGTCAAGGTTATTAACGGAAAATCATTTTTGGAAACCCACACGGCTTAATTATTTGATTGCAATATTACGTTTCCTTACAGGAGGGTCGCCTGGAATAATACAAACGCATTTCTATCCGTGGTCTCACTTACCATTCTTTTATTTACAATCTTTTCCCCACCCAACTTCAAAAGGTAGCTCAAAATTTTCAAATTCGGTGACTCCAGTTACTTCTGGATATATAAATAAATAAATATATACGGACATATATCGAGTACGCCCTATAAAGAGATACAAGGATCTGTGGTAAGATATACTAACTCGACGATAGAATATATAAAACATATATAAATAATGTCCAAGACTAAGACACACATTCACATCATCACATAACTGAATGCTCTCATCGGGATCTGAACCCGCAACCTCCGGACCCAAAAGCTAGTAACCTATCAACGCAGCCATGGACGTCTTCCTACCTTTCCCTGCTGATGATTGCACATGTCCCACAACGGTATGAAGGCGGTAGTTTCGTCGCTAGAGAGGTTGATGTTGTTCTGCCGGGTCATCACTGTGGACACTGCCCATCTGATGAAAATAGAAAATTTATATGTATTTTTTAGTTTAAAGCTAACATAACCTAATCTCACTAAAGCTCTCTAGGGTATACAATACAACCCAAAAAGAGGCAGTCCTAACTTTGTAATTCATTTCACAATTCATCAGCCACTTGTTAATTTGGGAGAGAATTATAAAAATAAGTTTTAATATTTTGCTTTTTACTCAAACTCAAACGTTGGTTGGCAGAGGTACTAATACTTCTAAACATCACGTGACATTGTCACTTGGTGTTCAGAGTACCCATGTTTTGTCTGGACAGTGTACTCGCTTGATAGGGGCAGGCCTATCGCCGTTTTCTTCGAATACACTTTGCTTATGACTTTTGATATTGTGTAGCTACTGAATCAAAATGTTAGCAAATAGAATAAAATGTACATAATAAATTAGCGTCACTATAAATAATCACTTTTGAAAGCTAAGACTAATGTAACTTAGTGACAAGAGATATGAAGAAATAGGCTGCACAATTAGTTTGCTGATATGTCTTGAACACCCCTAGTTACACTATACTACTGCTTTAATCTTTGGAAGCACCGTGATAATAAGTAAAAAAAAGAAACACATGACGAAACAGTGCGTTTCGTTTTTTGCTATCCTACGAAGCCCTAAACAGGGACGCACGATTTCATCAACGCGGCATCAAGGAAAATAGAAGGATTCTGAAGTAAAAGTTTATTTATATAATAAAAGCCAACCAACAGTTCAAGAACAGAAATATCACATAAATAAAAACAGGTATATACAGCTGAAGGGCAAGCACGAGCCGTGTTTAAACTAGTTATCGCGTGGGATAAAGCAGCCATCTCTTACGCACTTACTTAGTATCGTATACTGCCATCTCATTCTAACCGTTATCGTGTCGATAAAATAGCGCTCGTGCTTGCTTTGCTGGTCCTTAAACCAATTACAGGTCAGCATATGAAATACAATTTTGATAATTACACACATTAAATTTTAATGAATTCTAAAAAAAAATAGAATTTACAAAGTAACTTAAAAATAGCAATAGTTATAACATTAATTTTAAATTGACATTAAAGAATATTATTCTGTGAAATCAAAATTTAAATTAAATTATTAGGCATGACAATTTAAACTTAAATAAAATAATAACTAACAAAAACGATAATAATTAAAAATATTAATAAAATAAATTAAGTTAAGGAATTCTAATTAAATTTTATGTCAGATTGGGTAAGCAGAGTAACCTACAATAAAATAAAATAAAAAATATATATATTAAAATACTAAAGCTAAAGAACTAATTGTTTATACATTGATAATAATGTGAAATGAAGTTAAAATATAATTTAAAATACAATTAATATGTTTAAACAAAGTAATTACAACAAAAAACAAATTAAAAAATGCGACCTATCAATGAGGCAATATAGAAAAGTGAGAACCTATACCGCCTTTCCAAGGATTTTGCCCTTGAACAATTCCACACTATCATTGAATATATCTAGTTGATGTGATTTACTTAAAAGATTATAAGTTTGCATCAGCCTATACAGTGGTTGATTTTGACCAACATTCGTTTTGCATTTTGGGACAGTAGATGTGTCTGCGCAAACTCTACGTGCGTGCAATCGTGGTACATTAAAATTGATCTTTTCCAACAGTTCAGGGCAGTTTATTTTGCTATGTATCATTTTGTAGAGAAAACACAGATCAAGCATTTTTCTACAGTCACGGAGAGATGTCATATTGAAATGTTGTAGCCGTTCTTGATATGAACACCTATGACTAATCTCTGGGGAATGATATGCCAAGTATCGAGTAAATGAACGTTGTATGTCTTCGATCCTTTCACCATGAGACAAGCAAAGGGGGTTCTAGATAACACTACCGAATTCCAGAATGCTACGTACTAGAGTGTTGAATAAATAAATCTTGGTGGAGATTTTTTTAAAATCTTTGGCAATCCTTTTACTAAAAAAAATAAAAAAATATTCAGTTTTCAAAAGTACATAATATTCGTCTTAACCTAGTTAGTTATTTAAAGTACAAAATATAACATTTTCCTGTTCCTGAGCTAGGTAATTTACCTGTATTTCAGGCAACAATAAACAAAAAAGGCTTAAACTATCAGTTTTCATATAATGGTATTGGTAAGTAGTGTATAAATTATTATCAGAATCGATTGTATCTAACTAATTGTATTATTATGATAAAAAATAAATAAAAACATCTTATATTAACTTATTATATTAAGCAATTCCTCTGATTCCGTGTATGTAAGATTTAATAGCCACGATTGAAGTTTTTTCTTGCATTCAAAGTTGTTTAAGTTATATAATACTAGTAATCTATTAATTTTATTATATAAGTATGGTCCTAAAAATATAAAGAATCTATTTGTAATGGAAAATTTTGCACTATAGGTATTCAAACATACTATATCCTTTCGCCTCCTGTTTAGTGTATCAGGGTTGAAGTATAAGCTAGCATGCTGTTTTAGAACAGTGAATAGAATAAAAAGCTGGCGCACAGTTAGCACTTTGCATAGTTTATATAGTTCGGTAGTAGGGAAATAGAAAGGGCGCGCAGTAGCTACTTTAAGTAGCGCTCTTTGAGCTCGTTCCAGTTTTAACATAGTGGTTATGCCAGCACCTCCCCAAGATTTTATGCAATAAGTCAGTAAGGATTGACCTAGCGCTTGATAGATTTGCTTTATTAAAGCGTAGTCACATATGTGTCTCAACTTTTTAAATATTACTATAAGTTTTCTAATTCTATTACAGAGTGCATTAATATGGACCTTAAAAGTTAAAGTAACGTCGAGAGTAATTCCAAGATATTTGATGTTCATTGCTTTGGAGATAGTTGAGCATAGGCATGGTGCGCTATCAGTGCAAGTGCGGTGATGTGCATAAAGCGGGGTGTTATTGAGTAATGGTGTAGAAGTGTTCCTTGCGAAAATCATATACATAGTTATATCAGTATTCAAGGACAGAAAATTATTAAAAAGCCAGTCATTCACAATACTAAAGCCAGATTGAGCGAATTATAAGCTTCGTCTATTGTTTCAAAGCCTCAACAACTACTCTAACTACTCTACAAGCTTTTCCAATCATATTTTTACAATGGGGAATACATGTTTTACAATATAAATGACAATTTGTCGTCTAATATGATACCTAGATCTCTAATTTTAGTTACCCGTTCTAATGGTTCACCGTTAATATTGTATGAACTTTGAATAACGTTTTTCTTTTTGGTGAATCTAATAAAATGTCATTTTGGGATATTTAATGTCATTTTATTATCGAAACACCATTTTGATAATCTGTCTAAATCGGATTGCAATAATTCAATGTCATTTTCTGTAATAATCTCTTTATAAATTTTAATGTCATCTGCGTAAATTGAATAGTTACTATATAAGAAGCAATTTGTTATGTCGTTAATAAATAAATAAAATGATCAAATATATTTACACATTTAACTATATATACAGGTTAAAAATTTATATAATATATGAAAAACCTAACCTAGATTAAATTATATAAAAAATGCTCTCGAAATCGCTGCCGCCTGGTGGCAGGGTTCCGAGAAGGCTGGCTGCATTACCCCTTTGAATCGCTAAGCTAATTCTTTGAGCTAAATTTAGCTGAAGAGCATTACTTCTCAGCTTTTGCTGTAGAGACTCTCGGTCCGTGGGACCCAGACGCGCGTCGTTTTTTCAAAGAAATTTCGACGCGCCTGGTCGAGAAATGCGGAGATCCAAGGGCTGGCGCATTCTTCGCTCAAAGAATTAGCTTAGTAATAAATAAAATAAGATTGGGCCAATATGTGATCCTTGAGCTATTCCCGAGGGTGAAAGATAACTCAAAGATTCATAATTCTTGACTGCCACACAATTTGTCCGGTACCGGAAAGGTACGATTCAAGCCAGTTTAAGAACTGCCCGGTTATGTTGAATTGCGTTCTCAATTTATAAGGAAGTACGTCATGACATATTTTATTAAACGCGTTAGAAAAATCCGTGTATACTGAATCAACCTGCGAACTCTTGTTCACAATGTGTATGATGTCAGTAATGTAGCTTGCTAAATTAGAGATAATACCTTTATTTGCCTGAAACCCGTGTTGCGAAGCATTGACATATCCTTTTGTATGATTGACTAGTATTGGACACAACAATGACTCAAAGACCTTCGAAACGGCTGAAGTTCATTGGTGATACCTCTACAAACGTATGTTGCTATGAGAAAGGGGCGGGCGATTAATTGTTATATAAACCGCATCTGTAGTGCTAGCACGAGCTCTGTTTTATCGACACGACATCTGTAAGAATGAGATGACAGTATACGATACTAAATAAGTGCGTAAGAGATGGCTGTTTTATACAATGCGATATATAGTGAAAAGGTCGTTCGTACTAGTAATGCTGGCCCAGCAAAGCGGTATTTTATAAGCGAGCTATAAAGCTAGAATGACCATGAAATGAGGGCAATAAATTGGTAATACCGCAGTTCGAAAGCTGCTCAGACAATTGCAATTAGTTATGCGCGCGTAATTCTTGTTTATATGTCCGAGTACTGAAGTTTATTTGAATCGATAAATATTTGTGCGGTATTTTATTCATATAAGATACATTACAAAGCATTACCTATAATAAGAACAAAGAAAATAAAAGATAGCTGCGTCGACTCGGCTTTCATTCTAGCGTTTGGATTGCAACAAATGTAGTACTCGTAGAGTGGAGAGTGGTAAGTATTAGTACTCGTACTTCCAAATTACGGCTTCATTAGAAAAAGTAGATTGATTGCGCAGATCACTGATAGTTTGCAGGCGAAAAAATACGATGTGTTAATATTAAAATCTTTAGAAACACTCCTCATCAAGCTGTAGCTACCTATTTCGGGAAATGCTAATGGAAATGATGAACATATTAACGCCCTGCGTTTATGTATGTATTTAAATAAATATGTTAAACACACTTGGTCATAACGTGACTCTTATTGCACGAATTAGGCATGTAAAGTAGTTTACTACAGGACTGTGCCTTATTGATAATATAAAGCACTGGTGCAACAATATACTGTATTGTTTATTTGTACTTAGTTTGTGTGTACTGTATTGTTTGTTTGTTAAGAAAAGAAAATGAACACTTAGCACTTTAGTACATAAATAGTTTTTCTCAGCTTGAATGATAGAATTCATTCATTTTTATATTGACCAGCAAATAAAAATAATAATATTTAACGAAACCTAGCCCATGGCACTCACTTCGCTTGCGTGAGTTTAAGAGAATCTGTTATTAATGTCGCCCATTTCTAATTTCTACAACTATTTTATTAATATATTGTTAGTAATTATTAACATTTACATTTCCACACATAATAATAGTCTGAGATACATGAGCGTTTAGTCATTACAGAGCTCAGTTTACAGAGAAATTGGATTCTTAGAATTAACCCTGGCTGTTGACTAACTTGTATCATAATGTAATCATAATAATAGGTGCGGTTTCACAAAATTTGAAGACTCTAAAATTCCACATTAAAACAATAAAAACAAAACAAGCAGTAGTTACACATAATAGAACTTTCGCTGCCATTGTAATAGGAATGCATCTCATCGTGGTTTTTGTGAATTACACACTTCATTACAGCTCCTTTGTGTTGCTCGGGCGGATGAGAATATGTGAAACAACGCATAAGAACTGTCAAGCTCATTCTGTATTATGTTTTCTGTAAATTTTAATTATCTGTGGGGCTGTTCTGTTTTAAGCGAGGTTTTATATTTCTGTATTTTTATTTCTACAGATGCGTCAGTGTTACGTGATTGGCCTATTCTAGTTAGCTTAAAATACCATTTAGTGCATTGTTAAACTGTCAATTTTGGTATATAAATTTTGAGATTTTTTTTAAAGTTTCAGTGTCTTATCGTTTACAGCTGTGTAGTGGCGGCTTAGAATAGCACTACCCCATTTCTTCCGGTGGGTGTACGTAAGAGGCGACTAACGGTATTGGGGATTTAAAGGGATTATTGGGCGATGCGGTTGGAGACCCATCACCAACAACCTTTGTTTTACCATCTTTTCCCCACTCAACTTTCCAAAGGTGGCTGAGGAATTTCTCATTCCTTAGCTCTGGCTACCCCATCTAGGGATTTATAGCCGTGAGTATATGCATGTATGTATGTATGTCTTATCGTTTTTGTTTTTTATATAATTGTAAACCAAATTGCAATAATGCTGCATACAAGTCATGAATGAATCTTATGAGGTTATGAGACATTTGTTATAGTTGTATGAGACGGTTGAAATAAGTTCAGCAATTGCATATGTATTTAGTTAGACCAATTTAGAGTTAAAACAAAACTAAGTTAATCTTGTTTACTTTGTTACCAAATCCAATGACTATAAATATGATATAAGATACAGTCCAATAGCAAGGTTTATATCTAATTTTCAGCTTATTTGTATGAAAATAATAAAATATTCATGAACACATGTCTTTAAATAATAAAAAAATTCACAATAATATTTCACAGAACCACCCTTCACCGCAAACGTGCTGTTTACAAAGCAGACTGGTTCGTTTCTCACGCGAATTTTGACTAAGTAAATCCAAAACATCGAACATAATACACTTAGGTTTATAATGTTTTACTAACACAATTGCCAGCCTAAACATGCACTACTCTCTAAACGCCACACATGCACCCTGTTTATTAACACAGTCTATTGTATTAGAAGATACAGCTGTGAAATATTCATTAAAATAAACCTCATCTATTGTATAAAATAACTGACTATACAATATCATAATATTTTGGTCACTAATGTCGGTTTAGAGTATTTCCCTTCCCGTGTGTATGTTCTTATGCCAGCTCCGCGCCATTACGACCTAGCGCCTGCACTGGAAGGGTTATTGGAAAACCTGAGCATATTTTTCGATGCCTTAAAAAGTATATATGCTAACTTCTCCTCCTTTCTAAATTAGGAACTGCGGTTTATTGATTTGCTTATTCAGTTGAGGGGGAGGGTTAATATTTGCTTGAAATTGGCCACTTGCACAATGAAAATGTAGGCCTAGCATATAGCTGATTACCTGATACTATTTATCCAACAAGATAATGTTGAGAATAATAAATAAAGAATAAATAAAGGAAAGAAAAATTTCGACACAGGCAGGATTCGAACCCGCAACAGCAAGCAAGCAAGAACAGCAAGAGCGACGGGGGCGTATACCCGAGGTCGCGGGTTCGAATCCCGCCTGTGTCGAAATTTTTCTATCCTTTATTTATTCTTTATTTATTATTAAAAATCCCCACATGAGGTTTGCTTGAACAAAAAGATTTAAATAATGTTGAGAACTATACCAATTATAATATCCAGACCAAAAAAATATTATGATTAAAATAACACAATCACTTCTTAGTACAGGGCAAGATATAAGCTAAAAATAGAGGATAAAGCTACACACACCTAAATAAACGTGTCACGGGTTTTTATCCATGTAGTAGGAGTTATTATGTTAGTATTCTGCCCATACTACTTTAATACCGGAATAAATATTTAAATCAAATCAAATTCATTTATTTCAGATGTAAGGTAATCCATATAGTTAAGTAGATCGTAAAATAAAAACATAAAAAGTAATTAATTAGTTAGTGATCGGTCACATTTGGCCAACATTCATTTAAATTATAAATAATATTAAGGATCTATTTTATGTTTTACATTAAGTTTATCGACTAATAAATTATATTAACTAACTCTAATTCTAACAAAATAGTACAAATGCATGAGTTTTTAAATACAAGACGAGAGTGTGCGTGATGTGTTGTTATTGAATTAAGTTTCATTTAAAAATGTATGTTGTTGTCTGTCCCAAATGATCACTTGCCTATTGTTTCATATAATCTCTTGTGATATGGGACAGTCTGCAAAAATTAGTCATGCGAAATATATTTAAACATTAGTACATCGATTGATGGTATAACAATCCACAAAGCTTCCAAGTTACCGTACAATAGTAAATCAAATGCGGTTGGGTTTAAGTAATAACTGTTGTTTACGGAAGTAATACTTAAACAAAATGACGGTTCCAAGCCTCTACTTTGAACCAATTTTCTACTATACTATTTATCAATACAATTAGGAACGAATGTCATACTTCATTTAACATGGTATTTTACTTGCATAACGTATAATGTATAAAATCAGATTTTAATCAATTAAGTAAAGAACACGGACACCAGCGGAACTCGAACCCACGACATCCGGGTATACGTCCCGATCGCACTGCCAACTGAGCTATGGTGCCAGCAAAGTGATCACTGATGCAAAATTTGTCTTTCCTTGCTTCTTAACACTTTACTGGTTTAAATGATTAGTAAATAATCCCCACATGAGGTTTCATGCACAAACAACTATAATTAACAGATTTTAATTGTAATTTTAATAGTTATAAATTTGTATGCGATTTGACACTTTTGACATCGACAATATTGCAACTTGCGACACAATCGCGGTCGCTAAAGATACGTAATCAGCCCCCCGGCTGGTCAATTGCGGGTTGGCAAACTAACGACTCCTACCATGATGGTAGAGCAGCCGGGACCGATGGCTTAACGTGCCGTACGAAGGACGGAATCATATACATTTTTGGATAACTAGGTGACTTGAGCCTGAAGATCCTTCCAAACTGGGTTAAATTTATGACTTTACCCATCTGGATTGGGAAACCGAGCCTTTACCACCACCATGTGTATTATTGGTTACTTATATTTATTTGTTAATTAATGTCTTGCCCCAATCAACACCTACAATTCACCTCTTATCCAACCCGCGCAAGATGAGGTAGCTTGAACTGACAAACATACGACAAAGTCGAGGTTCTACATAAATCTGATTAATCATAATCATACCTTAGATTTCAATGTAATACACTTCTCAGATGTTATCAGAAACATTCTTTAGAAAACCCGTCAGATTCACTAGTGTAAGTTTTCTGCGGAATCTTGATACTGTTGATAGTTCGTGACAAAAGGGAATGTTTTAGTGCTACGCTTATTTCGCGTAATCCAGCGATAATGCAACCGATGAAGAAATAAAGACGCAAAACGCAATTGATTGAACAAACAACTTGATGCTCGAAAATGTTACCGTTTAAATTGTGAACTATGATGTAACGGAACGTAATGAGGTTCAGTAGAAAGTAGAGTGAATAGTTTTCGTTTATTTGAATTTAGAAGAGCTCATTTTGATTTTAATCTTTGGTTAGTTTTGTTTATCTAAATTTCAATCAAAACGAATTATAATTAGATGGTATTTTTTTTATAATCAATGAAGTATTGTTATTTTCTTGTTGGCTCAGCTTTAAAAAAAAAAACGTATTATATTAAAGCGAGCGATTTAATTTGGTCACTTTGCAGGGCAGTGCATTTCACATAAAGTATATCAATAGTATTGATATACATTCAATACGGTGATATTGATTCAATACGGTGATAAAATCCCGATAGCAGCATTATCTACCTAAACAAAAAAAGCCTAAGATCTAACACCCATGAAAAATTCTGGGATTTACTATTCTTATTTGACACAAATAAAAGTCCTAATAAACATTTGAAAGAGAAGAGAAGAATAAAGATTATATTTTATTCATTGCACAAGTAAACGATTCCTATTTAGTTACATCAATGAAATATGCAGAAAAAAGTCATATATATACTTTGTTAAGTCTTCAAAATATTTAAGATTCACAACTTTAATTTAACGTACAGCATTTTCAACTATACAGCAACCGTTTCCTTAATCGCCTGAGAAAATCTCACATAATATGTAACGCGTCGGCAACAAAATATAAACTTGATGTAAAGAAGAAAGGCCAGAAGATCAAAATGGAACCTAGAAAGTAATTGTTATCCGGTGTACGTGTTATACGCAATAATAAGTTTGCGGTCGTAAAGCGTAACTTGCATTAAGCTGCGTTTACATTTATCTAAGTATGCTTCAAAAGTGTTCTTCAAAAGTTAGCGTATTTGAATAATGTAATCTGAGGTCATACCAAATATTATTCAAATCAAACGATAAAAGTGTTTTATCGAACCAAAACAAACGTTAAAGTTACTTGTTAGGCGTGTAGTGTCGGCTTAGAATGTCACTACCCCTTTCTACCCAAGAGTGTCGTAAAGGCAACTAAGGGTATGGTGCTTCTTGAGTGGTTTTTTGGGTGATGCAGTTGGGAGATCCGACACCAACGATACTTTATTTCTACCATCATCTCCCCTATCAATTTCCAAATGTGATTGAGGAGTTACTAGCTCTGAAGCTCTGGCTACCCCTTCTAGGGGTTTATAGCCGTGAGTATATGTATTCACGTATGTAATATTAGCGTAACTTTTTTCTTCAAACGTGTGTTTTGCGAACGAAAGTAAAAGCTCGTGTGAAAAGAAGTTGACAATGACCGATGCACAAAGCAAGACAATTTTATACACGATTACATTGCATATATTGTTAGCTTTCGTTTTCCTACTGTTCTTCGTAATTCCTACTGACATAGGTAACAATTTAAATTCCTTTGTGACTGAATTGCATAGCAATGTGATGTATATTCTAGCGAGACCCGCGAAAGAATAAGTTACATTACAAAGAAGAACTCAATAGACAAAGACATAATTTTAAAAAAACAATATAATTAGTTACTTTCGGTGCATTAGGATATAAAGTTACACATAGGATAAATGTAACTAAGCAAAAAACGGGGCATAGTGGAGTGCGACACCGATAAGTATTGATATTGTTGTGGTAATGATGATACATGTCGGTAAGCAAAAGCTAGATTACATCCATTCTTAGATTTTCACCAGATATTTTCAATTTATGAGCCACAATATTTATGTCTATAAGAAAATGCCGTTACATAGATAATGTGATAATAAAACATACAATAGTAAACACAGAAAACCACTTCAGACGAATGTTTCAACAAGAAAGCAATAGAATTGCAATATTACACATTATTCTACAATCAATTGAAAGTAATGTAATTTACGTTGAGTCTAGACCAGAAATTAGCTATATACTACAGCCAATTATACAACACTTTCGCAATCCACATTCAAGCAAATGACATATCATTTGCTATTACATACATATTCTAAGCAAATAAATGGCGATGAATTGTAATATTCAATGGTTATCTAATTTGTGTGAAGTTGGGGATAATGAAGTAGCTAATATTATCGAATTTAAGAGATATATATTATTTTTGAAATCGTATCGCATGGAGTGATGAGTTAGCGAAATAGCACTTGTTAAGTAAGAGACATCAATGTACGAGCATACAAACAACTGCTTAAAACGCCCGATTTCCGAATTGAGTATTCAAGCAGAGAACGACTTAAGTATCGTTTTGCTTTCATTTGTTAAGAATACTCAATTCAGAAATCGGGCGAAACGATTTTAAGTGTGCTTGGCTTCACTCAAAATGTGAACCAGCATCCTGTTTAAATTATTGAATATAATTATTTCTTTCGTGTAATAGTTTTTGTGACTAGTTCTGGTTGTGAAAGTTAAATCATTTTTTTAGTGAAAATAAATAATTGCTATTGAGATTAATTTGTCAATCAAGTAACTAGAATAAGAGATTTTGAACGACTTGACAGTTAAAATGATGGAATTTTATTATATTTATTACCAACTTTTGTATCACTCTTAATGATGATAGTTTCGTTTAGGCAACACTAGTTTAGAAGAAGCATTTTGGTAAATATTTTTAATTTTTATTTTAAAATATTTTATTTGTTTATGTCTAATACATTTACGTGAAAACTCAAATAAACTTCTTAAATGCGACATACATATTGATACAATTTTCGAAAACGTTCTTACTACAAAAAGCTATGGTTCACTGAAATAACCTAATAGGAAGTTTTAAAGTACATTTTACTCAAGGAGTTCAAACTAACCTTTACTTCAATAAAGCAGGTGAGCCTACAGTTGTTTCCGGGTCCACCATCCGACCACAAGATGTTACCACGAGATTGCATTGTCAGTCACGGGTCGGTATTAAACGGAGCACCAGGAAAGCCGACCAAAGTTTAAGTGTCGTAAGAAGGGTACTTAGATAATCGATTATTCAATTTCAAAGACAATATTCAACGAGTATTCGGAGAGATGATTATGGAAAACTCTGTGATTAATTTATTAGGTTTACTGAAGGTGGGGGAAAAAGTTGTCGGATAATGTACACGGACAAATGGTATCATATTGTAAACGGTCGAGCCAGACAAATAAATATGTGACTTGAGTCAACGTGATGTACATAAGTAGCACACTTGCCAGGCGTTCAAAGATCTACGGCATACAGCCGTAATAAAATAAATATAAGTACCTCTTCATAAAAGATGTTATTAAAGGAAAGAAAAATTTCGACACTGGCGGGGTTCGAACCCGCGACCTTCGGGTATACGCCCCCGTCGCTCTGCCCACATGAGGAATTCATGTCAAAAAACATTAAATTATAAGTACCTCTTCCATTACTTTGAGAAAATGTAAGTTAAATCGTTTCAAGTTCTAATATAGCCTTACACTGCCTTTTAAAACCAGAAGGTTTTATTCGTCTCTACTCTACTCTCTAGTCTTTAGATTCAAAGGTGTCACCTTTAACCTAACAGACAGGACTTTTCTGATTTAAGGTGTGTGTTTTGAACATGAACATAAAACAAACTATCTGGATTTGGGTCTGATTGATTTAATATTGGTGTATACCGGTTCTAAGACTGATTAGTTGCTACCATTTTCTAGCACTATTAATTTATATAACCCTTTTACATACATCATTCAACACAGCATATGTATTAATGTCCCTACTGACGGGCTTTAGCCTACCCTGCATATTCTGCCTTAGCTAGTATTACACACGTCTTAGTAGTTAAATGAAGCCATAAATAAATGTTATCAATGAAGGAGAAAGGTGTCCCAGGTACAATAGAGTATCAGTGGCAATGATCGTATGCGTTGTTTCGCGCTTGGCGTGACGGCTCTGGATTCCAGCGCGGAGGCGACGCGTACTCACATTCCGTTTCACATGCGCATCTCTACTTTAGCACATGCTAATGTGACGTTTGTACATCTCGTTTGTTATCCAGAGCCGACTATCATCACTTTTTATTTATACACGCGGCAAAATCTAGGTTTTGATCCGGAACATCAACATCTGATTGCTCTTGTTTCTTATTGTTATAGCCATAATCGCTCTAATGCCGCTTTTTAGCTTTCTCGTTTACGCATATTATAATTAATTGCATGTTACGTAGATAATTTGAATTATTTAAATACCGATGACATAATAAGTAATTTGTGTGCTGAGATGAAAATATGCACAAACAACCAGTTTTAGGCAGCTATTCGTTAAGTTAATTGATGGTGATGTTTGTATGAGTTTTGGAATAGTATTTACGTTTGAACTGCAAATTTTAGAAACTATTTAGCTAAAATAAGGTTAGTCTGACGTTAGCTAAAATAAGCTTTCGTTGATAAGATCGTCAATTATAGTTCTGCGAAAAACTGTATTACATTATTTTGTCATGTTGTTATGTACAATATATTTAACTATATATTTCTAATATAGTAAGCTGGTCCAACTAACTGGACCAACTGGACAACTAACTAGTAAAAATAAAACATACAATAACTGAACTTATTTTGACATCTGTTTAGCAAAACAAAACGCTTACTGTTTTCATTTATATCAATATAAATCGGACCTCAATATTAATATTATTTTAACAGGCGTGAGAAATGTACTGAAAATTGAGATGTAGTTTACAATAATACTCCATAATAGTATATTACACCGATGGTGAATCAAGCGCAGTTCAGTCAGCGATAGACGATCACCATTAACATTAGCGCGCGTCCGCCCATCGCGACCTAACGTGCGCGAGCGCAGCATCACTTTCACGATCGCAAAAACATCGCCGCAGCGCCCCTACATTTTCCAGCGGCCAGTCTCATTATCGCCTTCGTGTTAACAGCCTGTTTTTCTGGATTGTTTACAAACACTCATTAATGATGTGAAACAAAACGTTTTCTATGCAATTTCGAGAGTACTGCGGACAATTGATATTCATTTTTTAATTTCTTTCTTCTCTTGGGAGTGCTGTCTTTTTGGATTTCCGAGTGCAGTGTTTGTAAGTGTCGGGGCAGTGTGAACGTGCGGTGCGTTCTTGTTGAAAAGTCGAGTCGTGTGTATGAATATGGGTATATTGTGGAGGAGCAGGATGACGTTACTGAGCACGCTGGCAGCTCTGGTCATCATCGTCCACACGGCGGACTACAACGGGGACGTGGGCAGGAAACTGCTCGACTCCGAACCCGCCAATTATGATCAGGTAAATTGTTTTGAGTTACCGAGTTATAGAGTAATACCATGTGTTAATGTGTTTTTTGGAGAAATATGTTTTACCTAGTTAGGTACAGAAAAACATTACTGATGATATTTTTTCAAGATTAGTAACAGTTACATTAAAAGTTTAAAGTTAAGTTAAGTCAAACTGAAATTGCCATGATATGGTTGTATTGTCAACAATTAGCCAAGTTAGTCAAATATTTTTTCATAAAAATCTAGCCAATACACTACCTTTACCAATAAATATGATCCGTCAATTAACAAAATAATACAGTTAAAGTTTTCATAACACACGTTACACTTTTCACTTTAAAAATGAAAAAAGTGGCCGAGTTGTAAAAAGGAAAAAATAAGATCGATAAAGTGTAAAAAGAAACTGCAGCAAAAACATACATTGTTTGCAAGAGTATCACTGATACACTATATGCTAATGCTTAGTGAATGAATTAATGGCAATATGCATGGGCATAATTATCTATACTATAAAAAAGATGATCAGTAAGAATATAAAACAACTGTTCTCTTAGTCTTTGTACACGAGTAATATTACTCGAGTTTTTTCCCATTCTAATACAATTATTTTATCTTTTATATGCATGTGTGGTTCACAAGAAGGGTTTGCTAGTACTTAACGTATTATAAAACCTAGGGATATACGTGTTAAAAAAATCTCACCACAATTTATTTATTTTTAAGTTTTCGTCTCTAAACTCCCAACTTGTTCAACAAGTTCTGGAATAAATGGGGGCTAACTCAAATGAATACATCTAACGGATGTTTTACTAATTGTCTTTAGCCACCATTCCCATTAAAATGGTATTAATCAAAACAACGCTTTAAGGATTATCTTCAAAAATCTTACATAATTTAGGTAATAAGAGAGTACCTATACTTATTACTAGAAAATGCACAATAAAAACGATTTCACACTATTCGTTGTAATTACCCCTTTCACTTTGGCAATGTTTCTTTAAATATCACATGTATGCCCACTGGACAGACTAATTACTAATTACAAAGGTATTCAGTGGCATTTCAACGGAAACAGGCGTTGGTACTGACCATTATTATAAAAGTTATGTCTTTGTAAAAAAATCTACAATGTCGGTCGTAGTGTCGGTTGGTTTATTTGGTGGTATGTGTGAGGACGCCTTAGGGTATGAGAAGTCGTTTTTGTTATATTTGTAATAATAATGATATCATAAATTTATAGCCCTCAATTTCAAATGTGTTTGCTAAAATCAAAAAATTTGCTGTGTAGTGTCGGCATAGAATAGCACTACCCCATTTCTTCCAGTGGGTGTACGTAAGAGGCGACTAACGGTATTGGGGCTTTTAAGGAATTTTTGGGCGATGCGGTTTGAGACTCAACACCAACAACCTTTATTCTACCATCTTTTCCCCACTCAACTTCCAAAAGTGGCTGAGGAATTTGTAATTCCTTAGCTCTGGCTACCCCTTCTAGGGATTTATAGCCGTGAGTATATGTATGTATGTATGTATAAAATTCAAATGGTAAAACAAGAACATATTTTTATTTTTTTATTTAAAAGTTTTTAAAAGCTAGAGAGGTTTGCCAGGATTGTACGAAGTGGCGATCGATAGTCTCTGCCTAGCCCATTGGGCATTAATGACGCTATATATGTATGTATGTTTAAAAGTTCAATAATATTTCACACGTATAATTGTAATATTAAGTCATTGTTTCAAGCATTTCATAATTATTTGAATTTTAAATTTGAACTAGTTAAGCATTAAGTTACGACCTTACGTTACAAGTCAATATTGTGCTATTCGAGGGGCTAGTTGTTTTGTATGCTATATATTTATGAATGTGGTCTAAATACAAACCTGATGCATACATTCCTAATACTTTATTGAATTGTGATAGCCGTGACAACCGTGATAGATCAGCAGGTAGAACACCGCTTATCGGTTAGACGATGAGAGTTCTAATCCCAGGCCGGGGCTACACTAATTCGTCTTTTTTAAAGACTTACGTATGGTTAATTTATCATGTTGAGTGAAAACATCATGATGAAACCCACATGGCTGAGCTGTACTTAGTATTGTGAGAGTGTCTTCGCAAAAAACGGCGATAGGTCTGCCCCCTATCCCGTGAGTACACTGTCCAAGCAAAACGTGGGTAATCTGAACACCAGGTGACAATGTCAGGTGATGTTCAAAAGTATTAGTACCTCTGCACTCTCTCTCTTCGGGGATATCAGGCGTGAGCGTTTGAGTTGACTGTGACGAATTGTAACAATAGGTGTATGTATTAAACTTGTACATATCCATATATTTTTTAGCTTCACATCATTACTTTGGCAATACATAAAATCCAATCAATTACTAATCATTCGTCAAAATGTATGAAACGATGCAGACCATGACAAAATAAGTAGATGTATTATTCAGCTTCTTATACAGCAGTCAAGTGAAAATGATTGATTATACATTTTATAAAAAGCCTATTATAACTTAGTGCAAATAGATAAAGAGACATTTTTATACGTTCTTTGTGCAGATAAAGACAAACATTAGCGACATGTCGTACGTTATTTATAACTATTCATATAGAATTTACTTTTTAAATATTTTAATAGTTTTTAGGTACTTATTTAAGGGGATAATGTATTACATGATTTTGCTCTTAACGCTCGCTTATCCGGATGAAAAAAGGCAGAGTGAATAAAACAAACAGCATAGGATAAGTCTTTTTCTTTTATTATTGTTTTAGATCAGTTAAATATGATTTATTATGAAGCATCGTTCAATTTTGAAGATATAGTTTTTAACTTTGTTAATTTTAAATTGTACTGTTTTTGCCGTTTGATTTGGTGAAAACAATACATACATATACATATACTCGCGCTGTTAGTTCCCGTAGGCAGAGACTATCGATCTCCACTTTGTACGATCCTGGCAAACCTCTCTGGCTTCGTTTACATCCATCAATCTTTTCATACATGCTCTTTTATTCTTTCTACTTCGGACACCTGCCTTTTTAGCACATTTTCTATTTGATCCAAATGAGTCCTCCGAGGTCGTCCTTTACTAACATCGCCTTACAAAACTTTTAACCAATTATTTTTTAAGTTCTGCACATTTACCACTAGATATCATCTTTAATGCATACAAACTTACATAATTATCAACTATATTCCCATGTTATGTAAGTGATTAGTAATTCAGTAGCTCGTTCGTGAATAATAAATCTAGCTTATCTTCTTAAATATGTAAGCGAGATGATATCAGAAAAAGCAGCAGTTTTTTTTTAAATCGCTACTAATTTTTATTTTTTTATTTATATTATTATGTTGAAAGGTTCTATGAGTATAGGTACAAAATTAGGTTTACTTAAATACTTTTTGTTATAATTTAACTTGGTACATAATTTCTAGGATATTACAATTATTAAACCAAACTAATATATTATTATTTTTTGAATAACTTACAAATAGGTGATTTTTAAATATAAAGAATGTCAGCGGCTCACTTAAACCTATTTCCAAAGGTAAATGGATAATAATGTATGAAAATACATCTAGATTTTAATGCGTTTCATTAATAGTCGAACATTTAAAGTGATATCTATGAAGTTATAATATAAATTTTACCCCATTCAGTATGACAACGTAAATCAGTATAAAATATATGCGCGAAAGGTGTTCCTCTACTAAAACAGTTATAGCTATGACGTCATAACCAATTTAGCTTTGTATCCAGTAGCCATCAAACCCGAACCGATGAAACGTAAAACAGCGATGACACTAAACAAATTGGTCATAATATTAGCTCATAATGAAGAAAGCGGTTACCAAACACTCGGCATAATATTGTAAGAAAGTGGAAAGCGTTGTACCGGTTTGACGAGTATCGAAGACTCTCGCGCTTCACATATTGTGGTGTTAGTTGATCTGCCCGACTTTGCTCGACCAGAAAAAATAAAAATATACACATCGAGGATCATTGATAATGATGACTCCATTATAGAGCTAAGATTGGCAAGGAAAAGGTTAGGTGCTTGATTTAATAGAAAATAATAAGCCTGTAAATGTGACAAAGAACATGACATCCGAAATCGATTCATATAGATACGTTGTGATAAGCAAATACTTAACTCATTACTATAACGTTTTTTATTTTTAGTACTATTATAATTGTAGATAGATAGATAAAATCTTTATTCATGTTATCATAACAGTCACATGGGTACATACATTACAAGTAACATAAAAACATAGTAAAAATTTTCAAAAAAAATTAAAAAGTAACAAACAAAGTAAAAATGTGCAATAAAATAAAATAAAATAAAAAATAAAATATTTTCAGGTAAAGCCTAAAACAACATACTTTTAAGGGCCTCCCCGCATTTTGCAGCTATTGCGCTCACTCTTACGTCAAATTTACTGAGAGTGACAGGGACGGAAAAAACGCGCGCGCAGGATAAATGTAGTTTATTTAGTTTTATTGAATAACTATAATGTTTAAATGAAAAGTTAAACATCAAAGTTACAGATCTTAAAGCTACGTGTATATAGACACATAATGAGTTCACATGTATGTTACGCCAGTGGAGCCTATACGGTTTTTATGAAAACAAAGCATGTTCCAATTCTTTTTTTTTCATCATATTTTTCAACAAATTATTAAAATGTTAAACATCGAATTTTAACACCATGAACTAATCACCAACATATATTTTATTCATGTCATATCAATATCATCAAATCAGACTTTATAGAATTTCCAAACAATCAATATCAACCTATTTTTCCGGGGACGCCCTTAACAATGAATTGTAATTGAGCATCTGCCATTGACGTGAAAAATACTTACAAATATAAACTTACGGTTAAAATAATCCTAAACACAATAATTGTATAATATCTTACGTTGATATTTTGTGAATGATATATATTGTTAAGCCGCTGTATCCGATTCTGGGCTGTCCCAGAAATAAATCGAACATTACGTTTATCAGAAAAATATAATGATATGTCATCGTTAAAAAAAACAGACCACTTTCAACTTTCATAGCTTACCTGTACATTGATCTCGATATAATTTTATGTAAATCACCGGCATAACAGGTCGGTTCGAATTTCTCACAACTCAGCTCGAAAGTGACATAACAAGATCGCATTTCGAGACAATATGACATAATTGAGGATATGAAGAGTTCAGTATTGTGAGACTGTAATATGTAGACTTGTTCTTATTTCACGTCAACTTCGTCATAGTAGACGGAGCTGAGATAATAACTTAACGGGTAATGATTTTGGAGTTATTTTACGCGTAGTTATCGTATCATTGCGGATGGTTCAGTTCTCTAGCCGTCCGTATTTCATACACTGCTGATTTGAACTGTGCATCGCATTTTGCGATACAATAGTTAATTACACCGATTTTCCGGAAGGCGTAGTAGTTTGACTTGAATTAGTAGTTTCGATTTTATATATTTTTTTTATACAGGCGGATATAAACCCCGAAGAGGTGGACAGTGATTAGGCATAATTAGTTCTTCAGATACGTTTAGAAGTTAAGTGTGGGAAGGATAGTAAATTAAAGGATTATTCTTATTTCACGTGAACTTCGTCACAGCTGACGGGGCGGAGATAGTTAACGGATGATGATTTTGGAGTTATTTACGCGTAGTTAACGTATCATTGCGGATGGTTTAGTTGTCTAGCCGCCCGTATTTCATACACTGCTGATTTGAACTGAGCATCGCGATTTAATAGTTAATTACACCGATTTTTCCACTGATGTATTCTGTTGATGTAGTATTTAGATGTGGATTAGTAGATTTGATTCTTTGTAAGATCATTTTTTTTTTCAGTGGGAGTTTTGAACTATCGTATATATATCGTGTTTTTTTTATTAAGATGATTTAGTTTTCCTAATTTTTGCGCCAGTGGTTATAAAAGAAAAATTGTTATGCATGAGTAATTTGAAAAGCAATCCATCACTTTTTTATAGGCTTCGGCTGAAGATACAACATAAGCACTGAAAACCGGAAATAGCATATCACGTGCGATTTAAAATAAATCTGTTTTTATCTACACACGCCGTTACAACCTAAACCAAATTGACCATATATTTCGTAAATTTATGTAATACAGCGTTTTAAAAATGTCATTGCTTTACTAAACCATATCCGGTAACCAAGTAAACTTGTTTTAAAATTTAACGTGAGTGCGCGAACCATACTTAAACAGACGCAAAAAGGAAAATAAAGATTTCACATCAGAACATTCTTATGCCATATTCAATTTTAATTAGGTAGGTAGTAGGTCGTCCAGTGATCGTAAAATGACAAATAAAATTAATGATAATCTAAAGTCAACATCAATTTGACCAAAGACTGACAAAAAAAAAGTATCGCATGTCAAGTCAAATATATGGTAATTTGCGTGTGTTTTAATCCCGTGTAGTGCCGGCTTAGGGTGTCCCTTTTCTACCCACGGGTGTGGTAAGAGGCGACTAAGGGTACGGGACTTTTAAGTGGTTTTTGGGCGATGCGGTTGGAGACCCATCACCAACAATACTTTATAGCTCGATTTCTGAATTGAGTATTTAAGCTGAGAACGACTTAAGTATATATATATATATATACTTAAGTCGTTCTCATATATATATATATATATATTGAGGAGACTTTTTACAAAATTTCTATTTGATAGAATCGAAATTGCGGAAGTTTCATACTAGCTTCAACTTCCTGTTATTTCCGTTCTAAATACGATCAATTGTCTGCTATGAAAATAATCTTTGAAATGAGAAGGTAAAAAATGGCTGAATTTGAAATGGGAAGAAATGAAATGTTAAGGCCCTAAGGTGAATATACATACATACATATATTCACGGCTATAAATCTTTAGAAGGAGTAGGCAGAGCTTCTGAACAAGAAATACCTTTTTCTTTAGGGATACGATTGTAGAACATAGGCCTTTGGAAACGGTTGGCCGCGGCATCAAAAAATCACTTAAAAACCCCAAAACCCTTAATTCGCCTCTTACGATCGTCCACGGGTCCATTGCTGCACTATTTTAAGCCGACACTGCAATGTAAAGATCTAAGGAGGCCTATATCATATACTATTGTACCGCCTCAGCTTCGCTAAAGCAGTGTTGCGTGCCCGCCCACGTCAGACTTCTTGTCGTTGAGATCGTAAAACTTTTAGTTTAGAGACGGGTAATGCATAAATACTGTGCTAAATTTACTGTGTCAACTCATTGAAATTTTATGCATTACTACCTCTCATGATCGCATCGCACTTACAAAAAGTCAGCGGGCACTGCTAAGCCTTTATGACATTTAGCGCGATAAGGTAAAATCTATGTTTTTTCTGAAAATCATAGGTTAATCATTACAAATAAACAAAACTTTCCTCTTTATTATATTTATATAATATCAGAAATAATGATGATTATAATGACAATACTGCCCTAAAATAGCAAGATCTCTAATCCTTCATCAGAATCATGGCCGCGAAACCTTCACGATCCTAACCATTTAACCCAAAAACTTATCAAGTGATAACAATAAACGAACTCATTATTCTTTTTTATAAAGTCGGTCAAAATGTTGTAACAGCATTTGCAACGAAGTGATACACTAAAGGCCCAACATGATCGAAGTCAGAAAAAAAACACATGGAATTTCTTTAGACATCATGAATCTGGAATTAATAATTCATGTTCTGGTTATTTTAAACAAGTTAAATTGATACGGCTATGAATCCCAAAACACGGGTAGGCAGAGTTTCAGAATTGGAAATCCCTCAGCCACTTTTATAAAAATAGTGGGGAAAAGATTGTAAAATAAAGGTAAGTTCAATGTAAATAGTAGGGTCTCCAGCGGCACCCGCGGGAATAAATAAGTTAGTGTTATTCTAAGCCTACACAACACAGATATCTAAGTATTTATTTGAGAATAGTGTACCAAATATATAATATATATTGAAGGCCAGCGTACATCAGATGCGATCGGTACGCTCCACTTACAGGCACTTGGATACCGCCTTCATAGATTTCTAGGCAGGTTTTCTAAACTAGTCGGGCACTCTCAGAACTTTCTTTAGTCCCTATTTCTGTATCATAGCTATTATCGACCGGTAGCAACATTTACAAGGCGTAAGTTTAATCATATGAAATAAGTAGAAATGGAATGAATAACAAAATTAAACCAAATGTCACAGAAATATTGAAAAAGAACTTTTTAATTGGAAAAAACCGAAGAAGCAGGAAGTACAGCAAAAATAATTTTAAACAAGGTAGTTTTGTAAAAAAAAGATGAACTAAGTAAATGGAAAGAGCGATAAATGGGTACCATATAGTGGACCAACCCCAGCTTCGCACGTAATTATAGTAATGATTTAAATAAATATGTATATATATAATGTAGCGTGATGATATTAGGTTTGTATTAATGAAACATTTTTTAAATCGGTTCTGTAGTACAGGAGCCTGTTCATTTAGAGGAAACAATCACATTAACAAATAAAAAAAACATAATTTACCAGAATTCCAAAAAAGTCATAGTACGTGCAGTAGGAATGAAGCAACGATTTTCTTTCTAAATTTCTTTAAATGTCAAAAGAGTACATACAACTACTGTGACAAGAAACTAGCGATCGGAAGTCTCTACCAACCACTATGGAGAGTAATGTTGTCTGGGTGCTCGTATTTAATATTACGAAATTTTAGTCTCCATCATCATCATAACCCATATGTGTCCCACCGAAGGGCTCGAGCCTAGCCTGAATAGGGTGGGCCATAGTCCCCCACACTGGCCTGATGATAGTAAAACGGACCAGGTTTTGCTTGCCCTCGGAGGCACGGAATCATTTTAATTATCGGCTAATCAATCAATCGAATTTATGTCTTCACCGCTTGAGAATCCAACTGGAGACCTCCGGGTTGTGAGGCATGAACGCTCCAACTTTTAGATCAAGGAGGTAGAGACAATCTTGTATTATGACCTTTACATTAATATGAAATACTTGTCAGTTAGAAATACGCCTCTTGGACTTTATGGCATTAGTATTTATAATTAATATCCTTTACATTCATAATAAATACAAAGGTTCAGTTTGAAAGTGCGCGAAACAGGTGTTTGGCTCACTTGTTCTAGAGCTACTACTCTATTTAGTCGAAGCTTACGACTTATACACCTAGAAAGTTAAGACAGAACTTTGGAATCAAAAAAATCCACAGAAACATACAGAATTGAGCGGGAAAAGATGGCGAAATAAAGGTTCGTTGGTAACAGGTTTGAAGCCAATCAACCCATCTATTCCTAAAACAGAACCGTCCATTTACTTGCTTCATAGGACACCAACTGGATGATATAAAGTATAGTGCATTATGTTATGATACAAGTTAGCAAAGTTAGTCATCTCAGACAGGTGGATTTTAAGTCGGAGCCGTAGGCGAAGGTATTAAAGAACCAAGTGCTATAATTACAGAATTTCTCTCGTGAATGGTGCATTTTTCAGCAAATAGTTTCATTATTCCTCATTTATCCTGATAATTTTATGTAGTTTGGTTTTCGATTGACTTCAAACAGGAGGTACTCAATTCGATTTTGTGTTTTTTTTTGTGTATGGCGTAGCCGTTACTGCGTTACCAGGCAATGAATTTCTAAATGTGTTCTTCTGTCCTGTTGGATATACTTCCAATGTGGTCCTATTTAATTTTTATAGGGTAAAATATCGAAGTGCATACGTGGACGACTCTGACGTTAATTGAAGTTTGTACGAAAATTTGGGTTTTCGTGGAATAGCTGCGAAAGCGATTCCATTTTTGTTTAAAATGATATTAATAATACAATATTGCACTGCTGCCCTGCTGCAAGAAAATTATTAGTTTTGGTAAAAAACGATTTAAAGCTACCATTAGGTTTTGCATTATTTGCTTAAACTTTTCATTCGCGCCTTTCGCAAGGGAAACTCGTATTGCATAACAAAGTTAGAGGATTGACAGCTCATTCTGCTCTAAATACGATCGCATATTGTTTGCAAACTGAGCAAAAACGTTCGTGTGAAATATACTGACAATCGCTTGGATTACGCGCCACGTTTGGTTATATATCTTTTTAATGTACACCTGTCTTTACTTTGCGAATGAAAATTGGTTTTGATTTACCTAGGAAACTATAATTTAATACTTACATATTTGAGAAATGTTAAAACCGTGTGTAAAAATAAATAAATAATTTGTACACATGGCTATGAATCCCGAAATAGGGAAGCCAGAGCTTCAGAATTACAAATTTCTCAGCCATTGTCGGAAAAAGAGAGGGGAAAAGAATGGCTGATCCAGCCACATCGCCGAATAATCATTTAAGTATCCCCAAAAGCCCTAAATTACCTCTTTAAAAAACCCGTGGCAGAATTGGGTTATTTTTGTCACAACCGTCACGACACAGAGTTTACAATGAACATATAAACTTAAAAACTTAATTTTATATACAAGGTTTTGAACTATTAAAAAATATCATCTTCATATATCTTCTATACAATGAAATTGATCGCTAAACGGAAACCTATTCGATTTTTTTAAAGCATTACATGAAATAGGGAGAAGGTTCTTAGCTATAGAAATAGTGTGAATATATAAGGATAACATCCAAAACTTCGTTTTTTGCATCACATGACAGAGACCCTCAGCGGGTTGGCTAAATAACATAATTTGATATCACCCATCAAGTGAATGTCAATTATTTATTGACAGTATGAAGTCCGTCAGGTATACATGAAATCGAAAATTTACACATTAATTGTTATACTCATAAGCTCACAATTAAAAAGTAAAATATAGACTGGACTTCGCTATTTCCTTTTAGTGCTCACTTACATAATAAAAGATAACCCTACACAAAATTGCAAGTTTCTAGGTACAGTAGTTTCGGCTTTATGTTGATTCTAAATTAGTCAGTTTAACCTTTTTTATATAAAAATTCATAGCATCAACTCTACGTAACTATAATATAATAGACAATGGTAATTTAAATATTCTCACTTTAATTGAATGCCAATAATAATAGGAAAACATACTAAATGAAACTAAGCAATTGCTACTTTAGAATTCACAATCAAACCCAACTATTAAAGATTTTATGGGGTATGTTACGTCGTGTACCGCTTACCGTTGACGACCTTTTAATGGAGATTACAGAGGACAACAACTTTCCACATTACTTAAATAAGCGCGTTTCTATCAACACGTATTTATTAACTACAATTAGATTACTTTCGTACCCAGTTAATTGACGGGTAAATAACGATATAATGTAAGAGTTCGCGTGTTACAATAATAATTGGTCTTTAACTACGTTAAAATTACAAATTACTAAATTAATGTTTCATGTCAACAGTTATTTTGTGAATAAATCGTTTTAGTCGGCATAACTTCGATTGCAATAATTGGGATCGGAATAAAAATCACTCATACACACACGCAAATACGCAGATTTATAAAAGATACTAGTGAACCCAGTAATATTTTACTTTGAATGTACGCGTGATGATACATAGCCTGTGTTTCTACTAAAGGCCATGGGTTAAAATTGGTATGAATTTTTTGGAGAACCATCTCTTCTTCTGGATAAAAGCCGCCTCACCAATTTTTGCTAAATTGATTCAACCGTTCGTGAATTTAAAAAAAAAACGACACAACTTAATTTTATATACTTAGATTAAGCGGCATTTTAAACAGCAAACTTCATAGCATTGACTATTTTTATCTTTTCTATTTCAGCCATGGAAGGCTGTAAGCGGGGAACAAATAATGGAGAGGTCACCCAAAACTCATGATTGGGAAGAAACCCCATTAGAGGAAGCTCCGAAAAATAGAAGACCGGGGCGAAAAAGAAAAAGACGGCCAATTGCAGCTATAAATGATGAGCCGGATGAAAGAATTAAATATCACGAAGAACAGGAAGAGCGAAGATTTTATCATGAGGAGCCAAACCAAAGACAAGTGTATCAAGACCAGTCAATACCCAACCGAGAAACTGTGTATCAGAACAGCTTTAATGCAGAAATTCCTAAACGTAGAAGGAAAAGACCTGAAATGAGACCCAGCAGGTGGACAGAAGAAATGACTGATGTAGAAAGACCAACACGCAGAAGAGGTTTACGTAGAAAACGACCAAATTTAACCGATTTCAATACTAGATCTCAAGATGATATTAAAATTGATAATGCACCAGAAGTAGTACACAATCAAGACTTACCGTTTGAAATGGAAAATGGAAGAAACAGAAATAATGATTTGAAAAAAGATTCTGATAATGAACAAACTATACCAGAGATGAGATATGTAATAACTGATGTTGAACAACCAAAAGTTGAATCTGATGAACGTAATGTTAAAGGTAGAGAAGATGAATTGGAACCAGTCAACGAAAACCAATCGGAATCTTCAAATGATGCAAGTGTAATGAGCTTAAAAGAAATTTTGAAGAAATCTAATGGATCAAGTTTAAGTGAAATTTTGCAGAAGCATAATTTATCGCTTGCAGATTTATTACATGGAAAAGAAAAGGCTCTCTCTGTATTGAAAAATAGTGAAAAGTTAATTACTGCCAATTTTGAAACTGTACCTGAGTACCCAGCTTTAAGACCAGTAGAAGATATAAACGATAAAATTAAAGAAACCAAAAATGACTTGTCTAATGTTGAAGTAACGACAAATGATATTCCTATGGAGATAATTATGTCAAGTGAGACTAAACTCCATGATCATATTGAAGAGCATGAAAACAAAACAGAAGATGTAAGTGCTCAAGATGCTCAAAATATTACCCTTACTGAGAAACCGGAAGAGATTTTAGTTACAACTGAGAAAATGCCAAAAATCGCAAGACGACGTATACCATCGGGCCGTAGAAAGCTGAGATTGAGAACTCCTATAAGAAATAACACTGTAAGATTCCAAGCAACTAGAGACTTTATGTCAATGAACACAAGAAGAAAATTACATGAAAGCAATATGAAACCTATAAAAATCAACAATACAGACATTGAAAACGACTCTAACAGCTCAGACTGCACTAATATTACTACAATAACATATGATATCCCTGAGACCACGACGTCAGAACATATTTCAACTGAAATTGTAACCGTCACGACAAGTGAAGATACAACTACAAATAATCCTGTAACAGAAAATTACATATCATCATCCAGTCAACGAAATAAAGTGGTGTCAACAGTAATGACTACTACTAACATAGGTAACAAAATTGAGCTATCAGAATCAAATACTGAACCATCATTCACTGAAACTACAGAAAGAGTTATCACTTCAACCACTGTGAAACCAAAACCAACAACTAATTCTGAACTGCGGCGACAAGCGCTTACTAATAGGTTAAGAAACAAAAGACTGCGCCATAAAACTTCTACAACAGAAGCAACTCCTGAAAATATAAATGGAATACTGAGCATGACGAATTTGATATCAGCATCAGAGTTTGTCGATAAATCACAAAAACCTAAGGCGGTAAAATATGATTTCACTCAAGATACGACTTTAGAAGATTTTATGGTGACTGAAGCAACCAACCACGTTCACAAAGATGATAAATCAGTTTCCCAAACTTATCCCTATTCACCTATAACTAATGGGATTTATTTTCCTTTTACAAGTACAACAGAAGAGATAGCTAAAATTGAAATTGAAGAAGTATTGCATGATCATGACAGTAAGTATCACGGATCGGATAATTAACCTGCTTTTTCACTCTTTCAACGTTATTATAATATATTATTTATTTTCAAAACTTATAACTAATCCTATATGATTTAAATCTTTTTGTTCATGAAAACCTCATGTGGGGATTATTACTAATAAATAAAGAATAAATAAAGGAAAGAAAAATTTCGACACAGGCGGGATTCGAACCCGCGACCTCGGGTATACGCCCCAGTCGCTCTTGCCAATTGAGCTACCGTGTCAATGGCTGCCAGCGCGAAATTCTTCTATCCTTTATTTCTTTTACACGTTATAGTAGTGTTTGCGTTTCCTACCTCCGAATTTTTTACTAATTCGGAAGGCCATTTGTCTATCTTTTCAGATAGAATGCAAATGTTGAAAACGCCTAACTATCACCTAATTTAAATCTTTTTGTTCATGAAAACCTCATGTGGAGATTATTACTAATAAATAAAGAATAAATAACCCCTTCCGAATTAGTAAAAAATTCGGAGGTAGGAAACGCAAACACTACTAAAACGTGTAAAAGAAATAAAGGATAGAAGAATTTCGCGCTGGCAGCCATTGACACGGTAGCTCAATTGGCAAGAGCGACGGGGGCGTATACCCGAGGTCGCGGGTTCGAATCCCGCCTGTGTCGAAATTTTTCTTTCCTTTATTTATACTTTATTTAATCCTATATGAATTGAATTCAAACTCAAAAGTTCTCGCCGTATATTCCCAAAGGAAAGGCAAAGACACATATACTTCTGATTATCACGACTCATTATTGTCACCTGGTGTTCAGAGCACCCACGTTTTGCTTGGAAAGTGTAGGAGTAACGTAATAGGAGGCAGACCTATAGCCGTATATATACTAATACGTAAGTATATTAATGGTGACAAAGTGATAAAAAAGACACTGGGTTTTTTATTGCCAACGTTTAGGAATGCTAGGAATGCTTAGCTGTGTAGTGTCGGCTTAGAATAGCACTACCCCATTTCTTCCGGTGGATGTACGTAAGAGGCGACTAACGGACTTGGGGCTTTTTAAGGGATTTTTGGGCGATGCGGTTGGAGACCCATCACCAACAACCTTTATTCTACCATCTTTTCCCCACTCAACTTCCAAAAGTGGCTGTGGAATTTCTAATTTCTCAGCTCTGGCTACCCCTTTTAGGGATTTATAGCCGTGAGTATATGTATGTATGTATGAGGCAGATCTATAGCCGTATATATACTAATACGTATTAATGGTGACAAAGTGATAAAAAAGACACTGGGTTTTTTATTGCTAACGTTTAGGAATTTGAATCTCAATTGTGACTATTGTGTGACGGGCGTATTTAGACAGAGTAGCTATATTTTACATTCATATATATAATCCTGGCATGAGTTTCCATTAAGATAGAAAAGGACTATCCATAGCTAATTAGAACTATTGTGGCTAACCTTTCGTGGGGTTTTTGTGCCTTTTTAACCGACTTCAAAACAAGAGGAGGTTATCAATTCGTCGAAATATGTTTTTATTCTCCACGCTTCGACTTTCACCCTTTGTTATATCTTTTTTCTCTGGTTGACTTTGAACTTCCTGTGTGCTTTTTCTTTTATAACAATAAAATGCACATTGGCTCTTTGTACCTCAATCCCAATTTACTTTTACTCATCGTGTCCTTAGAATGTTTACCTATTCAATCAGTTAAATGAAAACACAATTACTTCAGAATTACGCAAAACATAAGTTTGTGTGACAATTGTCCAATCGAAATAAATATAGAAGTTTTGAACAATTGCAGCATCTTAAAGATAGTCTCTTAAGGATCTTAGTTGCTTATTCGCTAAACTAAAAAAAAATATAATATATTTTCAGGTGGGCCAAGATTATCAAAAATATTGGAGGAGCGAAACATGAGTTTAAGCGAGTTGGTAGAACTGAGAGAACGGGGATCAAGCTACGTGCATTTAGCAGACATTTTCCATAACACTTCAAGAGAGCCAAACCCACCAGAACCTTTTCTGTCAAAATCAGTAATAGAGCCTATTTCCAAAGAAACCTATCCACTACGGGCTTTGCTGGAGGCAAATATTCACGAATCAACAATGAAACCAACAGCTATGGATTCTTATCAGACTAATCAGCAACACACAAACATACCCATTGTTATGAACTTCGGCAATAATGTCAACGAAAATGGAGAAAACTTGGGCATTGTTTCGTTATTCAACAAAATGACGAATGAATTTGATGATAAGCCGGTTGTAAGGAAGGATTCTGAAGGCACTCCATACATCACGTCAATCATGAGCGTCAATGTAACCAATCATACTGAGAGTAGTAGAGACGCGCGATATTTAGAAGACAGTCAAAGCATGGCTACTCTGAACGATCTGTTTTCGATAATACACAAGAGTTATTTCAATGATTCAAGCGAGCCACTACCTCAATACACTAAGGGTAATTATCTTTTAATACAATTTTAAGCAAATTAATAGGTATTCAGATCTTTTAAGTATATGCAGAAGAGAATGATACCAAACATATTACTGGAGATTAGAATGATGTATCACGAATATTTATGTTATCATTAACAACCGTAATAGCTCAGTGGGGCGAGCACCCTATTATCATGCATAATGGCGTGGGTTCGAATCTCTAGTCGGGCCTGCACTGATATGTCTTTCCTAAAGTCATATGCGTCGTTGATTTATCATGGTTGTTAACGGTGAGGAAAAACATTGCGAGGAAACTCACATGGCTAAGTTGTACTTAGTCATGTGAGGAAACCCACATGGCTAAGTTGTACTTAGTCAAATGACAATGAATTCGTACAAAACGGCGATAGGCCTGCCCACTATATCACGTGAGTCCAAATAAAACGTGGGTACTCTGAACACCAGGTGACAATAATGTCATATGATGTTCATAAATATTAGTAACTCTGTCAGCCACCTCTTAAGGGATATACGCAAACGTTTGGATTGATTTTAGTTAAGATTGTTGAATAAAGGTTATTTAATTACTCGATGTTAACACTTGTACGAAATTATAACATCTGTTTGATTTCATTTTACCATTCCTTTACATCTAGTCAGATGTAAAGGAATTAAAATATAGTCATTGGATAAGCACATTAAATATTTAAAAATCTGTTGTATTAATCTTTAGTCTGCCTACTGGGTCATGATTTTATTGCTCTCATACGCGGAGAGGCCACTTCTTTGTGATCGAACTCCTCTGGAGCGGCTGGACCGATTTCAACCAAATTTGCCACAGTGATCAAGTGGGCAGTGCTAAGTATCGTTACGTTGTCATCGAACCTACCATTGATCTAATAATCACCAAAAATTATTCTCCCATTGAATTCAATAGAAAAAAGTTAATGGTTTCTTATCTAGAGCGAAAGGCCGACTGTACAGATAGTAAGAAGACTTAGGTTTACCTAACTCGTTCAGCTCAATCCATTTTAATCACAATTTGCATTGAAGTCATAGTTTTATAATGAACCTTTAACATTCGCTGATGAAAAGCGAATCTGTTCGCCAAGATTCCATCATTCCTATTTAAAGAACCTTATCAATATATTTTTTATTTACAGAATTTTCAGCAGTGTTCCCCACAACAAAGTTGCCGCTAGAGAACGATATCGATGGCGACGGAGTCATCGTTCTAGAAGATTTACAGCATCTAAAAGACTTTGATAATCACATTGCTCGGGCAGCCGACGCAAAATTAGCAGTCAACATGGCTGATACTGACCACGAGCTAAGTTCACAATCAGGAATCCTAGACAAACTTCCTAAAGGGACTAAATCAGTAACAGTAGTAACAGCCAGCATAATCGGATTAACAACATCAGTGTTCTTGCTTACATATGTGATATTCAAATGGAGACAACAGAAGAGTATACTCCGAAAGAAAGAGAGTTTCAGTGAAGAAAGAATTCCGACCCCGGTCTTTGAAAGTCGCAAAGGAAGTAAGAACCAGTGCAGTACCCGGAGTATTAGCCCAATGTTATCGTCATCCCATATTTATACCATGAGCACGCTGGATTCCAGAAAAAGCAGTGAATCACACGAGTATGCTTGGGATTCGCTAAGAAAACCATTCCAATAATTAGAATAATATAAATGTGACTGAACTATTATAGAATTTATGTATAAGATTATTAAAGTCGTAAACGTCTATTCACTTAACTTTATTTCCATAATTATTAGATTAAGTTCGTAGGGAGTGATTTTTAACTGCTCATAATGTACATTCTAAGCTATTTTTAATTGCGTCACTGAGTTTAGACGGCAAATTGGGATTTGATTTTCAGTATTAAGTGGCAAGTGCAATATCTAGGAAAATATTTGAGTTGGTTGTAAAAGAGTGGTAATAAAAAATAATAAATATATGTGTTTTTATTGATCAACATACCTGTAATTCTCATAGGTAAATACTTCGCGAAGATCTTTCATAACTGGTAAAGTCATACTTTGGATTTTATTATAGAAATATGCATATTGTCTTGCAATGCTCCTGTAGAGTTTCAATGAAGACTCCAGAACTGGTGAAGGCTGCAAATATTAGAACAGAAAATTAGAATAGTATAGAAAACACAATTATAGTACATCATAGTAAAAACATTTTGCTATTGTCTTAAATAGAAGTACAATTGGTGAAAACTTAAAACAATCACTTCCATACACCCTTTAGATAACTTAGAAAACATAAATCATTACATCCACAAAGAACCAACCGAGGTATATGGAAAAGCTGTACCATAACCAAAATAAAACTTTTTCTTGTTTTTTCATATTAATGTTGCAGGAAATATAATAAAAAGACCCAAATAGATTTCAATTAATATTTCTTTGCTCATAATCTACAGCAACTCCAGTCTTCTGATCTTTCTAATACAATTCAGCTAAATTATTTACCGAAATTGCCCAATCGTAAACCTACCACTACAGATGTATGGCCTTAGAGTTGCTAATTTAATTGAAGGAATCTAGGCCGTGTAGTGTCGGCATAGAATAACACTAACCCATTTCTTCCGGTGGGTGTACGTAAGAGGCGACTAACGGATTCGGAGCTTTTAAGGGATTTTCGGGCGATGTGGTTGGAGACCCATCACCGAAAACCTTTAATTTTACCATCCTTTCCCCACTCCATTTTCCAAATGTGGCTGAGGAATTTCTGATTCCTTTGCTCTGGCTACCCCTTCTAGGGATTTATAGCCGTGAGTATTATAGCCGTGAGTACATGAATCTAGGCAATTATTGCTAAGCACTTTACCCATTCCAAACCTAATAAAATAACTGTTTTTTTCTTTGAGATGAAAAGTACAAGTTTCACATGGATCAACAAAAGAAATAAAGTAGTATTATTTTAAATTGTTACTACAGAACGTAATGAGCTCAATAAAGGATATTAACTTATCGCCTGGACAGTGTTTTTCACGTGATTCCGTTGGGATCGCCGCTTTGTTTAGGATTAGAGGATCACATGACTAAGTACAACTTGAGACAAGTGATATTCCTCACAATGATTTTAATAAATGAACAAAACATAGCTACAGAAAGGAGTTTTCGTATCATGTTCCTGTCAATGAATATCAGAATCAGAAGAGTAGGCTTGCTCAAATTACCCAAGAACAACATACTCTTATTAACACTCACAAATTAACTAACCTTTAATTGCAGTAGTTCTTCAGAAGTGAAGTACAGTATAGTAGAATACTTTTCTGGCAATATATCAATGTATGGCTTCCAAAATGAATCTGAAATTTTAAAAAACAATGTTTGAGTACTTTTGTAGCGCGGTGTTGAGAATAAGGTTTTACAATTTAGGTTAAAATAATCAGTAGATTAATATGCCATCATACGTGATGTTTTTGGGCAAATCAACTTTTCTGTGGCATATTGTGCCAGCAATTAAACAAAATTTATCTGATGAGGTTAACATATACGTTAACTAAAAAATACTTTCATAGTATGGTTCTTATCATTATGAGGATATTTAATTATAATTATGTATGCAATGTTTGTACTTTGAAAAATATAGCTCTATAATGACTATGTTAAAGAGCCACAATGTTTTGACGACAGCCGTGGCCGAGTAGATAGGTGACTAGCTTCTCGATCCGGAGGTTGCGGGTTGAATCCCAGCTGAGGGCAACATTTATGTGATGAGCATAAATGACTGTTTCTTTGTCTTGGGTGTTATTTATATGTGTTTTATATAATATTAAATATATTGTTGAGTTAGTGTCCCATAACAAAAGTTCTACTTAGTTTGGGGCTAACTTAATCTGTGTATAATATGTCCATATATATATTTATTTACTTAATGTAGTGTAATTCCTTATTTTAATGGCACTCCCATTAAGACACAAATGAGAAAAAAAAAAAAGTTATAATCATCTACAAATACTTGTACATACTCACGGCTATAAATCCCTAGAAGGGGTAGCCAGAGCTAAGGAACTAGAAATTCCTCAGCCACTTTTGGAAAGTTGAGTGGGGAAAAGATGGTAAAGTAAAGGTTGTTGGTGATGGTTCTCCAACTGCATCGCCCAACAATCCCTTAAAATCCCCAACACCGTTAGTCGCCTCTTACATACACCCATTGGTAGAAACGGGGTAGTGCTATTCTAAGCCGACACTAAATGGACTATTTGGCAATAAAATTAAAGATGTCTCTGAATAAAAATATTTGCAAAATTGAAAGTTTGTAAGAAATTACATTGCCAGTGAATGTACAGTAAAGTATTATGAAAATGTTTATAAGTTATATAAAAATGTTATTTAAAAAATTACTAATATTTATATTAAAAATAATTATAAAAATATGGATACAAAATTACAATGAATAGATAATTGACCCATATATATGTGGAGTAGTTTGGTCATTTAAGAAATAATTTAAAATAAGCTTGTTATATTGTTGTAAATAAATAAATAAATACAGAGATATGACATGGATCAAGCTAGCCCCAAAGTAAGTACAACTTTATGATCTGGGGTATGGGATACTAACTCAATGATTATTTTAATATAAAAAAAACACATATTAAAAACATCCAAAACAAAGAAACACAATTTATGTTCTTCCTATAATTCCTCAGCAGGATTTACAACTCAGCCATGGACATATTGTCAGTATACCTATTATGTCTTGTGTATTGAAGTAAATATTTGATCTGATACAAGCAGACTATGGTATAAAACAAGGCACAGGTCATCGGATATATGTAACTTATACACATATTTTTTTATAGTAAGGTTTTGCTGTAAGTATACAGTCCAAGTAGTTCTGTGTATTTTTAACCGACTTCAAAAAAAGGAGTGTTCTCAATTCAACCGGTATATTTTTTTTTTTTTTTTTTTTTTTTTTTTATGTTTGTTCGCCGATTACTTCGCCATTTATGAACCGATTTTGATTATTATTTTTTTATTCGAAAGAAGATACTCCCGGATTGGTACCATGATGAGGATATCAGGGTCTGATGATGGGATCCTGGAGAAATCGAGGGGAACCCTCAAATTTTATAGGCAAATGTACCGCGTTTTACATATTTTCTGAACTTATATTGGCATTTGCTTCTGAAAATCATATTGTTATGCTGCTGAGCTGATGATAGAAGGTGTGGATCCTCAATCACTAGGTATTAAGAAACAGTTCTTTCCACATTCTATATAGATTTATACTCCTCTTCGTAGCTTTTATGAAGAGAAGTACAGGTTCACTAAACATTTCTTTTGTTATGTTATTGTTACCGAGAAAGTACCATGAGACCAGGATCTGATGATGGCATCCCAGGAAATCGAGGGGACTGTCGAAACTCACAATTATGTGACAGTGTATTTGTTCAAAACGCCGATAGGCTGCCCTGTATAACGTGAGAACACTGCCTAATAAATCGTGGGTACTCTGAACAACAGGTGACAATGTCTCGTGATATTCAGAAGTATTACTACCTCTGCTAACCCCTTCAGGGATATTCGGCGTGAGCGTTTGAGTCTTTCTTGAGATGTAGAATTGAAGACCAATGCCTTTCGAAGGATTTTAAGAACAATGTAAGGTTACATATGGTTGAGCCTATTTAATATCGTACTATAATAGAAATACCGGAAATACGAAGAATAATACAGTAACTGTCCTATCCTCATCCGAGAGGCATCTTTGCCAGGTCTACCCATCTCTAAAACTCGTAAAATAAAATAATTTTTAACAAAAAGAAAACCGACTTCATAAAAAAACAACCGAAAATAAACAATCTAGTACTAAAAAGTACGAAATAAGTTTTTTAATTGAATATGAGTACTGTGATTGATACCTTAGCAATTTCTTTATTCGACACGCGTCAGTTCAACCTACCTAAATATTACAATTCTCTTAAATTAATTTTTGAGTCGGTGCCAGACAAACAAAAGTAAATTCACCCTGCTATCTATCTCTGATTATTACAATCTAAACAATATATATCTATCGCCTAACGTTTTAAATGATAATACGTACAAAAATCAATTTACCCTACAACTACAAGGTACCCTACATTTTATTGTTGTTTTATTACATGTATATGAAGTGCGAAATACACACTTCTTATTATCAATTATCATCGAGGCTGGCACCGGCTCACAAATTAATTTAAGAGAATTGTAATATTTAGGTAGGTTGAACTGACGCGTGTCGAATAAAGAAATTGCTAAGGTATCAATCACAGTACTCATATTCAATTAAAAAACTTATTTCGTACTTTTTAGTACTAGATTGTTTATTTTCGGTTGTTTTTTTATGAAGTCGGTTTTCTTTTTGTTAAAAATTATTTGCAAGCTCTTTGAATATTATGATAACATATACTCATGTATTTTTATAGTGGGACTGCTTTTTTTTCCGATTAAGTAATATAGATGTAATAATTGCTATGTAGTGTCGGATTAGAATAATGATACACTATCCCTTCCTATGGGTATTTTGATTTCATTATTGGAGATATGGTAAACACATAACCCATAATCTTTTATTTCAACTAGTTTTCCCTTACATCTCCCAAAATTTTATAATTTTGCTTTTTGATTTAAATAATATGCAAGTTATGAAGATTTGTAGTGATTTGATACTTTTTATTTTTTTAGTTTAGACCAGTTTAAACCATAAGCTGACTTTTTGCATAAAAAAATTGTAGGTGAATATAAATAGTAAAATATATTTGTAACTCTCTTACCTGGCTTATTTTTCTCCAAAAGTAAAAACAATGCCAGAGTAATATTAGGCATGTTTTGCATTAATGGATCAATTTTTATGAAAGCATCTAATTCTGAATTTTTTGCATCACTCTCACTCATCATCACCTTGCGAGGAATTGTAAGAATAAGTGAGCCTTCATTAAATTGTTTAGTAGCTTTCAATCCCAAATCCAAACCTTCAAAGCTACTGATTTCAACACCTGAAAAAGTTAATAAAAAGAATATAACTTGTAAAATCACAAAACAAATACCTTTTATAAGTCTTATGTGTGGTTTGTTTGACAAGGTTGTTGGCAGTGGGAAAATACATTGTTAGGAAACCCACATGATTGAGTGTTGCACAAATGCACACATATTTTAGTAGTGGTACATAGAATTGTTCAAATATCTGCCACCAATTTGGGAATAAAGCAGAATGTGATGTATTATTTGAGTTATCAAATAAAATTATTTTGAAAAACTCAGTATCTAATTGATATATGAAAGAAATAGTTAATGATAAACATAATAATGAATTTACATAGGTTATTAGTTCTTTTGAATTCAAAGAGAGTTATATGTGACTGAGTATTTAGGAGCTGTTTTTATGGTTATAAGGCAATTTGGGAGAAAACCCATCACTAAAAATCCTTTAAAACTTATTAAAAGTTAGTTCTCTAACTCTAGCCATAACCAATTTGACATTTATATCTGAGTAAAAAAATGGAAGAAAGCAATGAGAATATATCAGAAGATATTAGTGGGATTTGATTGCAACAAAATCATCACTTGTGAGGATAGTAATGTAATGCTACTAAGTATCTCACTTATATTTGTTTGAAATAATATCAAAACAAACTTTCATAAATAAAACTACCTTCAAAACTCTACTATAATTAATTAAGAACAAACGCAAAGGAGTGAGAAATATAAATTAATTGTTCACTTTTTACCATCATATTCAGCTCCGTTATCACTAAGCCACTTATAGAACTGCTCCAGATTAGAACCGCGCGGTTTGTTTTCAGTTTTGGTCTTCGGTAATTCAATATTTTGAATCTGTTTTAGTACTTGTTCTATTTCCAAATGGTGCTCCCAACTTTTAGCTGGGGTCACGGCGGCTGGAAATATTCCAGTTAGTTTTAATAACTTTTCTATAAGAACAGAGAGATCCTTTCGCTTTTGTAGTTCAAACTTGTTTACTTCTTTTGATGGGTTTTTCTTTGGCGTTTGTTTTGCTTGAGACTTTCGACCCATTTCGGTTAAGCTAGGATTGGGATCCTTGAAGATTTTATTAAGATTTTAAAGTTGTAGTAATAGTATATCACATGTAAAATTAAAAATAGATACACAAAAATGTTTTCGAAAAAGTGTGGAACTAAGTGAGAAGTGACACTGACATTGACGTGACGTCTATAAACGTCTTTCCTGGCAGTAACAGCTGACAATAAAGATAACTAAATGCCTGGTCCGAATGACGAAGAAATCGATTTTATCGCTGTCAGCGCGCTAAATCTTGGTCCGAATGAACGTTAGCGCGCTAACGAAATCCCGCGTGACGTCATATATGACGTCATTACCGGCGCCATTTTGCGATTACAACGATATCGCATTAGAGCGTTAGCACTGTGAGCCAAATGTCAAACTGACGTTTAAAAGTTTGAAAAGTTAGGGAAGTTTTGTTTTGTTAGCTTTTAAGTTTTTATTTAAAATGGAAAATATTCCTGTAGTCGTCTCGAACGAAAGTAATGGAAGACAAATAACCTTGAATTTAAGTTATGAGGAGTTACAACGCGCTCAATCGGGTTAGTAATCAAAAAGCAGTGCTCTATCAAGTTTGTTATTTCCGTTGAACTCAATTTTCTATAATCTCTTTAACTTTAATCTTTATTGTTGTATGATCTAAGGCATCAATAATATTTATTTTGTAAATCTTTTAGATAGCAGCTATTTGGCTAACCGAGTGCAATTATTTTATGAATATGAAAGTGAGAATACAATTTCTATTGATGCCCAAAACGAGGAAGGTGTTAATGAAGTTGGAGCAGCAGAAAAGTTTTTGAAACAATTGCAAAAAAATGAAAGATCAAAATTCTGCCTATAAAATAAATGGTAATCAGTGCCAATCGAAAATAAATAGCCTCAAAAAAACATTTAAAGAAATAAAAGATCACAATAACACATCCGGGAATGACAGAGCAACATGGCCTTATTTTGAAGTAAGTCAATGGTTTAATTGTGCAAGTCAAAATAAAGAGTGACTAAATAATTCTTTCTTTTCAAATTGTTGTATTCTTAATAAGAAAATGTGTTGTTACAGCGAATGCAAGAAATTTTTGGAACCCAGGGATGGGTAGAACCACCTGCTGTTGCGTCAGAACTGGGGCCAGCAGCTACTGACGCTGCTGCTGAAGCAAGTAGTTCTACTAATACAAATAAAAAGAGGAAAATTGAAACCATATTAGAAAATTTAAATGATCAGAGAAATCAGCGCCACTGACAAAAAATGGAAATATTTAACAATCTATTGCAACAAAAAGAAAAACACCACCAAGAGAAATTGGCTGTTTTGCGCAATTTGTGTGAAAATTTAAATAAATAACATACATCTATACATACATATACATACTCACGGCTATAAATCCCTAGAAGGGGTAGCCAGAACTAAGAAATTTTAAATTCCTCAGCCACTTTTGGAAGTTAAGTGGGGAAAAGATTGTAAAATAAAGGTTGTTGGTGATGGGTCTCCAACCGCATCGCCCAAAAATCCATTAAAAAGCCCCAATACCTTTAGTCACCTCCTATGTACACCCATGGGAAGAAACGGGGTAGTGCTATTCTAAGCCGACACTACACAGCATAAATAAATAAGGAGTTATAAATTCAAACTAGGTGTAGTAGATTGTTGACTTTGGGATAATTTAAATTTTCCTTGACTTTTTAAAATAGTCATTATTAATTAAGGCTTGGAAAGATTTATCTCATTAATAAATTAATGTTTGGTTGATTGTTGTGAAATTAGTTATATATGAATAAAGATAATTTTATTTATATATAAGTGTTCAGATGCAGAGACTGATTATAGATGACTTAAATGACATCAAGTAAGTGAGTGTATGTGATAGTGCTGTGGAAAGAATATTTCAGTTAATAAGTAAACATATAACAATTTATTATTTTTATGTATTTGTTTCTCAAAATAGGTTTAGGTTATTGATTTACAGATATTTCTAGTTTTCTTAGACTTGTTAAAATAGTTATTATTATTTAAGCCTTGAAAAGATTGATCTCAATTATAATTTATGTTTGTTTGATTGTTGTGAAATTAGTAAAGTTTATAATTATTAATAATGTGTGATTTTGTACTGTCCTGCTGTTATGCATCTAGGCAAGCGTGTGCACTGCACCCATATTACCCTTTTTAGAGTAAGCTCAAACAAAGTATTTAATGAAGTTCATACTGTAATATAGACTGCCTCCGTGGTCTCGATGATAGCATTTGGTTTCAACTATGGAGGCCTCGGGTTTGATCCCCTGAGGGGTAAACTCACAAATTTAATTTGTAATATTTAACTTAGCTTGAAAGGATATTGCAGGCCTGAATCACCCTAATATCCGAAATCAAGGATGATTCTGTGCTTCGGAAAATTAATATAACATAAATGTTTACACCGAATATCCCCGAAGGCGTTGGCAGAGGTACTAATATTTCTGAACATCACATGACTGTCACCTTATGTTCAGAGTACCCTCGTTTTGTTGGGACAGTGTAATCACTTCAATTTTGTACAAATACACTGTCATATGACTAAGTAAATGTTTTCCCTCACCGTTAACAATCATGATAAATTAACCACACATAAGTGTTAAGATGCGAAGACTGACTACAGATGACTTAAATGACAACAAGTAAACTTATAACATATGATTATTTTTATATATTTAATTGTTTCGAATTAATAAATTATTCATTATATGCATTCTTTTAATTATTCCACTCTCTCTTCCTTCTTCAATAAGATGCCCCCTTCTGACTACTCTTAACTGTACTTGTTCCACATCCATTATTTCACCATTTAAAATGCAGATGTTATGTAACAACAAATATTCTGGGATTTTTTCTATTACAATGCAGAATACTGCGCCAGCGGGTTTTCCATAAGCCAAATGCCCTATCAATGGACATTCTAGCTGATGAAAGGCAAAAATTTTTTTTTTTCTGGTGTTGTGTCAGATGTCTATTGTCTTTAAATGGTACCATTAAACTTTGATAGATCCCATATGCAGCATCTCTCACTAAATGGGTATCATTCGGGAAATGATTGACAGGGTCTTGCATATAACACATCACAATATTTAGTTTAGTTTTCAACAATGAATGTTCAATGAGTATGTGTTAATCAATTTCAAATTTTTTTTCTTTTTACTAAACGTTGGCAAAATTACTGTGTTGAAACACGGTCAAAGGCCATTTAAGAAAAAATGAAATGAAACAAACAAGAGCGATTACAAAATGCGTCCCGATTCGATAGACGCGCTGTTAGCACTGTTATCACTTTTAGCGCGATAACTGAATCGGACCGCAAAATATCGCTGACAGCGATAAAATCGATTTCATCGTCATTCGGACCAGGGGGTAAATGTCGTTTCAAAAACTTAACTTTTAACTCTGGTTGTTGGCTGTACGCTTTACCCTCTCCGCAGCTTGGGACCCTATTGGACAACAATTCTCTGCGGATTGCAGTGGCACTTCGCTTAGGATGCAACATTTGTCAACCACATCGCTGTGTCTGTGGGGCGCAGGTGGATTCTTTGGGTCGACATGGGCTTCATTGTGTCCGTAGTGCAGGCAGAATCTCACGGCACCAGTCTATTAATGATATCGTTCGCAGAGCTCTCATTTCTGCTGACATCCCTGCAATTCTCGAGCCTCAGGGATTATTCAGGAGTGACGGTAAGCGCCCGGATGGTTTGACCTTGGTTCCGTGGGAGAGAGGTCGTTGCCTGATTTGGGATGCCACTTGCGTCTGCACATTTGCACCTTCCCACGTAGGATCTACCTCTGCAGCTCCGGGGGCTGCTGCTGAAACGGCTGCAAGACATAAGCTTTCTAAATATAGTCAGCTTATGTCTTCTTTTTTCTTTGTGCCTCTCGCTGTAGAAACTACCGGAGTCTGGGGTTTGGAAGGGAAATCTTTCATAAAAGAGATAGGTCGTCGCTTGAGGAACCGTGGCTGGGACTACCGTTCTGGGGCATTTTTGATGCAGAGGATCTCCCTAGCTGTTCAGCGGGGTAACGCTGCCAGCGTAATGGGGACCTTTGGGTCGGAAATGTCTCGGAGCGGTTTGTTTAATTGACCTTTTTTTTTATTATATTTGTTTAATTTTATTGTTAATTTATTTTTAGTTTTAAGTTAGTTGTAAGGTGCTTGTAATGTTGTATGATATTATGTTCTTGAATAATAAATAAACAAATAATTTCAAAATACAATCATTAACATACATACAGTATACATAAGCATAAACCATATTATTAAGAAGCACTTTTTCTAGACCCATAGTTCTAAGATTGGGCGCAAAACTGAATGAGCAACATCACTGCCGCTGTGGTGCAATAATGGAACAGCTAGGACACCATGGAGTTTCATGTCGTCTCGCAGTGTTGGACGTCTGTCACGTCATACTGCCGTCAATGATATCATCAGACGGGCTCTTACTACCATCAACCTGCCAGCAATCTAAGAACCTTCTGGTTTGCTACGCGATGACGGTAAGAGGCCTGACGGGGGGTGTCATTGATACCTTGGAGGAATGGAAAGACGCTCGTATGGAACGCAACCCCATTTGTCAGGGTCTGCGGCTCGGCCTGGAGCTCCGGCTTATGAAGCCGAGGGTCTTAATAAAACATAAGTGTGGCTTCCTTGTCGAAACTAGTGGGGATCCATGCGCTGGCACATACAATAAAACCCGCTTAAGACGATTTCTCAGGGACCCCACCAAAAACGCGTCTTAAGCGTGAAATCGTATTATGCGGGAAAGGCAAAATAAAAAGAACGTACTACTTATTATGTATTTTGTTCATAATTTTGGAAGTTATGTACATTCAATACATTATTTAAGATAATCACTTATTCTGGTTTGTCAGAATTTCAACTTAATTAATATTTTTGACTGCATCTTCACTTTCATCCAAAGTCAAGACGCAGATAGTGTCTTAAATCCAGCTGATAATGCCTTAGGCGCTTTCTTGCATATTATGGGGCCACTTATGGGCAGTTTTAAAGCTCGTGCTTAATAAAGCCATTCCACCAAAACTATTTCCAATTTATCAAACTTTCCTACCGTTTGCCATTTACTCTGCACACTTTCCAATCTGTATCTTTCTTTAATTTCTTCTCTATTCTTTAAAATGGTAGGTAACGTAGAAATAGGTATTGAAGCTCAGCAGCTAAGCTAGCTGAGTGTTATTCGTTGTTTGTGACTTTTTATCGAAATCTCTCAATACATATTTCTTTTTTTTTAAGCGACACTGCCTTTCGCGTAATTTTAGTCATATTGTAACGAATAAATGATGCACTATTGCAAAACAATCAAAGTGTACGCGCGACAAGTCAAGAAATGACGACCGGGAAGGCGTATGAAACGGGAAGACGAATCGTATTAAGCGTTAAGAAATGTATGAAGATATGTTTCAAGTTGCAGGGACTGGCGTAAAAAGGAGTATTATGCGAGAAATCGTATTAAGCGTGATCGTATTAAACGGGTTCTACTGTACTTTGCTCAAAGAATAAGCATTCCCGTATAAACGGGCAATGCAGCCAGCCTCTTAGGAACCCTTCCCCCTAACGGCAGTGATTTTGAAAATAGTTTTTATATTGTTCAATTATTATTACTATTTTCTTTTGTATATATTTTAAAGTCTTAGATTAATTTAAGTTTATTCTGTACATATAATTCATTCCTGTTGTAAACAAAACGGTATACATACAATAAACTTACGGCCATAAATCTCGAAAAGGGGTAGCTAGAGCTTCAGTGTTAGAAACTCCCCAGCCACATTTGGAAGTTAATAGGGGAGAAGATGGTAGAAATAAAGTATCGTCGGTGATGAGTCTCCAACCGCATCGTCCTAAAACTACTTAAAAAGCCCCATACCCTTAGTCGCCTTTTATGATACCCGTGCATAGAGAGGGGTAGTGACATTCGAAGCCGGTACTACACGGCCAAATTATTATTCATTAACAAAATAATATAAATTGAATGTATTCTATTGTAAGCTTTGATGATATCTATATTTGATCGAAGATTTTAAGAAGCTTCCTATGTCTCTGGGCCCGACCGTAAGTTCTAATTCGTAAAATAGTCCAATTACTTTGTAAGTACCTTAATGGATTTTAAACCTGTAACTGTCTCGCTGAATATCAAGCTCAACTCAACTCGAATGTTCACGGTGTACATCCCTGTAGGGGTCGGCAGATGCATTAATACTTCTAACCATCACGTGACATTGTCAGAGTACCCACGTGTTGCTTGAACAGTGTACTTGTTTAATAGGAGCAGGCCTATCGCCATTTTGTACTAATACGCTGTCATATGACTGAGTACTTACCACTTAACAATGTGGGTTTCCGCACTAACTTTTCACTCACCGTTAACAACCATGATAAATTAACCTCACCTATGACTACAGAAAAGACAAATTGGCGTAGGCCCGACCCGGGGTTTGAACATTTTGAACCCAAGCCTGTCGTATAATAGACAGTGTTCGTCCCACTTAGCTAACGCGGTTGTATAGCTAAAGATCAATCTCTATAAATTGAGATTTCTAGCCTCCCCAGTACACTTTGATTTGCAATCAGCGTTGATGAAGATTGGTTTTCTTTTTCCTCGTCGCTTTAGGTAAAATAGGCTCTAGGTACAGCAATAGCGGTGATCTTTACTGTAACGTTTTTGTTTTCGTGGCGGGTAGAAAACTAAAACCAAACTCAAGGGACCACGAAACCAATAGGGTCGACGTCTGGCGGCGTTACAATCAACGGTGGTCCTTAATGCTGTTGATCGTAACACCGTCCCCCACGACACTTGCTCCTTGGTCCTGGTCGCGCTCAAGTAAAGGCAGTAGCCCGCAAAGCTCTGCTGGTTCAGGAAACTTATGTTAAGAGAACAATATAAGCGATTTAAAAAAGTTCGTTGTACAAAGTAGCAATAAGCGATCTATTAATAAACCGATTATTCTTGTACAATCCAAGCTAATGCCTGTCTTATCTATTCAGTACAATTTGGCAGTCATTTGTATTCACAAATGATTCAGTAATGCATCAACGTGTTGGCATAGCGTCTGACGTTTCCCCGAAGCGCCTAGGTATTAAGAAACTGTTTTATTGATAGGAATCCAATTAAAAGAATAGGTATCAAGGTGTCGACATTAATTTTATACGATTTTTAAGTTCTTGTGGTGAGTGGCCTTTGAAAAAGACATAAAAGTAGAGTGAAGAGGGATAGTGCGTTAAATGGAGCAGTGGATAAGCCCAATGACTAATAGTCGACGTTGGCCCGAAAAGACCCGACTGAGACGGGTGGATAACGTTGTTCTAGTTCCTTCGCTTATGTATGATAAGAAATGCAGGATGCAACAGAAGAAGAACGGGAGCTAGAGAGATTAGATCGAATGGTATGAAAATTTATATTGTAGAAAAGAAAGAAAGAGGACAAGCGAGAAATCACCGCCCCGATTGCAGGCGTGGGTTTGGATCCTAAGTCAAAGTGTTTTATCTAAAGGCAAATGTTTGCTTAAATTATCATGGTTGTTGACGGAGAGGGAAAACATCGAAGGGGAAACCCACATGATCAAGTTAATCATGTGAAAGTTATTCTAAATGGACAAATTCTTTATATATAGAAACGACCGTTAGGCCTCCTAATTACTATGAAGAAATAATCAAGTTATCGTTTACCTCTAAGAGATATAGTTTATATATTCTATCAACCAACCGTGATAGCTCAGTAGGTAAAACACCGATGATCTTGCAGACGATGAGGGTTCAAATCCCGGGCGGGCGAGGAAAAGATCGGGACGAAACACACATGGCTAAGTTGTACTTTGTCATAAGACAGTGTATTTATGAACCCTTTATGAACGCCGACGCTCCCTATTATGTGAGTACACTGTCCAAGCAACACATAGGTACTCTGAACACCAGATGTCAGGTAATTTTCGCAAGTATTAGTGCCTTTGCCAACCCCTTCGAAGATAGACGGCTTGAACGTTTGAGTTGAGTTTGAGTTATATCTATACTTATAATTATAATTAATCTGTAGAGAGGTCAATTCTGTACTTGAAATATAATTTCAAAATAACTATTAGGGGTGGATTAGTGATCGATACTGATGCCTAAAATGCAATCAGTAAAATTTTTGTCTGTCTGTCTGTCCGTCCGTCTGTCTGTCTGTCTGTCTGTCGGTTTGTATGTTCCTTATGGAAACAAAAACTACTCGACGGATTTTAACGAAACTTGGTACAATTATTCTTCATACTCTTGGGCAGGTTATAGTATACTTTGCGGCAGAGTAGTAAAGGGGAATTTTGGGAAAACGGGAGAAGTAACTCCATATTTTAAGTTTCCATCGCGTGTGCAGCCTTTAATGGTTAAAGTTACATAGAAATCACATATCACGGAAATATTCTACATTAAATTGTCTAAAAAATATCCCACAACAGCATATGCCTATCTCTTATGTTTAACTCACAATAACACGTGTAACTCCTGATAACTTGACAGTTCGGAGCATTCTGATGATATATGTTTACTTTCACGTTTATTATACTCTCACTCACCCTTAATTTAAAAACGTAATCATAGAAATCGGTACAGAAACACCAAAGTTATACAATGAAATAAAATAGAATAGACCAAAACCAAATCCTTACTAACTTGCATATAACATACTAGATGGCGCCAGTAGTTTCATCCTACATTGTTTCTTTTTTAGATTGTTTTAAATATATCATAGCATTTTACTCAACTTAGCTGTGTAGTGTCGGCTTAGAATAGCACTACCCCATTTCTTCCGGTGGGTGTACGTAAGAGGCGACTAACGGTATTGGGGCTTTAAAGGGATTATTGGGCGATGCGGTTGGAGACCCATCACCAACAACCTTTGTTTTACCATCTTTTCCCCACTCAACTTTCCAAAGGTGGCTGAGGAATTTCTCATTCCTTAGCTCTGGCTACCCCATCTAGGGATTTATAGCCGTGAGTATATTTATGTATGTTTACTCAACTTCAACTCTACCAACTCAACCTAAATTAGCTTATGTTCAGATATACAGAACCGTTCATAAAAGCGCTTTCAAAATCACAAAGTTACAATATTCTGAAGTGCTACAAATTGTAATCAAGGCAAGGCGCTAAATTTCATAAATCTTGAGCAGTGATTGAAGAAACCGCAGATGTTTTTAAAACTACGCTACCCGTGCGGAGCTGGGCCGATCCACTAGTATTTTAATAAAAGAGTTTAAAATTTGTGGCTTTCTTCCATTTGGCGTTGAAAATACCAACTTTTTACATAAGCTAAATTTACGTGATAGGTTGGAGTTCTATACCGCTTTGTACGAATACGCTTTCATACATCTTAGTATGTCTCAGTAATATCCTCTTAAGCCAGCAACAAGGTTACTTATCCTAAATCTCTAAAAATAATCACTAATAAACGTTCACTCTTCTCGTCACGTGGACTTTGTCACCTGGTGTTCAGAGTTCCCACGTTTTGCATGGACAGAGTACACACGTGATAGGGGGCAGGCCTATCGCCGTTTTGTACGAATACACTGTCACATGACTAAGTGCAACTCAGCCATGTTGGTTTCCTCACGATGTTTGCCCTCACCGTTAACAACCATGATAAATTAACCACACATACTTATGTCTTTAGAAAAGACAAATTGGTGTAGGCCCGACCCGGGATTTGAACACTAGTCGCTTGTACCAACCTTTTTTTGACCTTATTAAGTTAACAATAATATGACTCATACTATGCTTTTACAAAACCAGTCATAATATATGCAAAATAGTAAATAACAAGCCAATAAAGAAGTTGAAAGTTGAACATTCTCCATAGTGTAACCTAGAGAGCCGAGCCTAGCCTAGTCACATAACCTAGGAATAATGGAACGTAGATTGAAAATTCTATTACAAGTTAGTTATGATCTCAGAGATCGTGGAATACATTATGGACGCGTGAACTTCATGCCAAGCTGTGACTATGAGCTGCAGAACGGTTAAGGACGTATAAAAATAGATTATTGTCTTTCCAAAAGTCTAAAATACTGTTATTATAAAGCTGTCTCTTTAATTTTAATGTTGGTTTTGGTATAAAAGATAGGCTAGGTAGGCTTAGGTTTCGAGCGCGACAACTAGGAATCTGGGTAGTTGTGTTTAAACGATTTTGCCCACCATTTCGGTTGGTAACTTATCATAAAAGATCCCGGCTATAAATCCCAAAAAAGGGCAGCCAAAAGTTCAGATTAGATAATTCTCAGCTACCTACTTTTGACAATTTAGCATGGAAATATTACAAAAGAAAAAAGGCTTGTTGATGATGGGTCTCTATCTTTAAAATTAACATATGAATATTGATAGTGGAAGTAAGCTCCAATACCTAAGTAACCTGTTACGGCACCAATAAACTTTTTTGTGATAACAAGCATCATCACGAATCAATTCGAAGTATGGAACTAAATTATTATTTTGTATATGTATTATTTTAATATCAATCACCATATTTATTTGCATATATTGAAACTAGACAACTAAAACTTGCCGACAAAAACATATCATATTGAACTCAGTAGATGATACGTGTCAAGATTTATTGCGACAGCTAACACGCATTTTAAGTAAGAATATGGACTTAATGAGGAGCTAAACATTTCAAAATACTCACATAAGTATTTATTCATAAATGTTTAACATACATACATAAACTCACGGCCATAAATCCCGAAAAGGGGTAGCCAAAGCTTCAGAGCTGGAAACTCCTCAGCCACTTTTGGAAGTCGATAGGGTACAAGATGGAAGAATAAAGTATCGTTGGTGATGGGTCTCCAACCGCATCGCCCAAAAACCACTTTAAAAAGCCCCATACCCTTAGTCGCCTCTTATGACACCTGTGTGTAGAAAGGAGTAGTGACACTCTAAGCCACGCCACGTCAGCACTACAATGATAAAAGTTTAAACATATGTATAAATTAATTTTTAAACCTCAGTTGACTATATTATGGGCAGAAAATTATGAATTACTTGTCAAGGTTACAAGCAATTTAGTTAGAAGTCTTATCATCTAAGCTAAGTTTCAATGTATCATTACCATATCCTCACCACTCGACTATACACTAAATTAAATGTAAAGAAGCGTTGAGTACGAATATCTCAGCGTTCACAGGGATCAAAATTAACTAAAAGTTGCAGATCCTGTGTCATATGGCAACTAAATAGTATTTAAAAAAAAACAAATCGGTATATTAAATAATCTTAAATCTATATAAAACTCGAAATTATGAATCTATATTAAAAATAAAATAATTTTCTTTCTGTAATATATAATAAGTAAATATTCCCTTGTCCGTCTGTACTAACATTCCTAGTACGTGCTCTAAAGCAGCTGCAATGCTCTATCTAGAACGATTAGCCGCGCTTAGAAAATAACCATCTATTATTATTGGTCTAATTTGTCGCAGTAATGTGCATTTACATTATCTTCGGTACATAATGTATGCTACATTTTAACATTATGTTCGGCTTTTCTTTGTAATGTAAATGAGACGGCTATTATTTGGTCTTAGCTCTAATTTTAACTGCATAATCTCACTATACTTAAATGAATTGCATATTATAATACCAACAGACATTGCTATTGTCATTGAGATTATGTAAGGAAAGTAGGTTCTGGAGAAATTGATGGAAAAGCTGTTCTGAAAAACATACATATATTCACAACTGAAAATCCAAAAATAGGGTATCAGAATTAGAAATTCTTTAGCCACCTTTGGAAGTTGATTGAAGAGAAGATTGTAAAAATACACTATCTTTGGAGACCGGTCGTCAGCCACATCGCCCAATAATTAGTCAAAATGCCTCATACCATAAGTCGCCTTCTGAGTCTCCCGCGCGCAGGTATAAATTGACTAGTGCTTATCTAAGCTGAAAACTGAGATCAAAACGAAATATGCCAGCGGGTGAAATGCTGTCCTTGGTAAGGTTTTATTCTAGTCTTTACCGAAGACCGCTTATTAGTTAAAATAAAATAATGGCGCTGTGAGATGGAGATGAGTCTGTTTCACCATTGATGATATGATATGGCAAGTCCCGCTTTCGAATCTAAGACTCTAGGAATCAATATGCACACGCGATGACACTTATTGAAAAGCAAGCTGTGAACGCGAGAACTAAGCTCATATTAAGACCGGGGGGCTGATTACGTATCTTTAGCGACCACAATTGAGTCGCACGTTGCAATATTGTCGCTGTCAAAAGTGTCAAATCGCATACAAATTTATGACATTGACAGCGACAATCGTGCAACTTGCGACACAATCGTCGGTCGCAAAAGTAACGTAATCAGGGGGCGGGACTGAACATATAATTGGTGGGCTGGTGTATGCTGTTTCAGAGAGAGTCGGTTTTTCTTTCTCACTAAGAATCATTTGACTCAAACAAAACTCACTTTATATTTACTACAATGTAGATATCAAAAAGTAAGAAATGTATCACATAAATAACATACATATACATTCATACATATACTCACGGCTATAAATCTTTAAAAGGGGTAGCCAGAGCTGAGAAATTAGAAATTTCTCAGCCACTTTTGGAAGTTGAGTGGGGAAAAGATGGTAGAATAAAGGTTGTTGGTGATGGGTCTGCAACCGCATCGCTCAAAAATCCCTTAAAAAGCCCCAATACCGTTAGTCGCCTCTTACGTACACCCACCAGAAGAAATGGGGTAGTGCTATTCTAAGCCGACACTACACAGCTACTTCACATATATGAATGGCATGCTAATCTAGTTATAGCCAGTCCAATCTAGTTAAATACTTAAAATTAAGCTTGAACGATGGCACTCGTATATTATTATCACTGCAGTGAAGATTGAAATGTTTACTCGGAGCATTTTTAAATTAACTGGTCGTCGTCAATCGTCAACAGTTAGCAGTTGGCGAATGTGATGTCATGAAACATATTCATCGTGGTGCGTTCCTTTTGTGATTTGTGACGTCTTAATACGCTTAGTTCCGCCTTCATAATCAACGTCACTTTAGAGATGCCCTATTTATGAATGATAGGAAATAAGAATTATAAGAGATAGAAGATATAAAAAGAGCTAATTTGGTTGTTCTGAGTTCTACTACTGAGTAGATGAACCTTAAGGGATTATTTAGACAAAATAGTGTATGTGCAATAAGCAGGCGTCAAAAATGTTAACAATAAAAGTTAGTGATAGCGCAATAGTAGCGATTACTATTAGTCTGGCAGTATTATATCATCTGTGCCTCTGCCAACCTGACTGAGAATCGAATTTCACGCCACGCTATGAGACTCATGTGAGGCTGCAAGATGGATCCTAATCAACAATAGATGCACATCGTAAAAAATCAGCATAATTAATTTATTTGTCAAATATGGTATAGCGAATATAATACAAGAGAATGCAATGAGAGGGCTTTTTAAGTGATTTTTGGGCCATGTAGTTGGAGACCCATCACCAAAAACATTCACATTACAATCTTTTCTCAACTTTACTTCCAAAAGTGGCTGAAGAATTTTCTTATTCTGAAACTCTGGTTACCCCTTTTAGAGATTTATAGCCGTTATGTGTATTTATGATTGTATGTAGAGTGCAATATTATATAACTGACGGTGTGAGTATTATGTATGTTTGGATATAAGTAAGCTTAATACTATGTAGAGTTAATATATATATTCACGATACATCTTGATAATCCCATGACCAGTGACCCTATTTATAATAAAAATATTAATGGCAATTACATATCCTTAATGGTACAGATAAATATCCTAATATCCATTTGTAATACAACTATCAGAAAGGTCTGAAACTGGCTGATACATCACATTATGCGATTTGAAAACTGGGGACCATGTTGGTGGTTCCATTTTTAATAGCATGTTTGAGTATATGCATTTTTAAACGGGAACATTAACCTTTGACAAATTAATGAGATGTCTGACCTATGTTGGATATTATACTAAAAATATAATATATCTGGTTCACATTGACACTCATCACTGTTGCGTTGATCCCAATAAATGTTGTCTGTTCTCTTGCCAGCTACTTAGATTCTCAGAACTGTTCATTGACGACACTACAACTGAAATTGATAGGCCAAATAGGTTATAAACAAACGAGATTAGTTGTAATTAGTTTATCGATATCGAGAATTGTTTTGCCGCATCTCTTTGAGTGTGGATCATTGATTGCATCAATAATAAAGGATTACCTCATCTGGCAAGGATTGAGTCACGGCCATCGGTGCAGGCGAATAGGTCGTCCTAACGTATCGTGGGTCTTAGTTCCTTTTAGTCATCGTGTGCGGACCGGCTTTGACTTTAGTCATCAGAAGTGACCGCCTTACCTACTGGGAGATTGTGTAAGAATTTCAAGGTTAACTTCTGAGAGGGAGAGGTGTGGCTGTGGGGTTTGTTTCTCTAATGTAACAGGTGTGGTTGTTGGGCTGCAAAATGCCTTAAGCTATGCTAATGGTTTTTATCCTCAATAGCTAGATTTAGGGATGAAATATACAAGAATTTTTCGTGTCTGCGAAGGAGAAGAGGATTAAATAAAATAATGTTCCCTCAGTCAAGTTAAGATGTAAATTTGACAAATCATCGTTTTTGATACTATATCTACGGGTTGAATCCTAATCAAGTCAAACTCTCTTAAGTAAAAAAAAATGGCAAAGCGTGAGTCGGCTTACTTCACTAACCGTGCGAAGCTGGGGCGGTGCACTAGTATTAAATATATTTCATTATGAGTAATAAAATTGTATGGTAGAGGAAAATGTACATACATGATGTAGATCTAAAAGTAAGAATAACTATTTCGTGTAGAAGGTACGCTTACCTTAGTTCGCTTACTAAAACGATAAGCTTGAAATACTATAAAAAAAGGCGTGTAGTGCCGGCTTAGAATGTCACTACCACGTGTTCTACCCACGGGTGGCGTAAGAGGGACTAAGGGTATGGGGCTTATGGGTTTTGGCCGATGCGCTTGGAGACCCATCACTAACGATACTTTATTTCTATCTTCTCCCCTATCAACTTCCAAATGTGGCTGAGGAGTTTCTAGCTCTAAAGCTCGGTAGCCTATTTAGAATTTATGACCGTGAGTATTAAAAAAAAATACTTACGAGCTAACGAGTATTTCGGTTTTTATTGCCTTGTTTACAAATTAAGGCAACACTACATTTATGTTATGTTATTTATGATTATAATTCGCCTTTACACAAAACGTCTCGTCACATTTCTCATCATTTACGTAACATATCTTCAAAGTGTAAAAGATACTTTTGAATAGAGAGATTTAATAGAGATGTAGAGTACATACACTCCTTCTTTTCTTATATAATGTACATGAGAATAACATCTAGAGAGGGGGGGAGGGGTGCTTCCATTTTCCCCTCCTGGATCCGGCGCTCTTTTGATCGAATACATAAAACAATTAAATTCATAATATAAAGTAAAGAAGAAGAAAACTTAAGTGTTTATTTATAACGTAAAAACATTAAGTTCATTTTAAAGGTTTCAATGTTTTTAATAAGATATTTTAAAATAATTATGTACTTTTAACCAGGTTTTGTTACTAAGTAAAATAAAAAAAAAAATGCGCCTTAATTTTGTAACGTCACTAATAAAATAAAGGGTTAGCGTTTTTTTTAAACCGTTATTACCTTTTAATGTAAATTATGGTTGGTGGATTCTTGATTGAAGATTCAAATAAATCAACGGTTATGTTCGGATAATGTTTTTTTTTATATTTATGGATATGAAATATCAAACCAATACCTCAATCGAAAATATCGATTAGACTTAATTAATACGATTGACTCATAACACTTATTATACCAGACTAACTATGTTTATTAACCTTTGCTGATCCTTATATTCATAAAACGAATATGAATTACATATTTGACATGATAAAAAAACATGCTCAGTTAAAACATTAATAAAAAAACATATTTTGAAACTTAAATCGCCAAATAGCGAGCCGCGCCTATCGAATAATATTAATTTGCTAAATTATTACCTACATCTTGGTAAGTTTAAATGCATTTTATTAATATTTTTATTCAATGTTCGAAATGTCAAGGTTCGAACTAGTATTGTGTCCTTTGAGCAAATAGGTGTTAGCATTGTTCATGAGCATCCATATTTTACAACAACTTTTCGACACTTGTTCCGTGTTTTAAATGTTTTGTTCAATGATTATTATTTATTTAGAATGTCAGCATATTACATAACAAATAAAAGTATTTATATCTTTAATGTAAATGATTCCGGTAATGAGTAGATTATTATATAACTTAATTCACTCTTGAACGCAACCACGAAAAGAAATGGGGTAGCGATTTACGAATTGTTTCCGAAATCTATGTTTTTTCTTCTCTGAATTTTAAAGCCAATCGCAAGACTAATAACAAAATATTAATAAAATAGATTTTATAAAATAATAATACATGGATATTTTAATAGCAATGAACATATTATTATGTGTACTTGAAGTATATTAATGACGGATCTGATTGCGTGGGGAGTTGAGCAAAAATAACTTCATTACTAGATTAATAGGTTTGTGTAATGGTTGTTGAATAAATGATAAATTTATCATATTCTAGTTTTTGCTACTCATCACCGGGTGATTCACTTCCACTTAACCATTGTATTATTTGATGCAAAAACACATCTTATAAGGCCATGTTTGTCTGAACAGCATACAAACGCCGTAAATCTTTCGAAGACTGTGTAATTGTAAAGTTTACATATATGTATCTAATTATCTTTGATATTAGCGCCACTTATATCCACATGCTTATAAAACTTCGAGAATAAGGTAAACCGTTGAATCCAGCTTGAATGGGCAGCGTTCGCAAAGCTGCGCCATATCTTCTTGTTAAAAATTCCGGGGCGTCTTAAGACAAAGGTCTTTGACCAATATTTATGTGACCAAATAACTTATAGCACAGAGATGTAAAATCTAAAAAGAAGTCCTTAAAAAAGTCAGAGTTACCCTAGGGGCAATGAAGAATTTCGAAGGTTCTAGAGTGGTGGCCACGTACTGGACGACGCATTATGGGTAAGCCTACAACTAGGCGGCGACGACTTGATGAAAGTTGCGGGAAGCCGATGGATGAGAGCAGCACAGGACCGGTCGTTGTGAAAAGCTTTGGGGGAGGCCTATGTCCATCAGTGGACGTATGTTGTCTGACGATAATCATATCCAAATGCTGCGATATTCATCAAGGGGTAGAATTCAGATGAATAACGAAAAATGTTTTTAGGACTTATCACATTTAACTATAAGTAAACATTTATATTTTTATATAATTTTTACTTCACGATTAGTAAGTTGGCACAATCAATACTGACTTTGATAAAAAAGTAATCTTTAACTGAAAATTGTACAGCCTGAAAATAAGTAACCAAATACACTGCTTAAATGCAAATTAGTTTTCTTTAATTTGTGTTGACACAAGTACGAGTGTACAAGTGATTTTCGTCGTAATTGTGCTAATAAAACTATGAATAAAGGGTAAGCACAATAAAAAATACTTCCATTGTTAGTCAATTAAAAGAACCTCGAATTTTTATAACGCAGTTTTATTTGAATACCAATTAATAAGCTTAATCGTGGTACATGTACAAGCTGTTATTTTCGACATTAGACCTTGGTTAATGGATAAAGAATTAGCACCTTTATACCTCGAAGGTTTCTAAAGAACTTGTAATGTTTAGACTTAATGTGATGTTAATGTAAATATTTATATTGGTGTTGGTGTCAAAAGCTTCCAAGCTGGTTAGAATTGTATTATATTGATTTTGTATGTAATCATGAATTCATGACATATTGATTTATCTTACATAGGTAGTGAGCTCAGAATGTTTTCACCTACAACAGGGTGCTTTAAGAAGCGTATTTTTTAATTTATAGATATGTTTGACGACCAGAGCTAAGAAAATAGCGCACTAGCAATAGCTACTCTCAGCCACTTGTGGAAAGTTAAGTGGAGAAAAGATGGTAAAATAAAGGTTGTTGGTGATGGGTCTCCAACTGCATCGCCCAAAAATCCTTTAAAAGCCCCAATTCCGTCAGTCGCCTCTTACGTACACCTACCGGAAGAAACGGGGTAGTGCTATTCTAAGCCGACACTACATAGCATCTCTGGCTACCCCTTCTAGGGATTTATAGCCGTGAGTATATTGTATGTATGTATGCATTTGACAACGTAATCAGAGTATCAAACTCAGAAATTCCTCAGCCACTTTTGTCACTTTTCAGCCATTTCCAACTTGGGTAAGTTAAGGATTTTTAATTAATGTCGCAGCAACAAACATCTGCAATAGATGCGGTGGCCAATGATGATGATCTTTGGTTATACGTCTAGCCACATCTCCTAACATTTACATAAAAGGAAAACGTTTTTTATGGATGTTAATAAAACAATGTTTAGTAGTAACTGAATATTTTCACAGTCTTCATGCTTACATATTTATTTGTGACTGGGATTAAAGATTCTTGCGTCGAGTTCCAAAACTACAGCAATATAAGAAAACTGTAGAAAAGAAAGACAAAAGAAAAAGCGTAAGTGTCGGCTGAGAATAGTAGTACCCCATTTTTGACCGTGGTTGTACATAAGAGTTGATTTGTATTCTGCTTGGAGACCCAACATCGTCAATTTTTATATTACAACTTTTCCCCTTCTCAACTTCCGAAAGTGGTTGAGAAATTTATTATTCTGAAGCTCTGGCTCAAAAACTAAATTGTTCGAAATAAAACAGCAAAAGGGGTAAAAATCAATTCCTAGAACTAATTTCCTTTTCAAAGATCACGTTTAATTATTTTATTTGAAGTCTTATCATAACATAATATAACATAGACGTTCACGCCGAATATCCCTGAAGGGGTTGGCAGAGGTATTAATACTTCTGAACATCACGTGCGTTTGTCACGTGGTGTTCAGAATACCCACGTTGTGCATCGACAGTGTACGCACGTGATAGGGAGCAGGTCTGTCGCCGTTTTTTACGAATACACTAACTAAGTACAACTCAGCCATGTGGGTTTCTTCACGATGTTTTCCCTCACCGTTAACAACCATGATAAACACAAATTAGCACATAAATTAACGACACATATGTCTTTAGAAAAGACAAATTGGTGTAGGCCCGACCCGGGATTTAAACACTAGTCGTTTGCACGATAACCGGTGTTCTACCTATTGAGCTATCACGGTTGTATCTTTTCATAGTAGATAATTAATTCACAGTTTCATATTAAATGTAGAGCACGCGCAACATACTAGACCTAAATATAATAATGTTTCACAATGCCCAAATTCCATACCAGACAACGAATGGAATGCTGTACAATCAAAGCGAAGCATCTCATAATTACAAAGAAATAACAAGGAACCAACCAAAGATGGTTCATTACACACATTCATTTGTAACTTAAGATTTATAGACAATCCCCCTTTGTTGTTTGAACTTTGACGACCATTTATACCAGTTACCCTAAATGATAATTCTCTCTCATTATCGAGGAGCCACGTGTGTTTCAGCTTACGTTGTGAGAAATACCAAACAGTGGGTTATTATAGATATTAACGAGAGACACGAAACACCCCTCACTTCACTAGATTTATTGTAGGGAACAAAGAACATCAATTTTGACTTTGTGACATCTTTGCTATGGGATTTGCTACTGATGTACATTTGAGTAACAAATGGTTGGGTTTCGGTGGTTTTGTATGGATATGGATTGAATTATCTATTCTGTAATACATTATTGTTATAGGTATCTTATCTGTCATGTAAAATTTAGGGACTGATACCGATTGCTAGTTTTGAATAAGAAAACATATTTTCTTAAATTTTTTTTGTTTCTTTATATGAGTTAATATTTTCTATAAAAGAAAAATAACCAACTTCAATGTTTAAAAAGCTTTGATAAGACATTTCTGTTTTATCCTTTTATGTCAATATGTGATATCCAGAATAATCATTATGCGAGATCGAAAATAAAAAATAAAAGCATGTATGAGAATAACAAATGAAAAAGTTTGGGCAATAAAAAATACTTCACCTACTGGAAATGACTCACACTCAAACTTGATGTATGCCCAATCCGGGGTTTGAACCCTCATCGTGAGCACGATAAGCGGTGTTCTACCCACTGAGCTATCACGGTTGTACGGGAATGAAGAAAGAAAATAAGTGCCAACCATTTTAGGCATATCTCCTTGTTTTCTCAATGATTTACTAAGCGACTGTTTAAACAGTCAAGTCGTTCGTCGTGGTAAATAAATCGTGTCAGAATGTGATTTCTTTGTCTTGTCAATATGTCGCTTAGAGATTTTTCTCTACTAGTATTTCGACTAAACTTGGTCAACCCAAAATAGTATTTGTTACCATTTAGTTAAAAATTGAATTCCCATGGTAACTTTGCTTTCTTTTGTGTATTTCTTTTGGTGCGTGACAGGTTAGAGTAAGTGTAAATTGCTCTGAGAGTATAATTATATATTGGCGACAGAGTAATTGAAATGGTAATGATGATGAATTTCGGTATTTCCTGTTGCTGTATGTAAATATAGACGAAGTAACTACACAATTGGTATTCCATTTACATACATATATGATGGTAAATAGACTTAACTTCCACAATTTGCTGAGGAATTTCTAATGATGAAACTATGGTTATTAAACTGAAGATAGATGCTGTGTAGTGCCGGCTTAGAATAGCACTACCCCATTTCTTCTGGTGGGTGTTCGTAAGAGGCAACTAACGGTATTGGGGTTTTTAAGGGATTTTTGGGCGATGCAGTTGGAGACCCATCACCAAAAATCTTTATTTCACCATCTTTTCCCCACGCAACTTCCAAAAGTGGCTGAGGAATTTCTAATTCTCTAGCTCTGGCTACCCCTTCAAGGGATTTACAGCCGTGAGTATATGTATGTATGTATGTAAGATAGATATTTGAACAAATGATTGTTAGGACTGATCAAATTTTCGACTGATAGTGTCCTGTGTGCAAGAATAGTCACCATGTATCAAAACATGACAGTAAATTGGTGAATCAAATCTATAGAGCTAAAGTGGAAGGTAATGTTAATAGAGGACGACCGCGTAGGACACATTTAGACCAGATATATATAGGTAGAGAGAGCAGATATTAAAATCCACAATATTTTATCTCTACCTTATCTACTGGCAAATTTACTTTCGACGTGATTTCACGATGCGGAGATCAACTAGTCTGTCAGAATTTATCATTTTGAGCTACCGTTCTATTACCTAACAAACAAATTGAATGACCTGATAAATAAAACATCAACATCGTGAGTGTGTCGGGATTAAAAAGTCAGGATTTAATCAAACAGACATTATATGAGAAGGCTTTCTTTATCCCTAAAAATTAGTTTTTGATTATAGTTAAGGCTGGGGCAATTAGTTGTGGCGTGTTTGTAAGTGTTCAATAGTTCTTTAATTAATAATGTTTTAGCAAATAAATTAGCTATCAAGCTTACTTACTTACTTACCCATTGGGGTAGGCAGAGACTATCGATCGCCACTTAGTACGATCTTGACAAACCTCTCTTGCTTCCCTTACATTAATTATTCTTCTCATACATGCTCTTTTATTCTTCTCACTTCGGGCTCCCGCCTTTATAAGCCTTTTTTATCAAGCTATGTGCATAAAACTGCTTTAAAGCTGAAAAAGTATTTTCTATCCCCAGTTCTTAATTACGCGGCAAAGAAATAGTTTCAAATAAATTTCTTTAATTGACACACACACTTACACATACACACATATACTCACGGCTATAAATTCCTAGAAGGGGTAGCCAGAGCTAAGGAATTATAAATTCCTCAGCCACTTTTGGAAAGTTGAATGGGGGAATATGGTAAAATAAAGGTTGTTGGTGATGGGTCTCCAACCGCATCGCCCAAAAATCCCTAAAAAGCCCCAATACCGTTAGTCGCCTTTTACGAACACCCATCGGAAGAAATGGGGTAGTGCTATTCTAAGCCGACACTACACAGCTAATTGACACTAAGGTTATTTAATACGTTATTATATCGTTCTTCAAAACATGTCAAAATAAATCCCTTTTTATCATCTAGCATATTTCTCGATTGCTATTATTATTTTAAATGTGAAAGCTTAGATGTTTGGTTGTTTATGTGTTTCAGGCGAAAAGGCTTCTTAAGTACATAATTTTTATGAAAGAAACTTGGCAAAATGCTAGATAATGACCCAAATGATCAAATAGCAACTTTTTATCCCAGAAAAATTCGACTAATAAAATATTCACGCCCCTGATTGAACTTAGAGTACCGGAAAAAACGCCTTAAGTTTTGTCATAAGCAAATATGACAGTACGAAGTCCGTCGGGTCAGCTAGTAGTAAATATAATATTTAATTACTAATGCCGTTTTTTCCAATTGAGCAAATGAGTTAATAATTCCCAATATAAATTTTAAGATAAAACATTCCGTATATTTTATTACATTCTTAGAACAACCGTGCTATCACGTGGTATCATTGAGCTATCTCAATGGATATGAATTCCCGTATGTCCTGTAGACAGGCGTCGGTTTGAATCCCGAGTCGGGCATATACCAATGTGTCTTTTCTCGTGTCATATAGTCATATGTATGGTTAACTTATCATGGTTGTTAACGGTGAAAGAAAACATCGTGAGGAAACCCGCGTGGCTGAGTTGTATTTAGTCATGTGACAGTTTATTCGTAACTAACGGCGATGTCTGCCCCCTATCACGTGTGTGTGTACATAAACAACTCTTTTTTACAAATTAAGAGTTACAGGATCATGATTTTAAAATTACTTTTCCTTAATGCAATCTCTGCAAATATAATTTTTATTATTCATTTATTTTTCTTAGTAATAATGACTAATAATAATAAGGTTACATTATCAAACAGTCTTATTTTTAATGATTATTCCTTCCACAGTTTTATAGGATTTACTATGGTTGTTAACGGTGAGGGAAAACATCGTGAGAAGACACATGGCTGAGTTGTACTAAGACCTGCAACAGTTTATTCGTACAAAACGGCCTGGCCCCTATCACGTGAGTACACTGTCCAAGCAAAACGTGGGTACTCTGAACACCAGGTGACAGTGTCACGTGATGTTGTATGGACAACGAAAGATATTATAGTTATTTATCAATTGTGTTTTCCACCGTGAAAAAACGCATTAGACATGAACGTTGAAAATTTACAGACTCTCTCTGTAGACAAGTCTGATTTATTTCAACAAAAAAATAAGGCTTGCAGTAATTTAATTTCATGTATTCTATGCACCTATGCACACAAAATATAGACTCAAGTTTTAAAGAAAACTAGTGAAGTGCCCCAGCTTTGGGCGGGGAAGGTCATTATCAAATATTCATTTAATCGCTGCCAACCCTTAATGACATTTAGCGTGAAGACATATAGAAAACCATGATAGCTCAGTGGGTAGACCACCGTTTATCGTACAGACGATGAAAGTTCGAATCCCGGGTCGGTCCAACGGGCCCCGTATCTTTTAAAAACATATTTGTGGTTACTTTACAGTGGTTGTTATGTTAACGGTGAGGGAAAAAATCGTAAGAAAACACACATGGCTGAGTTGTACACAGTCAACGTGGGTACTCTGAACACCAGGTGACAATGTCACGTGATGTTCAGAAGAATTAGTACCTCTGCCAACCCCTTTTATACCCGTTTATACTAATGACCGACAATATAATCATTTCAATTAATAACTATAATATTAATAAATGTGTTTTAGCCTATTATTTAAAAAAAATATCAATTATATGTGTCTTTATCTATATTTGCTTGCTTGTTTGCATACTTGCATGCTTGGTTGCATGTAAAGGGGGTGCAGGGGGATTGCGCCCCCTGCTTGGGTGGGTCGCAGGCACAGAAAAGTTAGGTCACATTTAGTTAGGTTAAGTTAGGTTAGGTTAGACTAGGTATAAAACGAGCCAGCGAAGCGTAGCGGCGCGAGCACCTTAAATTTATGTTCATGCCTATTTGCATGCATACTTGCTTGTTTATCGTTTTCGTTTCGTTGTTTTTATTAATAAAAATAATATGACCATTGAATAATAAATAAATAATAAATAAAGGAAAGAAAAATTTCGACACAGGCGGGAATCGAACCCGCGACCTCGGGTATACGCCCCCGTCCGTCGCTCTGCCAATTGAGCTACCGTGTCAATGGCTGCCAGCGCGAGATTCTTCTGTCCTTTATTTCTTTTTACACGTTTAAGCAGTGTTTGCGTTTCCTACCTCCGATTTTTTTTACTGATTCGGAAGGCCACTTGTCTACCTTTTCAGATAGAATGCAAATGTTGAAAACGCCTAACTATCACATAATTTAAATATTTTTGTTCATGAAAACCTCATGTGGGGATTATTACTAATAAATAAATAATAAATAAAGGAAAGAAAAATTTCGACACAGGCGGGTATCGAACCCGCGACCTCGGGTATACGCCCCCGTCGCTCTGCCAATTGAGCTACCGTGTCAATGGCTGCCAGCGCGAAATTCATCTATCCTTTATTTCTTTTTACACGTTAAAGTACGTGGGACACTCAGAAAATTTTGCGAAAATAAAAAAATAATGTTTTATGGGTAAAAATGTTTTTATTAAATCTTTTCAAAGTACTCTCCACCAGCATCTATACAAAGTTTCATACGTCTAAACCAGTTTTCGAAACACTTTTTCCAGTCCGCCGTAGACACCTCAGTTACAGCCCGCTGAAACGCTGACAGCGCATCTTCCGGCGATGAAAATTGTATCCCTTTGAGTTCATTTCTTATTTTAGGGAATAAAAAGAAGGCACACGGTGCCAGGTCAGGGCTGTAAGGAGGGTGACCCAAGAGTTTGACCGGCGTGCTGTTCAGGAAGTCCGTCGTTTTGAGCGCGGTGTGAGCGGGCGCGTTGTCATTGTGAAGCAGTAGCCCGCGGAGCCCGTGGTTGGTCGATTGTTGCTCACAACTGAGAAAACTACTGGCAAGCATTTAGTAGTATACCAGTCTGCGTTAATATTTCTTTGATCTTGTAAAGGAATTGACACCAAATAGCCAGTCATATTGAAAAAACTTGCGATCAAAATCTTCCCACCGCTTCTAGATCTCTTCACTTTGGTAGGGGTCGCTTTGTTTTTAAAATAAAATAAAATAAAATGCATTTATTTACAAGAAACATGAGTAGAATTGTTGACAAATAAATTTTATACGTGCTTTACATGTTCTGCCAAAGACCGGCGTGTAAATATTAAGTTGTAATATGGTTTTACATTTATACGACACATTGTAATAAATTAAAAAATATTTAACAATTAAATATGAAATTATTGTTTTAAAAAGACGAAACAAACAAACATTCAATTATTTAAATTGAAATATGGTTATTTGGCACCGTCAACTGGCGCTTCGTTTCTGGATCGTACTGATAAATCCAGGACTAATCACCTGTAACGATGTCGTAAACACGCCGAGACGAGCCAGCATCAAATTTATTAATCATATCACGACACCATTCCACCCGGGCCTGTTTCTGTACCTCGATGAGGTTGTGTGGCACCCAGCGTGAAACTATCCTCCTCACGTGAAGATGTTCGTGTAAAATCTCATGAACGCTTCCCGATCCAACCTGCATAATGTTTTGAATCTCTAGATACGTTATTCGCCTATTGTCATGAATTAAATTTTTCACTTCCACCACGTTTTCATCCGTAACAGCCGTTAGAGGGCGACCACTTCTTTCTTCATCCTGCAAAAGTTAATCGACCACGCTTGAATTCGTTATACAAACGATACAGGGTTGCCTTGGAAGGCCTTTCATCCATAAACGCCATTTGAAGTCTATCGTATGATTCGTCTGGTTTTAAGCGACATTTGAAATCGTAAAAAATCATAGCGCGAAAATGTTCCCGGCTCAGATTCATTTTTCAGTAAGACACGACAATTTAAAATAGCTCGTAAAAAAATAAAGAGGGAAATTTTAAAATTGGAACGTACCTTTTTTTATTTATAAAGACTCATATTTTCAGTATACATTACAACCGGCCAGTGTTTCATACATTAAAACCTTTTTTCGCAATACTTTCTGAGTGGCCTGGTAGTGTTTGCGTTTCCTACCTCCGAATTCTTTTTACTAATTCGGAAGGCCACTTGTCTACCTTTTCAGATAGAATGCAAATGTTGAAAACTCCTAACTATCACATAATTTAAATCTTTTTGTTTATGAAAACCTCATGTGGGGATTATTACTAATAATGAGGTTTTCATGAACAAAAAGATTTAAATTATATGACCATTGAATGTTATGAAGAAAAAAGATCTTGAAAAAAATTATATAGTTTTAAAAAGTTTATTGGTTGTAACAGTATTAAAAAAAAATATGATCACTAACTGTTATGAATTCTATTGGTAATGGTAGTACTAAATAGAAGAAAGAAAGAAAGAAAGAAAAATAATTTATTTGGCAATAACGAAATAAAAATTACAAACAAAAAACATACAAATATCATATTGCCAAATTGGTAAAAATGTATGAATAAATAAAATATGAAATATACAATTATACAAGAGATTTATGTATAGAAATCGTTAGTAAGACGACAAAGATGATTTAGAACTTTATGTGAGCCAATATGAAGCCATCTCGGAGCCTATTACACCAAGAAATATCCATCCTCATAATAAGTATTGATCACATTGATACACTTAAATGAAACGTAGCGAAGTGTTCAAATATCTAGTAACAATATCAGTATTACAAGTAATTATATAATATCTTACTTGTAGGTAAGCAGTTACGATGCTTAGTCATTTTTTATTGAATTGAAAACATAATTATGAATGGGTTTGACCTTGAACACTCGAGAGCTCTTTTTGTTATCGATTTTGGCATCTTCATATTCACAGTCTTCGTGCTAGCAGATTTATTTGAGACTGAAATTTGTGATAATTGCATCGACTTCCAAAACTACAATAATATAAGATAACTGAAGAAAAAGAAAAACCATAATTTTCTGATAATAGCATCAATTTTCTGGTAAATTTTATTACTTTTGATAAAACATTATCACATTGGAAATCGAAAAAGCTCAAAATTACATTTTAAAAAAAGACTCAAATTACGGTGAGATGAAAATATTACAGAAACTCCGCAAGAGATCCCGAAACACAGAAACCTACTGTCTTATTTCACTCAAGACGCGGGATACATCACATAGCCTTTTAACAAACCAGTTAGATACTTAGTAATAAATACTCGACTCACACGCGAATATTTAAACCAGAATCAGCCTCGGTCCTCAGTTCCTCACAAACAACACAATATAAACCTCAATAATAATAACACCAATACATGCGCGTTTTTTATTAGACAAAAAAGCTATTAGTCTAAAGTACTCGGTATGCTCTACCATTAGAATTCAAATTCATACGAAGTCACCTTGAACGAAGGCGAAAAACTGTCGGCTTCGTTACTATCGTTAATTCGTTATCGTAGAAAACTGAGACATTTACCAAACGATTCTTCATTATATTTTCATTTGTTTAATATCAATTATCCAAGCTGTATTTTAGCGTTTCATATCAGCTAGTTTTATCAAAAATTGCAATCATATCGCGCCGCAGAATCCGAGAAGTCGATTCGATTGGCGTTCCACCAATGGTAGAGTAGATGGCGTGATAAACTCGGATGTTGATTGGTGGAAGATGACGTGATATTTATTATTAGAAGCACGTTGTGAATGCGCGCGCCGGTAGCTGCGTGTCTGTGTGCGTAGCTGGTGTGAGGCGCGTCGCTGTGAGCGTGTTGTCGGCAGATAGATTGACTGTTTACAGCGCGGTGTAGAGGCCGGCGCGCGTTTGCATTCACGTGTGCACGAATTCGGCTGTTCGACTTTTCCGGCAAATAAAAGTGATTATCGCATCTAGTGTTTCTCTACTTCACTGTTTAAACAAATACCCTCAAAAGTCAAACATTCAGCGCATTATCTGCCTCCTGTAAAGTGCCTATATGCAGCAAGTAATAAATTGAGTTTTCAGCGGATGCGATGAATAAATTTTACGGATCGTGTCAGTGTTTGAAAAAGGTTCGTGAAAACTGTGTTTTGGTCGGTTCTAAAGAAGTGCGAGTGCGGGACGGAATTGACGCAATTCGGCTTCAGGAGTCCATGAATTGCTCTACAATTTACAGATATCACAGGATTCTCCGAGCAGTGGGATAGAAACAAGTCGTTATCAGAACCAATTCATCATTATCGGATTGCACTGTGAGCCCATGTTCAAACAAGTTGAGGTAATATTTCATTAAGTTACTGAAAACTAAACTTAGCCTACTACGGTTTGATTATATTAGCGTCGCCAAGACTTAACTGAAAACAATATGCATGAAAATTATATCAGATATGCTTAGCGTATATTATTTTATTTTAGGGTTTAATAAAATATATAAGATTAATTTTCACGGAACTTAGACGAGTTATTTAACTGACCGAGTTTATAAATGGGTTATGTTTACTAAAATATATGATGATTGAAGAAAATTGTGGTGAGGAAAATACTAAGTATACCAATTGCACCATGTTCTGCAGCTACATATTTAGGATCATAAATACATTTAAATTTTACTGCATTCCAGAAAACTCTCTAGTCTATTTCTAGTCGTTTTTGCCTTTTTCATTGATGTAGAGCATTTATGTAGAGCAAATCACAAATTCTGATTTTGGAAAATAAGAGTTTTGAAATTCAAATATTTTTATCAATATTCATATCAATAAGAAATATAGGTGAATCAAATTTGATGCTCTTAATTGGTAATTGACTTCCATTCATAACATTCGTAAAGTTGTTTATGCACTACCACACAAGTAGTAAGATAAGATTGTTATAATGGTTTTGGATTTGATTATACTAATATGTTAGACGAAATTATATCAATGCAATTTATAGGTAGTTTGACTTAGATATATTTTTTTTTAAATGCAGTAAAAAAATAAATAAGTAAAAAATAAGTCCAAACTGTAAGATCTCAAAACATAAAATAGAGTAGCTAAATCATGTAATCCGTAACGAAATTTTAAAAAAAAGCTATAGCAGAACTCACTTTTCCTATGAACTATTATTCTATTTTTTGGCGAGCAACAGTGTTTGATATTTTATAACTAGAAACAAACATCTATAAGAAATTTCCTCATCAAAATATTAAATATAAAAATAATATAATAATGCCATAATAAAAATAAAGCGATTCCCAGTAAGAGTATTTCAATAATTTAATTTATACAAATAGGACGATGAATGTAATTCAAAATCAAATCTCAGCACGTTTTTCAGAAATATAATTTTATCGCTAAGATTTTTAACATTTCTTTTCTTTTCATTCCAATATCAAATATAAATAAAAATCTCATAATTGATGATAAATTCGCAATGCAGAAAACCTGTTTCTAGGCGAAATAATTTGCAAATCTATTCACTTGTGAAGTCTATTTTGGATCTTCAAGAGCCTTAAAGCTTCGGCCGAAAAAATACAAGGAGTTTCGATATTAACGGGTTGCCAAAAAAGCTTTGTGTGGCAAAATCAACAATTATTATTGTATTTTTTATTTAATTACGATTAACTTAGTTATAAACAAATTACACATACATATTTTCCTATAAAACTGTAAAAGGAATATTAATTGATAATACTGACCTACTTATTAGTCATTATTACATTGAATCCTTAGAAATCTTACTAAGAAAAATAAATTATAATAAAAAATATATTCACACTCATTGGCATTAAGGAGAAGTAGATTAAAATTGTGGTCTTTTAACTCTGAATTTGTAAAATACGTTGTTTTAACGACTAAAGTTGTTAAGACTTCAATTGTTAATATCTGCCATTATAATTATAAGTTCTGAACAAAGTAATATAAACATATTTTTGTGAAGCTAATTAGTAAGAACATTTCGGTATATTAGAGCCACTCTAAACATATAAAATTTAGATTTAGTCTGTCCAATAGAATTTTATCTTAGGTATACTGAATATATGACAAAATGGCTCATACAGCAAATGTTTAGTGAAAATCATTTGCACTGTCAAAAAACGAATTGAGCAGTTGCCAATATTGCAATGAGTGAGGAGTTTCAGATGGATAATTTTGCAATTTTATTATGCTCGTGAAAACCGGTTGCTTCATCAATGAGAGTCTTCACTTTTTGACATCCTCGCTTCATGACACGTTCGATTTCTTCAGTAAACAAAAGCTTGAGAAATACTTTCATTCTTTACACAAGCATTCAAAGCGAGAATGTATAAGAAGAAAAAGTGCTTCCATATTTTTTAGATTAGAAATTACTTAGACTAAAGGCAAACTGGTTGCTGATGACTCAAAAAACAACTTAAAGGGCTAAAAGTTTTTTTTTATTAAAGAGAACCTTCATAGTTAATATTGTAACATAAAATTTGTTTTTCTCTCAGTCCTAGAAAATACTTACATCACAGCGAGTTAGTAGTTGAAATTGTTATCATCCTTGATAAATATATAATCCACCAAAGCCGCAAAGAGGTTTCGGATAGAACAAACAAGGACTCTTACAAAAACAGGTCACTAGATCATACGAAGCTAATCTCACAGTAAAATGTACAAAATGCACATTGTTTCAAACTCAACATAATCAGAACGACCTTTGGCTCGCAACAACGAGAAATGTTTTAACCATCTGTTTACTATTAAAGAATAACCGAATGTATTTTTTAACTGTCATTGAGAAAAATCTTTCGACGTCCATTAACGCGTACATCGTTTTTATGACATGGCGGTGACAGTTGTTAATTAGCTTATGATTTGTTCAAATGGAGATCGAGACTTTTTCTGGTACAGAGGCTTAGTACGAGCGCTATTTTATCGTCATGATATCGGTTATAGTAAGATACTACGGTATACGATACTAAATCAGTGCGAAGGAGACGGCTGTTTTATACCACGCGACATCTAGTTAAAACGTCGCTCGTACTAGCCATGCTCGATATCAAGAACTCTACAAAAAAAAGAACGTCGCGTCCTTTAATTTTCAAACGACGAAAAACGGAGGAGGTTATCCATTTGACTCGTTTTTCGGTGTGTTAAAACGCATTATTTTCGATAGAGATATCTTATTCTAATTTTGAAGTTCGCTCGTTCGTTCGTTCGTTCGTTATAATATGAAAATAAAAATACGACATTAAGGGTATGGAAACAGTAGATGAGAGAGTTCGCCAACTCAATACAATGACTACACATATGGAGTTACAAAGGTATACTTTGATTATTGTAAAAGTTTAGTTGTATAGTATAATAAAACAAAAAGGTTTAATTCCTTCATTGTCAGTTTTTTCAGCGATTATAAATTTCTATTACATTTTTTTTGTTTCTCTGATAGTGGGAAATAAAAAGACACCACTTATTTTGTTTTGGAAGATTTTTTAAGGGTTGACTGTTGCGTTGCTTTTAACTGACCTCATTATATTATATGATGATATCTTATATCTATGTGAAGATAGCCTTGATACTCAAAGCTTTTACATCAACTTTAATCATTTTATAAGTTAATCAACGTCTATAAAACCGAGTGGTTTTTACACTATTTTATAGACTTCACATAAATTTCTCAGTACATGTGCATCCTATTTAACAAAGTAACTATTAAATTCTCAACATTCTCACATTAGTTATTAGATACATCAATAATCCTTCGTTTTGGGTAACATATTAAAAACACAAGGTTTTCAAAAATATACTTTACTAGCGACCCGCCCCGGCTTCGCACGGGTGCAATGTAAAATATACCTACTACAGAATGTCCTTATACACAACGTTCACAGCTTTTTTGTCATTAGCCAATACAAACATGTTTAATTCTTGATATTTTCCTCGCTAGAGAGCTCCGATAAACGCGTGCGATCGCTGCAAATCATAAAGTGCTATAAGGCGAAGCACGGCCATCGACGCGCTATTTATAGGCACGCGCCGCGCGGCGCAAACAACTACGACCCTGCATTTTAAATTTGTAATATCTTCGGTAATATTCACTTAAATTACATGCTGTAAAAAGCATATTGATCTATAATAAATGCACAATTTATTTAAGGTACTTAATTGGATAAGGATTAATGTTGTATTGTTTAAAATCACTTCGTAAATAACCATTTTTTAGTAAAGAATAAAAAAGGGTTATGTTGGGTTTTCCCTAAGAGATAGACATATACCATCGCGCACTTTTTTGTTGAACTTTTTAAGGTAAACAATACTGTAGTACATTATTTTGGTCTATCTCGTAGGGTTCAGCCAGCGTTTGCAATATAAGCGCAAAAAAACGTGCTTATTTACGACATCACATTAGAAACCTTTAAATTTATCAGTGTTTCTCTACTATATTATGCATTTATTATACATACAAACCTTCCTTAGGAATCACTCTATCTATTAAAAAAAACCGCATCAAAAGCCGTTGCGTAGTTTTAAAGATCTAAGCATACATACGGACATACAGCGAAAGCGACTTTGTTTTATACTATGTATTGATTATATATATTATCTCGTATTCATTTTAATAGCCTATTGTTAATAGTTAAGAAAATGTAGTTGCTATTCGTAGTCAAATAATGGTATTCTAAAATGCAGAAATTAAAACTAAATCAAAAACGTCTTATTTCAAATTGGTTTACCTTCATTCATACGTAGGTGTTATCACGATACTGCGAGAATAATTGCCTACAATACAATGTATTTTTTATAAATTATCCAACAGTTAATCACTTCCTACTCAAAGGGCGGTGCCAAGTAACATTTTGGCTTTTTATTAGCCACGATTTCTTGTTACTTTGCTGGGTCAACTGTTAGAAGGTCAATATATCTAACTTTGTACTGCAGCTTTACATTACGACACAGAAGGCTTATATCTCTAGGTAGTGTTTATTTAGATGCTCGAGAAAACACTCGAGGTATGAAGGGCAGGTTCGACGAATTGCTTCCTACGCAATGCTTTACAGAGATGAAACTGTAATGGGTTAATCGTTTAGGACAGATCTTATTTAAGTTGTTTGTTCTCAAGTTTTCGATTTTACCATGAACTTTAGACAACTGATATGAACTATGGATTATGTTATCAATACGTGACTTATCATTTCATTTACCGGATTTATGATTCAATGTCATTTATTTACTATGGTATAAGTATATTTGAGTAATTCCGTTTTTATCAAGTTTAGTGATGAACAAAAGAGGCACTTAGCTCCTTTCAAATTAATATATTTAAAGAAATAGATATCCCTAAGTCATAAATCTCTGATGTTTCAGGGGCAACAAATAAGGGATGCATTATCTAAACGCATTTATGAACAAAATTACATTTAGGTACAATTATGTATCTCAGTTTTTATTTTACCATCTTTTCCCCACTAAAATTTCCAAACGTGGCTGAGGAATTTCCAATTCCTTAGCTCTGGCTACCCCTTCTAGGGATTTATAGCCGTGAGCATATGTATGTATGTATCTCAACAAAAGGTTCATAAGTTATCAAATATTTTCAACTACAGAATCGTGAACGTAGGTGGTATATATCAGTAAAATTTGCACTTACAAATGGCGGTCGGCCGCCTGACCCGTTTGCAAGATCTCAAATATTTACCGAGCGCGTACAATCTTATCCGAGCCAGTGCGCTTTATATGGTCGCAGTATACATAGGCATGTTTGTCTTGTATGTGGCATATAAACTATGTATGTGTGCTTGAGTTCACTAATATTTAGATAGACAAATCCAAACCACTTCTGGTTAAAGCGATGGATAATTGGTATTTTATGATGGAACAACAAAATACAAAAACAGAATAAAAGTAAATGTTTGAAACCAAATGAAACAACTTATATAATTACAAATTCAATAATATAATATATTAGGTTGTTGCGCAGACACGATTGAATACTTCTTTCTGATATCATTGATGTATTCAAGTAGGTGAAGTCGTCCTTATGGAAACCTATATATCATAAGGACTGCTCTTTTAATCAAGGAAAAATCACTGTCAAAATCTTTAGCTCTGCTTGTGTAAAGAAACATAAACATGCCATAAATCAATTTTTTACTGAAGACTCTTGAAAGCATGTGATTTATTTTACATTCAGTCTGCATGAATAATAATATTTTAAAAGTGGCGATAAAAAGAACCATGTAAAATTTTTACTCTGCCTATGCAATTACTGCCAGCGGCAAGATTTTGTCTGTTGCAAAATAAAAGATAATTTCAGTGTATAAGACCTTACATTGTTTCTACAATAACATACACAACAGGCCTAGTACGAGCGCTATTTTATCAACACGATAACGGTTAGAATGAGATAACAGTAAACGATACTGTAAGTGCGTAAGAGATGGCTGTGTTATACCACACAATATCTAGTCAAAAGGCCGCTTGTACTAACTATGCACGTATTTATATTTTGCTTAACTTGTCACCGAAGTGCTAAATAGAATGTTGATTTGTTTTGGCCTTTAAATCAATAAGCAAAATACTTGTATGCTTGGTTTTTCATGGGGGTCAACAGTACAATCAGTAGCAAACAGTTAATGATTTGATTGATGGCCAAGAATATATTCAGAAACTCGATGAAAATGATAATTCGATAAGGCGCGTACTGAGTCGCATGTGAATCACATGATGGGGTTATAGTTTATTAATTATGATGTCTTAAAATTACAATATTTACATAACTATTTAGAACATTTATTTCTATAAAAGGATGCTACTACATTTTATGAGATCTTAGCTTCTTAACTTAAAAGCTCACAATTCAGCATACATAACAATATTATCTGCTTAACTCGTTTAATTTCCTCAAGTTAATATACTTTAAAATTCAGTTTACCAATTAGTAATGGATGTTAGTTTTTCAAGAAGTCTCTCATTCGACATCTATCATCAAAAGATGTGGCCAGTTTATTAAATTGAATGACAGCCGGATAAAAACAACAATAGACATTGTATTTGATGAGATTGTTTGCGATTATGTAATATATTTTGTATTTACATATTCAGTCATAGTTGTGTACTGTCGGCTTAGAATAGCACAAAGATATACGAATATAAGGGTTTAAAATGTACAAGAATATATGTACGTTTTCAAGGATATTTTCTTATGAATATTGTTGGAACCCCCGTTTTAATTAAAACTGTTGCATTTGGAATATTTAATGTTTGTTCGTACGATGTATCCAAAAATATGAGTATGAATGAAGCAAGAACGCATAATTAATAGGAAAGTTATGTAGACGTCACTGTGTTTCAAATGTTTATGTCTTGTACTAGTTGACGTGTATGAATGAATGTTATATTTTAAAGAATTACCCAACAATATTAAACTGCTAAAATTTTAACATGCTTCTACTAGGCACATTAACAGTATACTATTTTTAGCGGTTCTGTTTTTAAACTTTGTAAACTGGTAGAAACTTCCATAATATATATCTTCTCTAGACTATGCAATTGATAATAGTTTAATACCTTCATAGTCTGAGCTACAATTATACTTTAACCAATGCAAGATAACTTTTGTTCTTTTATATTATTTTACGCACAATTTATTCAACGGCGTACTTACCTGTTGCCTTTAAAAATAAAATTCTTAAATTTTAAATTTTCCGTCTATTTACTTAATATACATACATATACTCACGGCTATAAATCCCAAGATGGGGTAGCCAGAGCTGAGAAATTAGAAATTCCTCAGCCACATTTGCAAAGTTAAGTGGGGAAAAGATGGTAAAATAAAGGTTGTTGGTGATGGATCTCCAACCGCATCGCCCAAAAATCCCTTAAAAGCCCCAATACCGTTAGTCGCCTTTTACGTACACCCACCGGAAGAATTGGGGTAGCGCTATTCTAAACCGACACTATACAGCAAAGGTTACTTAATATACAGGTTATTAAATACCTTACATACGCGTTTCTTCATACATAAAACGGTGAAAAGCCAAACAAAAGTTTGAGTGAACCAACCTATCTCAGATAACTTCCAATCCAAACAGTATTTTTGATAATGATCATGAACCATACTACCGTTCGCTAATTGACTGCTCCAATTCCTCAACTAGATGTGACCTAAATAAATCAAATTCCGTGACCTGCTCCATCGGACCTCCTGTTGAAGATAATCAGGTCACAGGTCACCACGGGAACGTGTGTTTTGTTGCGTACCGCACTGGCATTGCAATCCATTAACACAATTAGCATTTAGATAAATAGCGTCATGTCAGAAAATGTTGGAAGACATTTATTTGCCTGTTTGCATGATATTTTAAGTATATTTGTCCTATATGTATGAAAAACTGAAACACCCAAGCATTGTACTACTTGTAAAATATATTCGTGTCCCACTCGCCACTTCGAACAATATTAATTTCAGCGCGAGGCATTGCTACTATTCTCAACCTTTTTTCTACATTTAATACCTATAGGTCGTTTTTCTTTTATCTTCAACTGTAGAAAAAACATTATAAATCCAGTCATAAGACATAACTGTATGATAGTCTTCTTTCAAATACAATACATAAATTGAGTTTAAATTTTTTATGAAAACGTAAGCAAGAAAAATAGCGACTATGGCTAAAAACAACTCCTACTCAAAATTCCCTTACTTTCACATTTTTTTCCTCTCTAAAGTTCCAAAAGTGATATATAGTAATGATTGCAACAATGTGATTATAACCATACGTGCGTGAGTATTGATAGACGAAATACTACTATTCTATGTATAGTTTAAATCATAAATACCTGTCAACACTTAATGAGCTAATTATACAAATTATAAAAAACATGATCCGTAACGAAAATTAAAAATAATAATTACGAATCGTAAACCTTGTAACCATTATAACTCTAAATCGAAATACAAACGCCAATAGCGTAGGTCATCTGAATTGCTTCATTTGATCCGGTTTTGTGCAATTTCTAAAAAATATCAAATTAACTCAAATTGCATTCGGCCCCGGGCTTCAATTTGGGACTTGCTAAAATTAAGCGCAATCATCCGCTTATTTCGCTCGATCGAAGTGGCCTAGGAAACTTGTTAATTGATAAGAAAACTTTTAGACTACACCCACAGGGCCTCGATTCTACTAATTGTGTGAATCAAATCTTACTTAGACTCTGGTTACTACTAGACTTAGTCTGGTTTCTGTTTACAGACTATCAATGTAATTGCTTTTGGCGGGAAGTTGATTATATTAACTGACTATGTATATGGGAATGGTGGATTGTTATGTGACTTAAAATTCGACGGGGCTTTTCACCATTTGCAAATTTGACTACCTATTTTTAACATCCTTTATTTCATGGGTCAATTTTAAGCATATGTCAATAATGATTATGTCCTTTGTCAATCAGTCATAAAAGCTATAAACTATACTTCTGGAACACTCATAATTTTATTTTATTTTATATGTTATGTTATTATAGACAGAAATGATATTAATATAAGATATTGGTAAATTTTATATATTGCTTATGTGTTCCTTTTCTCAGCTTTTTTGTTCTATATGTTATCTATTACGTGTTATTGTTTAAATTTTCGATAAAATGTTCAGTGAAATGTAATCATATTAGGTGTCTCATCTGTCAAGATTATATTTTGTGTGTAAATAAATAAATAAATAATGTTATGAAAAGAGTTAGAGAACATCTATGAGAAGCTTCATAAATATGGAAGAAGCGAGATAAGTTAATCAGGATTGTACAAAGTGGCAATACTTTCTGCAACCCCGATGGGAAATCGCTTGAGTGTAAGTAACTAAGGTGACGAAAGTTTCCTTTCTATTTTATTTGATATTGAAATTTTAATTGCATTTACACTGCTAGTAATGGTGCCGATGATAAGAGAATAATGAAAACATGAAATTGTACATAAGTACCTAAAGTTATTTTTTCTCAGCCATAAGATAGCTGCCATAAATTCCATCATTATCAAAAGCGACATGAAAGAGACCGCCCTAATTTAATAGTGTAGTAAACTATGTACAATGTTTATTGTGAAACATCAAAGATAATAAGTATTGAAGCGTATAATCAAAGTATTAGTATGGCAATTGTGTTTTCGTTGTGTTGTCTTAGCGACTTTTGATAATAGATATGGTGTTGAAAACTAATAAAAAAAGCGAGGATAATGTTGGGAACCTAGCTGAGGTACTTTGCCTTTTTGTTGCCATCTTTTCTTTTTAAATTGTAATATTTCTATATGTTGTTATTGTGTTTGGTAACAAATAAATATCTTTTATCTTTTTTTTTTACAAAATAATCCAGGAACGATCAAAGTTCTTTTATCATTTCAATGGAATGAAATAAAACAGCAGTAAATGTAGACTTGTGAAATATTCTATCGTGTTAGGTGAAATAAAAACATATGTACATGTAACCAATGATAACCTTCGGCCTGACCAGGTCAGGTAATATCTATGTTTTGTACAATAATTTGTCATCAAAGTCAAAAAACAAGTGGGTGGCGATAACTGGACTTTTTTATTCGCCGACTGTATTAATTTTGTTTACCTTCAGGACTGTATTTATAAATAGTTTAATAAGAACACTAGAGAAACATGTGTTAAAGCAGCACTCGGTTTGCTGCCGGTTTTAATACAATCTGTATATCATGCAGTGCCAATTTTCTATATTAGAAAACTGTGGTTTCTTTATTTTAATCAAAATCACGATCAAACGATGCTGATCCACACATAGTATTTAAGCCAGTTAAACTCTTTAAATTGTCAGAAAGCTTAAGTTTTACCTTGGAATAAAAACAAATAGATACATAAAATTTTAAATTCAGTCACGACACAAAAATATTATTTTACGTGAAAACATTAAAATAGTGTTATTTTACTTAGTTAATCAATAATCTGCAAAAAACTAGACAAGAGCCACTTTATAACTGACACCTAAGAGCACTTGAGTCGAGGTCTAAAATGTCGAAATGAACATATTTTTTCAATAAATCTTAAACCTCGAAATCGGAAGAATAACATAATCTTAAATGTTACCTCGACACCTCTGCGTAGTTTTTGTGGGCTGTGGGTGGAGTGGTAAATGATTGGAAAACATATTTTTACGGTCTTAAATAAGCTTATACACAATTTGTGCAGAGAATCAATGTGAATGAAAATATCATAGGAACATGTGCTAAGTAAAATGCGTTTAAAGTGTGAACAATCTGAAGAAACGCATATAAAAATCGTGAATGCAATGGATACTCTAGAGGTTTGGTAGGATTTTATAAACTGGCGATCGGCAGGCACTGTCAACCACAATGTGAACTAACGGCGGGAATATATATACTCGTATTCATATGTTAATATTAATAATATTACTCACAAAAATGTAATCTCCCATTTTACTTTTAATTCCGCATTGTACTGTATTATTATTTTTCGAGAAACAAAAATTATCTGGAAGGACAGTTCAAAATTAAGGGTTGAACGACTTGATGATTTTTAGGTCTAATTCATACATATTAAGTAATAATTTTACGTTTTCACTTTCACTTGGTACTGATAAAAAGGATATTAAGCTAACCAGTTTAAGTTATTCAGTTTTATATTGATCATTAGTATAGGAGATATGAGGTGCCGTGGCGTCAGTATATCTTAACTTGCGGTTAACTAAATCACTTACTGTTTTTACGTCACATTCGAGTTACACAATTGTATCTTCCGAGTGTCATCAGTGAAAGTGAAAATTATACTACCAGCGATCTTTCTTAATAATACTTTACTTGTTCGAAAACCAAACGTCTGATAATGTTTACCATATTTTTGCCTTTCACAGTTGAAATTTGTATTGGGCAAATTTGTTTTCCCAGCCCTTTTTTGGGGCTATAATAAGCTATTTAGTATTATCATGGTATTTAGTATTATCATTTGGGTACGCCCATAGAAACTCCATTTCCACCATGTATTTTAGTATTGGCTATAATCCTAAAAAGAGATAGCCATCTTCGCTAATAAATCAGCGTACATTTAGTTCCCACTTTTCCTCTTTCGCCGAGTTGCGAGAAGTACTAATATTTCATTTCGTTCCCCAGTACTAATCGGTCGTAAATAACACTGCTCGCAATTTTCACATTTTCCAAGATGAAAGTCCTAAATAGTTGACATATAATTTTATGAGCACATGAATACATTACGAAGCTGAGATACGGCTAATGGGTTAAGGGGTATTTAATTAATACCTTCACAGTAACGTTGTCGTAAAATGCTAATTAGGTGTTTTTATGATAAGTGTATAAATGGTGAGCATTGATTTCTGATAAAAATATTGGTTTTGGTGTGTGAAGGTTTAAGATAGATATTGGTAATGTTTATTGTTACAGCCTTGGTAGACTCTTGGTAAGAGTTTTACATAACTGTTTTCATGACTTTGTGGTTTATATTTTTAATGGTATCAAAGGATTTTTTTATTAATCGTATTAGGCATTCAAGGTTGCATTATTGTTTTTCTCTATTTTAATATTGTAAACTACATTAGTTGTTATATTATGCATATGATTAATTATTCATTTATTTAGTAATATATATTTTCCTGCGATCAGTTATATATATTATATACAAAGCTATACATACACTACCACTTCAAGAAATTTTGAAATTTTCAGTAAAGGAAAACATTGCGGAAAAATATATATATGAGAAATAATGCTCTACATTGTACTCCTAGCAGCTGTTATAATAAATAAAGCGAGTATAAAATGTATTTAACATCGCTGCATAAATAGATTAGCACGTTTCGTAGCCGACTCTGCATGACCTATTTCGTTGTAATTATTTAATGTTATTATAACCAAAAACTTTATCATAACTAGGCTTGTTGACAGTCCCGTCCCGATGGAACAGACCTTGTTCAAAAAAATTCATCAAGTCGAGCCCTTAGTATGTTTAATTAGTCACGACACAAACGGCCTTCTAAAGTAATTAGAACTACAGTTTCCTCCAAAAATATGTTTATGATAAATTGTATGCATGTGTGCGATGATAAGTGTGGCTTGTCATAGTAAATTTATGTGAGTGAAAACCTTGAATAAAAATATTACATGTCCGATATCACTTAAATAGTCAAAGATTTATGTTTTTGTTTTTAATAGTGTTAACAATATGGCAGGATGTGCTATTAATCTTTTGATGTTGTAGGCATGTGTTTTAATCCGAGTTTCGTGCGTTTACGCGGAAGTTTAAAGACTGCCCCATCAATGTATTATACAAACTTATTACTAACAAGTAAATGTTTAATATCTTTATAATATTTTACTTACCTTAATTATAAATGACAGTAATTTGATGAAAGAGATATATTAGGCAGCTGTGGTTGGTATTGTTGTAAGACTAGATTAAAATTGTCTGTAACAGTATGAAAGAAAAAAGTGTATGTAGCAAGTAAGAGTAGAATGGTGAATCTAAGGAGGCAAGAGAGATGTTTCAGTACCATGCAAAGTGACTAAGGATAAAGGGCTAGAGTAGTAAGTAAGCAAGTAAGTTAAAGGACAATAATTAATATTTTCTCGTTCTTTCTTAATTAAAGGGGTTATAAAGAGTTTTAAAGTCAATTAAATAATGATTGCTGGAGATTTCAGAACCGTCAACCAAAAAGTGTAGAGAAAAGATTCAAAACTGAGGTGTTAATGGATTAAAAAATATCATGCACTTAACTACAAATAAATATTTTTTATTACAGCAATGTGCAGCGTTCCAAAATCTCGCAAACAAATTCCAAGAAAACTCGCATTTATAATCGTACGCTCGAAATTCGGTCACACACAACGAAAGCTGAACTGTGAAAATAAATTCAAAATGTCGAAATTAATAACATCGGTAACGCATAAAATAGAAATAACATGACGGGCCTTGGGCTATTATTTAATAGGCGGGTATCGGGTGTGGACTTGATACTGTCGTAAATTCAAATATGAACTAGCTATTAATCATGTACCTACGTATTAAAATTGATGCTTTTTCAACAAACACAATAATCGTCCAGACTGTTAAATTTTTACGTAGCTGTATAAATTTTCCTGGATGGTCTATTTTATATAATTAAGTATGAAATACACGGGAACTATCTTTTAAATGAAGCTTTCACACGAAATGTTAGGAGAGAACAGTAGTAAGTAAATGTGTAGTAACATAAGATAGCCAAGATTTGCTTAGCTTACCACACTACTGGTTTAATTACTACTGCTTCTAATATATCGTTTATTACCCACTTTAGTTTTGACTTAGAACTATCCCAGCTTATTCAGATGTTCTATGAATTGACTCGATACTAAATGCTCGTACCCCGTTTCGAATTAAATCCTTTAGTAAAGGTAATTACTAATTAGACAGGAATGATACGACGCGACTCTAATCAATAAGATGCACGATCACGAAGCCGTGCGATTCTTCAAGCCCTTGGCCCTTTAAATGGTTATTAACAAATCGTTTATATTAATGTAGAAAATACGATTAATAAAGTGTGATTTGCGGAGGCCGTGTATGAACATTGACAAATGAGTGATGTGTCTTGCATCCTGTGTTAGACAAACGGTGGGCGCTTTGCCAGTAAATGTAGGGCACTATTGACTACGCTGAGACTCGGTAGGATAATGCGTTCTATCTATAACTTTCCATTACTATTTTCATTTTAAACACTTTTTTTATTAATATATTTTTGCACGGGATTTAGAGATAGTTCGGGAAGTCTATTGTTGTGTAATTTGATGTGTGAAGTGAAACTTGTTGCTTTAGAATTCAAAATATTCGAATTGATAAATTAATAAAGTAAATGCTTAAAATTTTTACTGAATTCATTGTTATTTATACAAATAATATAAAGCATGTAAACAACATAGGTAAAGATAACTTTTTATAACAATTTACTCTGATGTAAAAGTAATCAGAGCTAGAGAATTAAACTTTCTGCCACCAAATTTGATTTAAATAAATGTCTAAAAATTTACTGCCAATTTATTTTAAAAGTAAATAGTTTATTTTGCCCTTATTATCAATATTCTTAATGATCGATCCAACCTAACGGTGAAATAAAGCCAATTTTCAGCTCTTTTATTTCTTTCAATAGTTTTTATGAAAACTACAGATGTATGACTTCTTAAAATTAATAAGATAAATGCACGGTATACAAAATATTTTATTGTTCTTGTTATCCAATTATTTCAGCCTACAACATTCTTATACTATTATTTACATAACTAGCACGTTTTATTGTTATTGGGGAGATTGATGTATTTTGACATTTTAACGAGAATTATCATCGGATAGAGAATTTTCACCGGGCAACATGCCAGACGCTAGCGTATGGCAAATCGTAGAGGAAATACTACTCAACTTTTAACAATAGAAAAGTCTTTTAGCTATTGAACTATTTAATTTCATGTATGCCATACGTGTTGTTAATTTACCATGGTTGATATGGTTGAGGGAAAACATCGTAAGGAAACCCACATGGCCTTGATGTACTTAGCCGTGAAACAGTGTTATGATGTACAAGGCTGCGGCTATAAGATTGCCCCCTATCAAGAATATGCACTTTCCAAGCAAAAATTACTAACAGATGACCAAATTGTCGCGTGATATACAGAAGTATAAGTACCTCTGCCAACCCTTCAGGAATATACGGCATGTACTTTTAAACCATTGAATACCAAATAAAATAGACATTATATATGGCATATTTTGATATGTAGTCAAGGAAATTGGTTCTAGTGGTATGCGTTAGAACAAGGCACATCATATATAATTTTACGACAAGGTCTTTGTAACACAGAGCGCGTTTGTTCAGACAATAGTTGTGGAATTTCATTTTGAATAATCTTAGAGTAGTGAAAATAAAATTATGGTGCACTGCTTTGGTTTCGTAAAACAAAAGTGAAATGTGTTCTTTTATGAAGTACATGATTGTACAATAGGAGTGTATACAGATGTGATATAGATTAAAGAAATAGTAGTTTAACAAGATTCAGAAATAATATAATTCTCATACTTCAGTCATCTCTCCTCTCATAAGGATTTCGCAATATTTTCAAATATACAAATAGGCACGAAAATTTCTAAACAGATTTTAAATTTATTTTGTCTATAGTAACCTACAAATTTCAGATGTAACAAATGCTTTCATGAGGTGTGAGCAGTCACTGAAGTAATCATAGATATTTGAAAAATTACATTACTTCTTCGAACCCAGGTCCACTAATGTGGCGTAAAAATCTAGTTATAAAATGCTTATTCGCTCATTTGAAGTCACGGGGAATCACCTCCATCGATGCATACTCGTAAGGGCAACATCCGCTAAGTAATAACAGTGTACGATTACAGATTATCAAAGCTTATATGGATTGTACTTGTAAGGTTACTGAGAAAAGTGCACTGTGCATGCCGCTTCGCATAGCTTAGCACTAGTTTGGTCAGAGCACGAATTTGTGAGCAAGATTGATAAGTATTATGTTACTTTGTTCGTTGTATGTGTTGATTTATACTCAAAAAAATAATGAATAAATTGGTTGTTTAAATAAAATTATATAATTATAAATCTACAAAGTTACTTTATGATTAAATGTATTGTATGAATGGAGTATGGTGAATTGAGACTAAGCGCAAGTTAATTTAATGCAACAATATACAAATTTACCCTTTTGCCCAACGATGACATAAAGTATACCCAAAAGACGTATAGAGCTAGACACAGGTCTCATTGAAAGATACTACAACGATTGGTCTTACTCTTTGCGACTTTTACCTAATCGTTGGTCCAACTTGAGGAAAATCTAGTCACACTGTATCTTAGTGCCCCAATATTCAGAATATGTAAGTCTATTTTAGATGTTTTTTACTTCTGAAACTATTTAAAATTTTAAAATAATAATATTTGGATAAGGTCCTTATAAGTAGGTAGCTGTTACTTGAGACTGAGAATAATTTCATTGGTATAATTCAATATTTCATTAATGTCAAACGTGAGACGTGCCTGGGTAGCCAAAACAAAGTTCAAATACTTTTGTAAAAATAAGAACATGGTTATGTTATCATGTTTCATGTACAATATATTCTAATGCCCAACAATAACAAAACGGGCTAGTCATAGTTTCATAATCACTTCTGATTTTTTTTGATAGATGATGGTTAATAGTGATGGTTTCCACAACGCAATTTAAACAACTTCCTTCAATATTTTAAAATATACATAACATAACATAACATAAACGTTCACGCCGAATATCCCTGAAGGGGTTGGCAGAGGTACTAATACTTCTGAACATCACGTACTTTGTCACCTGGTGTTCAGAGTACCCACGTTTTGCATGGACAGTGTACTCACGTGATACGGGGCAGGCCTATCGCCGTTTTGTACGAATACACTGTCACTTAGTCAAGTACAACTCAGTCATGTGGGTTTCCTCACGATGTTTTCCCTCACCGTTAACAACCATGATAAATTAACCACACATATGTCTTTAGAAAAGACAAATTGGCCTAGACCTCGCTTTTATAACATACCCTTTTTATATTATAAATCGATAAAGGACATCAAACTAAACAACTTTGCCCATGGAATGCCTATCTAAAATATTGTAATTTTCAAAATAAAATAATAATTAAAAATTGTCGTACCTAGTTCAAACTGAGAATGTATAGAATGAGATTCCTTGCTTCAGTGAAAATAAGAAATAAAAAAAAACATTTGATCTATGGTGTAAACAAAATCATAACTCTTTTCGGTATTTTCCAGTTCAATCGCTCGCTTACCGGTTTATTTTCATGATATTATTTTTCAACGACGATCAACGTAGAACTGGAAAATACCGAAAGAAGTAATATTTTTGTTTACAGAGCGAATAGCATAGGTCAAATGTTTTTTTTTTATTTCTTATTTTTACTGAAGCAAGGAATCTCATTCTATACATTCTCAGTTTGAACTAGGTACGACAATTTTTAATTATTATTTTATTTTGAAAATTACAATATTTTAGATAGGCATTCCATGGGCAAAGTTGTTTAGTTTGATGTCCTTTATCGATTTATAATATAAAAAGGGTATGTTACAAAAGCGAGGTCTAGGCCAATTGGTGTAGGCCCGACCCGGGATTTGAACACTAGTCGCTTGCACGTTAACCGGTGTTCTACCCATTGAGCTATCACGTCGTCTTATAATATATATATATTTAAAGTATATGTCCGTTTTTATAATTATCACAAGAAAATATGTGCACAGAAACTTTTTAATCAATTTATTCTTCTCTACTTCAATTTGTCTATGTGTAGCTCTACCTATCATTAAATATATTTACTGACCTTCCTATCCATAGGTTCTTTGGAAGAGATATCTTTAAGTGATAATGATAAGCGTAATTTGTTAGTAAACGACCCATCCTCGAATCGCAATGCTAAGGACGCTTAGTCGGTGGAACAAATAAATATGGCCATTTTTCTAAGCAAGAATGTCATTGTATCTTCTTGTATACTGTTATTGAATTGGCTGGCAGCTTTAGATACTTTCAGAACAATACATATTATAAATGTTATAATATCAAATGGAATAGTATCATTCATTAAAGCAACACATTTCTTGATTAGTCTTTATCTGTCGGTTTATAATTGATATATTAGATGGGACTGAATAACATAACATAAACGTTCACGCCGTTTATCCCCGAAGGGGTTGGCAGAGGTACCAATACTCCTGAACTCACATGGCAAGCGCCATCTAGTTTCATCAAGTGTACTCACGTGATAGGGGGCAGGCCTATCGCCGTTTTGTACGAATACACTGTCACATGACTAAGTACAACTCAGCCATGTGGGTTTCCTCACGATGTTTTCCCTCACCGTTAGCAACCATGATAAATTAACCACACATATGACTTTAGAAAAGACAAATTGGTGTAGGCCCGTCCCAGGATTGGAACTCACGCCCTTCTGTTTTTCGGGCGGGTGTTCTTACCCACTGGACTATCATGTCATGGGACTGAACTACGAATAATATATCTCGAATACGAATAATATATAAACTTTGTGAAGGTAGTTAGTATTAATAATTTTATAGTACTGTATAATGACAAATAAAACCTCAGTCTTCCCGTGACCATGATAACTGAAAAGTTTTCAAAACGTCTGGTTTTAAAAACAATGTAATAACACGCGATTAAAATATCGGAAAATCAATAGTTGTTTTAATTATAATAAGCAATTGTGAAAAGCTTAGAAAATACTATACGAATTATATAGTTCATTATTATGGTGCTACTTAAATTAAGTGATTTTGAATAAATAAAATCTGTCTGCTTCCCACTTTTCATGTGTTAAGTAGAATTGGTCCTCGCGATACAGGCTTAGCCTAGTGCGAGGGCAAATGTAAACTCAAATTGTAAATTTGTATTTTTAGTAAATAAAGAATATTTTTTATTTTTTTTTATGTGACACAAACGCTCTCACTTGCCTCATGCTAAAGGGGCAGGTCTAAACCGAAACTAAACGCCTGTCAATCAACTTTTAACCCGGATGAACTTAATATTATGAAATAGAATAAAATAAATTATATTCCATGAATTCATAGTTTTAGAAGAAATACTATATATTTGCAGATTTACAACTAAATTCTATTAAACGATAAACCGCGAACCATAAATCTTTACAACGTAAAATCCCGATTAGTTTTTATGTTTGACATCAAAGACCGTCCTTGTATATAGCGACACCATTCACATGAATCATTGTGCAGTACATACATCAAACATTTTACTAACGTACTGTCTGTCTATTTTGAAGGGGACATCGAGAGCTTTTGTTCAGTGATAAATTATAAATGATCTAGTGGGTTTAAAATAATAACTTAAGTACGTAAATATCACTGTTGATACCCTAAAAATATTTAGAGCCAATTTAGATGGTGTTGTTTGTAGTACGGCCGCACAAGACGTTTAAAAACCAAATCTAAAATGTTCACAAAGGCGAAAGTCCGTAGTGAAAGAATAAAAGAGCATGTATGAGAATGATGATGAATGTGACAGAAGTAAGGGAGATTTGTCAAGATCGTACGAAGTGGCGATTAATAGTTTTTGCTGACCCCAGTAATGACTACGGGCGTAAGTAATTAATACCTTAAAAAACTATGCCTTAGATATTTATGGCTTTTGTGTCAAAAATAGAAAGCCCCAGCTACAGAATCAACACTTTACGACTTTCAGAAATTAAAGTATAGTAATATAAAAAGATCTGTGGTCCCGATCTCTTTCCGGTGCTTTTCTATGAGACGACCAAGGGGCTGTAGTCGGGAAAAACATCACACTGGTTGTAAAAATCCCTTATTTTATGTTGCGAAGGAAAAGAGTTGCGAATCATTTTATTAACGATTGAAAACCGATTCTGGTAACTACTTGTGTAGTGCGTATTTTATATATTTACTAAACTATATTTGTTTAGACTAAGCACACATGACTTTACTCTAAAATTCAAAGTTAATTTCATTAATTCCTTAAGATAAAGCAGATGCTGATAAATCTGAACAAGTTTTATCCCCCATATTTCGAACACCCAAGTTTTTGCAGTCACACATAACAAATATTCTGATCATCAAAAAACTACATGTTATCTAATCGTATAAAACATATTTTCCTCAAGTTTCACAAGTGATATTAGCATCCCTTTCACGTGCAAGGTGAAATGAAGTTTGTTCTGGCCAATCCTACGCAGCCTTGCTTCTAACTTAGCCCCGCCCATTCGCGATTCGATCTTCATGTGTTCATTTCACTCTCATGTGTTCTGTCCATCAACTGTGACAGCCAAATCAACGTTAATTACTAGCTTTTCAAGTCGAAATATGCTCCAGCCGGGGTAGCATGAGGCGTGTGAGAGCCTCTGAGATAGGGCTATGTCACCGTTCAAGGGCGAATTGGCCGCCATATTTGACCGTTTCTCGCACGCCCGAGCATGAGGCATCTGAGATGTGAGAGCGCTAGTGACTCGCCTTTGACATCGCAACGCCGAGTCACATGTGCGAGCATGAGCGGCGTGACAGCGACATAAACTGAGATGTTTGTCATTTTATATCAAATTTATGTCGATGTCAAAATTGAGCGCGAGAGCCAGTGAGAAAGATTACTTATCAAAATATGAGTGCTGTTTTGCAGGTTTTTTAACTGTTTTGTGTAGTTCTTAGTGTAAAAGTCTATCACTTAGATTTGTTTTGAATGGAAAAAAACGAAAAATGGATATGATACTCATCCGGGTGAAAGTTTAACGCAACAAGTCCTATGAAACATATTTGTATGTCATGACGATTTCCGAGGACCTCTATGATAGCTTGTGACCTATGAAAAGCCTCAGGGTATAATTTCACATTTATTTATTAAGGAGAAAAAAAAAAAAAAACAGAAATAGCAAAAAGAATATAAAATAACAACATATAGAACATAAGTAAATAAATTTTGGTATCTCCTCAACTTTTCTCACAGATAGGTAACAAAAACAATCAATACAAATACAATACAAAAACAATCAATACAAAAAAGTTATCATTACAGAAAAACAGAAATAAAATATGAAAAAGGATAACAACCACAAAGAACATAAATAGACAAAAGTAAATACACAACATTCTTAAGATAAATTCAAACAATAATTATAATAATTAATAACATACGCACACATTAAAGACTTTTTAAAATAAGTAAGAACATTTTCTTGCAGCGCGGCCTCGAAAAGCAGAATAAGTCTACATCCGTGAAATAAATATTATATGTATCGCACATCCTGCACAAAGGAGCCCTCTTACCTACATTGGTCCTGCTGACCCCTAGGGCGAATACATGTTTATTCCTTGTAGCGTGACTCGGAACACGTAAACTAAGTTTTGCCAGTAAGTCACATAAGAACACATAAGGACATACAGGATTTAATGATTCCACATGATATCAATTGAATTGTAAATTTTAACTAATTTTAACTTTAATCTACAACTAGTGCTTGTGTATTAAGTTTTAAATTCGTTAAAATACGTTTGGCTTTTATAACGAGCAATTCACTAGGCATGAGGATACAAATTCTGCATCCTAAATCCATGTATACATCCAATTTTCTGATGCAGTTGAGAAAATCAATGAATTTCATTGGTCTTCTTTAAATAACTATTAAGAACAGTTTCTAAACTTATGGTATGTTTCAGAGGTCAAATATAATGCATGTAAAATAGATTTCAATTCATTATTGTTTGTTATGTAGGGTTTGTAGTCTTAAATTATCATTATCATCATAAATGACACCCGAGCTCATAGCATATGCTTGCATCAACAGGCACAGGCAAAGTCTGGATAGTGTGAGTAGACAATAGTCTGCTTGCTGTCTTAGTGTGGCTAGGAATGTAAAGAATGGTGATGGCATAATTTTGTTACCTCTTTATCTACCGACACACTTAATGCTACAAAAGTTGTTTAAATGCAGGTGTAGGTACTTTGTGCAACATTTTAAAACAAATTTAGTAGTCACCTTACAAGCATATTGTAATGACTACACATGAATATAATGCTCATGTTGTTTTCTTATTTTCAGTAAAAAATATTGTATTAATACAAAGATTCTGGAACAATTTAGTGACTTGGAAGGAGTTTAATGAAATTAAAAAAAAAACAGCAAAATGTAACAGTTTTTTAATTAATCATCAATAAAATTGCCTAAATATTAATGAAAACCACTTGTTTTAATCCCCTTCATTGCAAGTAAATCCAACATTTTCCAATACCCAACTCATAGCAGAACTCTTCAGACCATTTAGAATAAAATGATAATCATGGTATGTTTGGTGTTGAATCATACAACGCCTGGGGATAAATTGGATTATTGTAATTCAAAGACAATACTACACATGGTTAAAACTGCAAACCTTGAATAAATAGAAAAAGCAATGTTATTTTACTTTGGGCAAATAGAGCAGATGGATACAAATTAAGTAACAAAAGAGATATATAGGTGGGAATAATGGTTGTAAGTATGTGTAAGTTTATTGATGAGGCAATTAATATTCTCTGCCTACTGCAATGGGAAATAATGTATAGTAGAATATATGCATGCACATTTTACAACTGAAATCTCATCTCAAGTGTAAAAGTAAAAGCTGCCTATGAATGGGCTTTATTTGCTAGTAAAACACATTTTATGGAGTTAACTTTATTTATTGAATAAATACTTTTAAACGACCGCTCAACATTATAGTTTCTGTTCTCAAACTCATCTGTACTTCACATTTTTATTCTATTAACATCACTTTTTCCTTATAGAAACACTACAGCTTGTTTATACACATTGCAGTCATAAGAATACTCTTTAAGTATGAATGCATACTCAAATTCTGAATAAACAGGAGCATTCAACAAGACTATTTCCATACATCAGAGCTTCCTAGCTTTTGGGAATATAGGATATTGTTGAAATTGAATCTGCGCGATGAAACTGGCAAATGGGAATCTGGGAATGGACTGGCGGGATGGAACTAAGATGTTATAGGCAATATGTGCCATAGGCTGCACAGCATTTCTTCAATTTTCTCATAAAACACTTATATAACTGTGCTATATCTGCAAACAAAAGACAATACAAATCATTAAAAGTATGCTGCTCACTTTCTAGTTAAATAATAGTTATATAGAATAATAAAACTTAATTACTTACTTAATATTTTATGATTCCCCTATCATTATAAGGAAGTTTAGTCGGACATTCCCTACAAACTAAACTAGTAATATTAAAACTTTTGATTAGTTTTGATTTAAATTGAAAATTTGGAAACTTGCATTGAGAAATTAAATATTTATGTTTGTATACGTTGTTTGGTTACAAAATGTCAATATTTGACGTAAAATGAATGAAATATGACAGATTTAGCTACTATTTTGGTTCAAAAAGATCGAATAAAATTGAGAAAAAATATTCACAGACCAATGATGGCAACAATGCTCTATCGATTCGGTGACAGGGCTCTCAGATCTCAATCGTCTGTCATATTGACGCTCATGCTCGCAAAAATGACATAGGTTGGCTAACTGAGATGTTTTCTGACATGGCTCTCACTTCTCAGATGACAACTCATGCTACCCGGGCTGATATGTTATTTGGGGTAAGAGAAATGGGTTAGGATGTTTTGCGTTTTCTAAATTATAAACAGGCTGTAATTATTTTCACACTCAAAATGTTATTGAATTGTTTCTATGCTGATGAATAATTATAATAAGAGGATAATAATGAGAGGTCATTATTATCCTCTTACACCTATATTCCAAAAAGGTACTCATCCATCTTCTAAATTAAAAATATCCCTGAAATCTACCTTTGAGATTCTTAACATTGTCACTCTTCAATCTATGAAAAACCATGTATCCTTTTGTCACTTATCGTAACAACTCTGGGCCGAAACTACAAGTCACAACCAGAGCTATTCGTCATTCGAAATATTAAATGGCATTAACAACAACATTGGCATATCGTATAGAGCCATACCCTTAAATGAACTCTCGGTTGTAGACCTCCAAATAGGGATAGCCAGAGAAGAACTTGAGTGGCGAAAGGATTGTAAAATAATGGATTGTTTATGATGAGTCTCCAACCGCATTAAATCACTTAAAATGCCCCAATCCCGATCTATCGCGTCTTACAACACTTACGGGAAGAAATGGGTTTATGCTAATTCTAAGCAGACACTACTCATAAATACAAATATATAGAACCCAGACATAAGCACCGACAACTAACTTCTAACTTAACTTACTACTACAAACCCAACTGATAGATATCAAAGTTAGTGGCGCACATTGCGTACACCGGATGTAAGAGCGTACCGGACAACACGGTGTAGGTAGGCCTCCCACATACCAACCATTTGGGTAAGGTCATGGGAGCCAGTAAATGTGAACTAATAATTCGACGACGAAGGAACCATAGCGCCTTTAATAACTACTTATCATCTTCTAGGGATGTTCATTTCTCCGGGATAATAAGTAGATTTGATAACAATCTTTATACTAAATCTTGTTAGAATACATAATTTGAATCTTTTTGTTCATGAAAACCTCATGTGGGGATTATCACTAATAAATAAAGAATAAATAAAGGAAAGAAAAATTTCGACACAGGCGGGAATCGAACCCGCGACCTCGGGTATACGCCCCGACGCTACGAGAGCGAGAGCGTCGGGGCGTATACCCGAGGTCGCGGGTTCGATTCCCGCCTGTGTCGAAATTTTTCTTTCCTTTATTTATTCTTTATTTACTTGTTAGAATACGTTGAATTGCTTTTAAGTGGAACAAAAACTCAATTCAAAACTTTTTAATTTTATTATAAATAAAATACTATCTACGCGTATAGCAAAAAGGATTCGAGTTGAGAAAATAATGGATTGCACAGAAAATGTATTTTTTTACTATAAAGTGAAACCCACACGAATCTTCCTACTAAGTATCACGAATCCAAAGAAACCGAAATTTCCATTTCCATCAGTAAACCGCAGATTCTATTCTAAGCAATCTGCTTGACCTTGAATTTATTTATTATACCCACGAACCAGTATAAATAAAACAATTAATAAGTGTCAGTGTTAATGGCATAGAACCAGTTTGGTGGAAGATCCATTGAAATCGTGAGGGCTAGAGTGTTCTTGGGTTCTGATATCTATTTATTAAAGTGACCATATCAAGGTTTGGCTGTTAGAGAAGCCTTCGAAAAATAATTATGGTTTAGGAAACTAATGGCGTTTACTTCCGTGAATATTTTCCGAATTACAAGCAATTGCGTTGGCGCGTAGATTTTGGTATATTGCATAATGGACTAAATCTTATTGTTCATTTCGATTACAATTTGGTGTTAAGTAACTTTGTGTGGTTATTATGTGGTTTGGTAAGGTTATAGTTGTAAACACTCATTATTTTAGGAACTTAGGTAATATGCCGAGTTTTCTTATACTGAGAAGAAAGTTTGTTTTTCAATTTCGTATTTTTTTTTCTACAAAAGAGAGCAAGTAAGTTAGAGTATATTTTTGGCTCATATGCGAATGGAGAAATAAATACAGCGACACTTATAAGCGTATATTGATCTATCTGAATACAACGACGCTTTAGTGTACCGCCCAGCTTCAAATATCTAAGGTTTCTTCAATCATTGCCTACCCCTTATGAAATCTAACCTAATTTATCAAATTATAGCTCTTCTGGATCCTGTAGTTTTTTGATTGTTAAATATTTTCTCTTCCTTGTCTTCGTTCAGTATTGCTGAAGATTTACGATCATGTATATTATATAGGGAAAAATATATTTAAATAAATTGAAAATTTATAACAATCTGACAGACAGAGATGCAATAAAAATTCAATGCGCTTTTAAAAACAGGTCCGTAGTGATCGCTGACGAGCTGCCCCACATCGTTGACATCTTGTGTAATCGCACTGTCGTAAAATACAATGTATGAGGAAAATTTCAGAATCATGTTAATGAGATGTGTCGCGATCGTTTATTTGCTTGTATACAGTCTGAAACATACATACCTACATACATTCATGGCTATTAATCCTATATGAAAATAATATGATAAGTAAAGATGGGATGATTTTTAAAACATATATAAAAAAATGCTTAGAAATGGCGAAATTTTCAATTCAAAGACTTGTCAGATTAAATATTGAATAGTTTATTTTTATTAACGTTTGCATTTTCGTTTTAAGGTTGACCTTAAAGTAAATATAATAAGGCTCTGAAAATTAATAAAAACATAGTTTGGCATGTAAAATGGATTGAATAAAGACTATTCAAGACTTGAAAGATAAACAGCGCTAGAAAGAGTGCTCTTTCAACTTTTTCTAAATGGCCTCCTTACTGATACACTACAGCATCGTTGGCAAATACATCCAAAAATATTAAGTTCGTTAGCAGACATTCTTAAATATCACTGTCAAAACTGTGTTCTTGTTGTTCCTCGCCATTTGCAATTTATCTTGTGCCTGAACCTAATTTCCTGGAATACCTTCTTCAATGTTGTATTATTTATTTTAGATTCTTCAAGAAGACCATAAATACTAAACTATAAAACTCGTCACTATATTTATTACGTGTTCTTTGTATTTATGTTACTTACAATAATGATTTCTATTGGAAAATCTATTTAAAGATCAATCAAATATGCTAAAGCTTATAATAAATTCTAACATTGTTGTGTCGTAAAGTTGTAGAACACCCATATATTTCTCCATAAAACGCAAGCTTCGTGTTAACTTAGAGGTCACAGATATTACTAATAAACTAAACAATAACATCAAACATAGGTCCTGCATATTTTATGTAGGTTATAATTATTCCGATTAGATGATTAACTTGTCTAGATTATTTTAAAATTTTACGTGTATCACTTTTTAAAGCCGTGTAGTGCCGGCTTAAAATGTCATTACCTCTTTCTACCCACGGGTGTAGGAAGAGGCGACTAAAGGTATGGGGTTTTTTAAGTTGTTGTTGGGCGATGCGGTTGGAAACCCATCACGAAACTTTATTTCTACCATCTTGTCCTTATCAACTTCCAAATGTGGTTGAGAAGTTTCCAGCTCTGAAGCTCTGGCTACCTTTTAGGGATTTATGGACACGAGTATATATATGTATGTGTGTAGTTAATTAACTTACATACATACATACATATACTCACGGCTATATTTACCTAGAAGAAGTAACCCGAGCTAAGGAATTATAAATTCCTCAGCCACTTTTGGAAGTTGAGTGGGGAAAATATGGTAAAAATAAAGATTTTGGTAATGGGTCTCCAACCGCATCGCCCAAAAATCCAATAAAAAGCCCCAATACCCTTAGTCGCCTCTTACGACATCCGTGGGTAGAAAGGGGTAGCGACATTCTAAGCCGGCACTACACGGCAAATAATTAATTAATGTACTTGTCTAGATTATTTTAAAAATTTCACTTATATCACTTTCCTAATCAGCTTTCATATCACTGGAAGATAAGTATTACATTAAAATTCTACATAATCACAATAATACACCTGCAAATATATAAGATAAAATAATAATCTATCTATAAGATACAGTTTGATTTGAATTGAATGATTAAATAAGTGATCTTCCACAACATTGTTATACCTACTCATCCATCACATACTAACTAACATTTTAATTTAGTAATAACATATTTTGTGCCATTGAAAGTAGGATTGTTCGAACTAATTCTCTACCTTTTGGAAATAATTGTTGTTATAAGATAGTTTATGGATATAAGATATTCTAAGTATATAGTTAATTGTGAATATGCGAGTTTTCTCAAACCACCTGTGTGTGTGTATTTCGATTGTATTTATCGTCAGTAGACATTAGAAGTTCATTAACATTTTTGCCTCAAACAAATCATACTTGGCAGTAAGTGACAGATAAGATTTAATCACGTACAAGGAAGTGATAACATTTGTTATCTATCTGAGTCTCCTATTTGGAATTCGATAATATTTTATTTTCTTTTATTTGTGTATTATTGTTTTTAGAATTTAACTACTACATGGACATGAAAAATTAAGAATATACTTGATATTATAATTTAACTTGTGAAATGCTTTGAATGACATTGAAATGACATACTGTTCACCAAAGTATTTACAAATTGGTGGAACTATAAAATTTATAACTATTTGTGCAACGTGAATCGTTAGATCGTGATAAAACTAGTTTTTTCATTAAGATCAAAGGTTCAATCGATTCCCAAGCTAATGGCGTCTACGACAATTGATAAATGAAATAAAATGTAGACAAAAGCATGATTAATTGGTTTGTCGATTAATTCAATATGATCTGACATTGAGGCTATCGGTTATGTTATGTGGGAAGTGTGTTGTGTCTACACAATATTTTCACAAACATTAAAGGTCCGAGCTTGATGCATAGTCACCTTTCATTACGTTATCTTAGACAATATTAATCATATATATGTCGTGGCCATATCGTAGATTTGAACACATCGTGAAATGATCGATCATTCCATGAAATAGTCACACTTCATGATGTGCCCAACTTAAATTGACCAGATCATAAAATCGTCAACGTTCAACGTCAATCATCCACACTAGGCCAGATCGTAAAAATAGGATGACAGGTGAAATGCGATCCAAACTTTACGGTTTTTTTAACATATTGCTAATTTAATTCGTAATTTGCAAAGCACTCGAGAACCTCTTCGTCAAAAACTCTTTTGATATCCTTCTTTCTCGCTTAATATCGAATTATTAACTTTTTTGCTGCGATAAACAACACTTTGCCTGCGGCCGCCATCTTTACACATAAACAAAGCGTTTTCAGCGCCTCTACCGGTAATTAATGTAACTACTTTACGATATGACCAAATAATCTTAACCATTTCATGAAGAGGCCGCACGTTTATTGGCCATATCAAGAAACGATTTCTTATCATTGATCTGCCCAAACCACATCGCGATGAGGCCAATAAATAGTTGAACATTTCATGAAATACGACTATTTCATGAAATGATCGATCATTTCATGATGTGTTCAAATTTACAACATGGCCACGACATTTATACTAAGTCCCAAAATGCGGTAGCCAAAACCTTCATAATTTAGAAATTCTCTCTTGAGTCGCTTTTGATAGTTGAATGGAAAGGGATTGTAAAATTAAGGATGTCGGTGTTTGGTCACCAACCGTATCGCCCAACTATAATTTCAAAAGTCGCAATATCCTAAGTCGAACATTACTACACCTGCTAGTATTGTTAGTCACTATATATGGCTGTTTCAGTTATATTATTGAGCTCGATGTAAATCATACTCTAATTCAATTCAAAGTATATTTTTAAAGATCTACATGCCGCACCTACCTACCCATACACAATTCTTTTCACTATACTATGCTAACTTCCCGTCTGCCTACAACAAGACATCTCACTGTTCCTGCATAGCAGTTGTTTCTTTGGCCGATCTTATGAATACATTTCCTAAAAACATATGAGATAACATCAACAGACGAACCAACATGAGCGTGTCTCGATGGAAATCCTGCAAAAAGTTCGGAGACATTAAAACTGGTTCCACGCCCACAAATACTCAACGCGCTTTGGCAATTTGGCACATGTATGCAAAGCTTTTACACCGTGACCTTTCGTAACGAATCTTTAAAAGCTACGATTTTATAATGTTACTTAACACTATTCAGTTAACATACACACCTCTAGTTCCAATAAAAAGCAAATATATTTTTGTGTTCTTGAAATGAAACGGCTTCGAAACCAATGCTTTGATTTTACAATATAATTTATGAATAGAATCCTACAAATGTGAGAAATAACATAAGCTATATATCATCACGCTAAATTTCATAAGGGATGAGTAGTGACTGGAGGAAAAATAATATTTGAAATAAAAGCCGTACAAAGCAGGGCTTTTGATTAAAACCCAGTCCTAAAACCACCAACCCAGAGATACGCATAACACTTTTGCCACGCTCCATCATAAACATGCCACAACGGGGTTCAAGGCTACGGAACTTTAGGCAGCTGCTTATTTTGCTAAGAGATTATCTTTACTAAGATTCTTACGTATATGTTAAACACTGGAAATAAACAGAGATCATAAAGAAACCTACAGATGTGGGAGAGTATTTCAAGTTTTGTCTTGTGACAAAACTATAATATTCCCTATAGTGCCATATTACGTGTACACAATACAAATATGCATGTGATGACGACAAAGTTGTTATTTTTTAGGCGTCTAAAAAGTGCTATAGTTTTCTATCTCATCTAGTTACTAGTAGAAAAGAACTTCTCAGTGCCTTGAGCAAAGAGATGAATCTTGTTCAGTTTTTATTTACGATTCATAAATACATGGTCAGTTTTGGTTGAAAATCTTAGGTGCATCCAATGCTCATCCACTATATGGTTGTCTCAATTTACTTGCATTTTTCAACGAAACTGTCTAGGACAGAGCAATCTATCTATATGTTTCTTTAATTATAACACATTCAAATTGTAAAGGTAGGTTATATACTTTTATTGTGTTTCCCGTCGTAAAATAGCGAAGGCCGTCCATTTTGTTATGGGCAGCGTTGTTGCCCGCGAACGCTTTTAATCATCTACTGACCACTTATGCTCCATAATAAATATCACTTACAGTTCAAATTATAGTGAAATAATATCTGTATAGATAATTTTTGATTGATTTGCAATTAAATGCCTTGGGTATGGATTCTAGGAGTGGCGTTATGTATCGAGTTTTATTTAAATTTCATAAAGGTTTATTGATTACTTTATCAAAAAGCTACGCACAGAAAGTGTGCTTTGTGTTCTTATAAGAAATCAATCGTCTATTATGAATAATTTGACTATTTACTTCGGTTGATGTCACAATATCTACGGGTCTCTTTTTTCAAGCTAAGAGAATAAGCGTAGAGTTTGTGTTATAAAAAAAACAAATATATAAATTTTCCTCGTTTATGGAAATTAAATGCATAATAACTTATCTTATCTAAATTAATTTTCTTAAGTAAATACTCTTAAAGTTGACCATTAAATAAGAATTACCATTATAATATATGCAAATTAACCAATAAATACAAATATCAATAAAAATATGTATTGAAAACGTATAAATTACAATGTAAATGCGTATGTTATAAAAGTTTATGTCAAATATGATGCCGCATCAATCGTGACTGAGAATTAATTATTAAGTTAAAGTTATGGTGAAGACGATTACATGAATGCTTGGAAAATAATTTTATTGGAAAACATACTTCTAAGGTCGTTTGAAGTCGTTTGACTATTGTTCTTAATGATTCTTCAAGAAGATAAACAATATTTATCGCTTTATTGTTTAATAATGAATCCATAGCTTTCAGTGGAAAATTTATAAATAGCTCGACATGACTAAGGTATTTTTAGTCACGGACCTTCGCTAGTCCATACTGTACAATTGTTTTTTTTTAATAAAAATATAAATACGACCTTTATAAAGTATTCTGTAAGAAAACACTTGCTTAAAACTTAGAAATTATATTTCAATCTTAATGTATGTATAAAAAATACCATAATCACAGTATGACACGATTTTAGAGTAGAGTCAATAGTAAAATTAGTATAACAAAAAATATTTCATTTCACTGTCAAATCTATCAATACTATCGGTAACTCATCGAATAAAACGCTCACAAGTTATTTAACCAACACTTTTTTATCCACAAAAAACTGGCAAGACAACTTAGACAATAATTTTTTATACCACTCTTAAAGGTTTTTTGTAAGGCACCAAATATCAACATGCGTTAGTAAGAATGTTATTCGAATAGGCTGCCAAACTTCCTTTGTTCCGTATGCGAATACATTTTAACATAGTATTTTATTCATTCGTTTCGAACCATACCCACACATTAAAGGCAACACATATAGCTGAAAGTAATAGCTTGCCTTGTCAGAGAATTCTTGGGAACAGATACGACACGAGCCATTTGAATGCCCCTTTTTTCTTCATGGGTTCTCTGTAAAGGACCTTTGGAGTGTTTATTTTATTTATCTTTTATACGTTATATGCAAGTAACTAAGCAGCACTTACTGATTTCTTCTGGGTATTTTATTTATTTTCTATTCGTTTCTTTGCCAACTGTATGACAATGGAATTATATTTAAAAAACCTTAGATTAAATTTTAGTTATGTGGTTTGCAATTTGTATATGTAATAAAATAATCTAGGATGTCCACTTCTGGCTTGGACAGTTTACTCGTGTGATAATATATTATCTTATCAACAAGAGTAAACTAAGCAATCGTTATGTTTTAGAGAACGTTGTATATCATACTGTTAAGTTGGTAGTACACAATTATTTAATTTAAAAAAATATAGAAAATAAGTAGATCTATGATCTCGACGGGGCTATGAACTTTATCTTAGCTCTACCGAAGATTCCTTACTGGTTTTAAAACTACGCCCGATATTTCTATAAATAAAATGATACCTGAGATGACCGATGTTTAACAAGCCATCAGTAGTTCATGCCCAACTATGCTTTCTATCCTCAACACTGCCCTGTGTAAAATCCTCATCACCCGTCATTCTTATGAACATTCATGATATAAAACACTAATAACTAATAACCCAAAAAGTATCTGCGACGAGTTAGTCTATGTAAATATAATGATAGTGGTGTGCGTGCGACCAGAGCACACCCACAGTCCAAAGCGAATGCGGCTGCCTAAATTTGTGGCCGCCATCGGCTGCTCTGTGCGTCCGCGAACGAGTGTCAAGGACACGACGCCCGCTGTTGCTAAGTACCAAAATCGATGAATATTTACTTCGCAGTTTTCTTTGGTACATTTCCTTTTGGTTTTAGAGTTTTTTGGTAACAGATTCCGAGGTTGCGTATCCATAAAAAATATGGTGATGTCGCTGTGTACATCACGATATCAATAATTTATGGAATTTTCCTTAAAAAAAGATATGCGAGAAAATTGTGCAATTTAGAAAGTAGGCTGAATTTACAATTGAAATTGGTTTACACCACCGTCGGATAGAGATATTTAAAAAAAATAAGACTACGGGAAAATATATTGAAAGCACCCATTTTTGCCAAAATAGTATATTTACATAGTTGTCATTATTTTAACATACATACATACATATACTCACGGCTATAAATCCCTTAACGGGGTAGCCAGAGCTTTGGAATGAAAAATTCCTCAGCCACTTCTGGAAGTTGATTGGGAAAAGATGGTTATAATAAATGTTTTTGGTGACGGGTCTCCAACCACGTCGCCCAAAAATCACTTAAAAAGCCCCCTATACCCTTAGTCGCCTCTTACGATCACCCAAGGGTAGAAATGGGGTAGTGTTATTCTAAGCCGACACTACACGGCAAACTATTTTAAAGATGTCATAATTATGTTTAGTTTGTTTTCCAGTGACCTAGGTTTAAAGTAAACTGTCAAGAAAGTATGTCATTAGTACGAAGTCAAGCCTCTTAATATTTGAAAAGATTATCACCGCATAACATGATAGAGAAACATGCATAAAAATATATACGTTTTGTTTTTACAATCTTAAAATAACAAAAGAAAATACTAAGAATTGGACTTACCGTAGTTGAATTAAAATAAAGTGTTGTAATAGATAGCCTTGAACTCTTTACCTCTCGCACTCTACAGCGATGTAGAGTATGCGACTAAATCCTGTAAATAACATACATACATATATACTCACGGCCATAAATCCCAAAAAGAGGTAGCCAGAACTTCAGAGCTAGAAACTCCTCTGTCACATGTGGAAATTGATAAATAAATCATATCGAAAAGTTTAGAAGTAAGTTGCCTCAAAGTATTTTACCCGTCATTCAATAATACATGTGGCACGCTTTTCATCGATTTTTTGGGATTCATCCTAGCTAGTTTTCGATGTTTAAATTCTTCGAAAAATGAAAGGAAAATACTGTGTACTCTGAAAGAAAAACATGATAATTATCTCAGCACAATCCGTGTCATGTCACCAATTTTCAACATCAAAAAAGTAATGCTTGGCCATAAATTGTAATCAGAGACCTATCTTGAAATGGACAATAAAAAAGTCAGAAAAGAAGGTCAGATAGATATTAATTAGTGTTAATAAACGCTTTTATCAAAGAAACAACAAATCGTCTTCGTGATTAGACGAAGATTATGCGTTGCTAATCTGTAAATATTGTTTTAATCTTGCCTGGCAATATCGTTGCAATTCGCTTGATTGGATCTAAATTACACTATTTACTAAGCTAAAAGATTTACTTAAGTAAGACTAGTCTAATTGAATAACATGTTTTGCTACATGCTGGCATGGCAATGAACTAATGAGAATTTATTGATCATAAAAAATATGTCTACGATTTATTCATTGCAAAAATTGAAATAGAAAAAATATTTATTGCACATCAAACATAAAATATAATCTTATATCTGCCATAACAAGAGGCTCTCTACTCTAGATATTCGGCATCGTCGCATTCGTGGAGCAGGGCAGAACACAACTCATTTTTCAAGCCTTTTTTTATTTTAATAATAGGTATGAAGTAAATATAAATAAATAGTAAAATAAGAATTTAAATATTTGGACTTATAAAAACGTTCTGAGAAATAAGCAATAATACAAAAAAAAACTCTCAAATAACTTAACTTAACCATTAGGTCAAGGTAAAATGTAAAGTCAATGGTTTCCTTATTCATCATTATGCTGTCAAAAATTCAAATTAATTAGAAAAAAGGAAAAACATCACACATCTTTCACGTAATTTTATAACTCTATTGTTGTGTGTGTCATTTTAAACCTTCAACTTCTAAGCAAGTTCTTAGCATATACATAATAGATGTTTTGTTCAAAGTCAATATGAACTATAATTCTCGCCTCACAAATATCTACCCACACATTTTTCTTACTTAGAAATATTGGACATTAAGTTGTATTTTATGTAGTGTCATTGTGAAAAATTGTTTGTAGCTATTGATGATTCTTACATAAAACCCAGCAAGGTCTTTAATTGAATTCGAACTGCGCCCATTTATCTAAGCGTCTGACAGAATAATTAATGATTAACTAAAATTCACGTATTTTTTATTATCTGCTGGAATAATGAATGCCGGAATCAACAAAACAATAGGGGCCCTTGTTTCGACTGCTCTTTTTTATGTGCTCACTAATTTTGTTACGTTTAAAATTTATGCTTTGTTTCCGCTCTAACCGAGGTGTGTTTGCTGTTACACTAATGGCAGAGTCATTGTTGAAAAATAACGTCCTTCGTTGCATACGAATAACAATGAGTCAAAAAATATTGTGTCCATTGTGCCGGATTATAAATAATAACACGCTAATTCGTTGATTATGTTTAGATCTTTTTATTAGTGACACAAGAGCACGGGAAACGCGTAATCAATTACATAATGCTCGATGATGCATTTATCTGTACACGTTTTGATCACATTCAATGATTAATATAATATAAAAGTTCGCGAATTTATTTACAAAATGTTGCAATGCACAAAGTAATCAAAGAAGAACTAAACGCGAAACAAAGTAAACGCAAGACGCATTAAATCGTTTCAACTGCGTAGAGTGGCGCCCTGAAAGTAGGTTACCCATTCCCGTAACCCAATAACCGCTTGCCATGGTTTCTATAACGCATTAACCGTCACAGATTTAACAAATACTTACGCCCTTTAGTACTTAAGTTACCGACCCCTCTGCGTCGCGTCGCTATAAGCTCAGGATAGTACAACAAGTATGTATTTTACTATAACGCTCTGTTGTGTATGTTTTTGGATTGCAAAGGGGGAAAGTTTGAGGAAAATAATGGACCAGATAGGGTGAATCAAATAAGTGCGTAGTTAATGGTCATCAATGTCAATATTAACTACTACTTTCACGGAAAAGATTCTCATCCGAATCGTATTATTTTCATTTCGTATTAAATCTGGGAGCTCCGGTAGTTATTTAACGTTATGTCAGAGGCAACCTTGAGATTAAAGTCATAGACACGTGGTAAGAGCGAAAAAGTAATTGAGTTCAGCCGATAGCAAAAAACCGGTTTCGTACAACTTAAAGATGATTGTAGTATAAAATTTTAGTACGTTTTTTGTGAGCAAAGTGCTTCTCTGAAGGGAAATAAAATCGATACCATAAATTACACAGCATTTCACAACGCCTACGTAGAGTTTCTGTCTGAGTTGTATACATTTATACTTCTTATGCCTTTTTCGGCTACGGACGTCCTACTGACGGCTGTTTTGCATGCACGGTTGGGTATGGCCTACGCGAAGCTCATTGAGTGTTATAACTATATTATTGTGGCCGATGTCCGCCCAACACTATTTAACTCAGCAAACAAAGATTTCTCAATGCTCTGCATTTAAAAATTACTTATTATTTCACAGTCATTTGGTTGTTGAATTCATTAGCAGCCATGCGAGACTTGCAAGAACTTCGGTAATTTAAATATATAGTCATACATACATATACTCACCGCTATAATTCCCTGAAAAGGGGTAGCCTGAGCTACAGAATCAGATAATTCTTCAATCAATTATATTAGTCATCTTGGGTAGATATTACTTTGAAGTCTAAAGATGATAAAAAGGAAGTTGCTATCTCTTATCCTACTCCGATACAGAACTTCAGTATAGTATTTTCATTTCAACATTGCTAGTTTTGTAACCTTAATGACCAACAAAATAAAAACAGAGAGTACACAGTAAGTGCTTATTACGATAACACAGTAGTGTTTCATCTTGTGATGTGATGGTAGCGCTAAATAATCTTTGGCATACATTAACGAACGAGTAATGTTTAATCAGATGTGTTAGTTTACCCAACAAACATTCTGCCCACACCTACTGTTTGAAGATTCGGTTTCATTGCGCGTCCATTTCGTTTTGAGCTACAAAAAGTTAATCAATGTCAATAGATATCTGGATCTAAGTAATTGAAGTTTATTTGGCGTTTAATGCCAATTGTTTAATAGCTTCCATCAATCAGCACTTTGTAAGTTTCTGGAAACTCTTGTTTGATATATCGCTTTGGAAGATTTGGAATTTATTTTCATTCCTTTGTCATTCATTCTATTTTGTTTTTAGCATTTAACATGCTATAAAAAATGTACCATTCCGCCATTGATCATAAATCATAATTGTATAGAGTAATTATCAACTAAAGATTTATCCTTTAGTTAATTATGCGGTTTTTGATGTTTTTTACACCTATAATAATGAATTTTCTATCATTTCAACTTCATTTATTTTAAATTATATACTTCACTGTTCCAACTTTGACTAATAGCGAAGACTGCAATGGACCCGCATCCATCTAATGCATTCGCTCTATTCATAATGTAAATTAATTGGATCTAAACGCTAGAAAGAATTCCTACGACCAGCTGCATTTGATTCGCGTTGACAATATAAAACAGCCTACGCTTCCCAACATCCTTGACATCTGATGAGAACTAAGCAATAAAACGAATGCCTACTTACTGATGGTAATTACAATATCTCACGAGTAATATCGCACGACAAAATTAATAAAATGTCTGCATGACTAGTGAGCGTGGACTGTATATTTTATAAGGCATATGTGATTTCAGTCATTAATAATTCAAGAGATTAACTTGAAAAATGTTTGTCTACTGATGATTTACAACGATACTCAACCTCGATTGCAAGTGCATGCTACTTGGTCCCACATTTAACATTTTCCTCAGATTTCGCGAGTAGAATAAGAAATAATCCATCTAGGTTAGCTCTGAGCTTTATTGTATTTACGTGCCTCTGATATGAGATATACAGATATGCGGTTCAGGTCAAGGCGCCAGACAGCTTTCGAGGTGGACCTAAATAAGGCATTACTTAGCTTCTGATTTGACTGTGTCGTTTTTTGTCACGACAACGTAGAAACAGCGCTATACTTAATCTGCACATAATGCCTAAATGCTAATATGCTTATCGTCGTGTTTGTTGATTGGTTAATCCAGTGTCCTCGTCTTGGTGTAATCCTAAATTAATGCCGAGCGTCTACAATGGACGACGCAAACTACGCGGAAGATAGACCTCGTAAAAACTATACTAATTTGAATTTTATGACACTGCAAATAGTGTTTTTATTGTTGTGCCCGGCTCGGCGGGTGTTGCGAGGTCGCAATGTTGAGATAGCCCTAATTAAAAAAACGACACGACGCAGCTACTTGCGAAAGTGGGTCCAAAACATTTCTTGAATCATATTGCACTTCTTTTACTATTATTTACGATTACGTACATAATTTTCACACACAAGGACTAGGATTCATATAAAGGTTTCCGCCCTCTGATGTTAAATTAAGAGAGATTAAATTTAACCTAAAGTACAAATTCAATTCATATTATGAAAGCGCTATATTCTATTATAACCTACCAAATATGAAGCTAATATCGCTACTCTCGGGTATAAAGAGGCTCGTCTTAATTTAAGCAACAGAGCAGTGATCTTTCTATATTGGACATTTGAGAAGAGATACCTCCTAAAACATTTCTAATAAAGTTTTCTTTCTTTTCAGATTCGACGGCATCTTCCAAAGTGAGAAAACCATAAAACTAACAGTAGGTGCCATCGCAAACCAGTGACTCAGTGATATTAATTTAAGTGACAGTAACAATAAGGTGTTTCTAGACACCAGTTTTAGTGAGACAAAGTTACCATAAAGAAGCGAAACTGGCTCCTTATAAAGATATAATGAATTCGGGAAGCATGAGCGCTGGTGCCGTGCCAACGATAAAGTGTGAGGGAGCATCGCCGTCACCATGTGGTGGAACGGATGGTGGTGGGACTGGAGGGTCCTATAATCTCAGCGTGAACGTGAACCTTAGTGCAGCAGTCTCTAATTTACTCGCTGCAGAATCCGGTGGAAATACACCTCGAACGCCGGAAATTCTGAACTCTCTCATTGCGATGACGAGTCCTCTAGAACAATACAACTATAGTGGGAAAAGTGCTGCCGATGTTGCTTTTAAGGTAAGTTGTAGTTATTCTATAGATGGAGTTTTTTACTTCATGCTGCTTTTATGTATTTGACAGACTTAATCATCTTAAATACAAGTGTAAATTAAACTGTATCATGATAGGGTGCATGTTGAATTTTGCACGTTTGAATTGAAGGCGCACACTTAATTAGTATTGTTAAATAACTCAGAAAAGATTATAACTGAAAGCTTTCATTAAAATCAACAAAGCTTATCAGTGGTTTTCGGTTTTCAGTGAGCCTATTTTTGCCGAGGATTGCATGATCATAATAAGGAACTGGCCTTAGACCACCGTCTCTCTCATTCTATATCTTATTTGCCTTGATTTCTTATTCGGGAGAAATACGAATATATGCATGTATTTTTCAAATTCTTAGGTAGGTATTTTCTTTATACGCTTTTAATGAATAAAAGTATGTTTACGTATTTTTTTTGTTGCATCTCGTATTAAATGTGATTTCAGATACAAAGAGTTGACTTCCGTTTATGTGCGCAAATAATTATCTTCACTTGAACATAAATAAATAATTACATATTTATCTTTTCCTCACGGATCAATCTTTGTGATATTAAGTTTATGTTAGTCTATAGAAATTTTCTCATCCATGTTCAAATGGGCCGATCGTAAAGTCTGTATAAAAACTTTATTGTGAAGCTCTTGATAGAAATAAACATAGTCTCTTAATATCATACAACAATGTTGTATGAGAATGAAAATTGAATTTAAAATAACAGAACGCAACAATGTAGGTATTATAAAATATGTATGAGTCTGTTAATTAATTAGAATTAGTAACATTTATGGCCAAGTATAAAGCTCAGCTATGGGGCGGATATCACGTGTGTAGACCCAAAATCATATTTAAAATCTAAATCATATATGTGGGTTTTAATAAGGGGAAGGCATTGCGTAGAAATTCACAAGAGTCACAAGCCTGAGTAGTTACTTGTAGAAATATAACATGCGTATATATGTTGTTGCCACTACCTCGTAAGTAAACTCACGGTTATAAGAAAGTACTCTGATGGTCAGATGCAAAATATTGCATGGTCTGTCTAAAATAAGTGATTTAATAATTTTTTATTATGATATTGCAAGTATGTGTGTATAAAGTCATAAAAATATTGAAGTAATTCGTAGGAAGGCGAGTTGTTTGCCTGGGTCGTATGAAGTACAACAAAACGTACCCTCAACAGGAAATAATAGTTTGAATATATATGAGTACCCGTCGACAAGGAAATAGTGCCATTACAAAGCAGCCTATTTAGGTCACGGTGCTCATTCAGATTTTATAGACTCTCTTTCCAATGAACAGCGCTAGGCATTGCGTTAAGTAATCAGAATGCATGCTCAAACTTTCAAGGAGGTAATGCATGCTCTAACTTTCAACGAGCTAATGCATGCAAAACTTTTGCCGGTTTGTAAACGCGATACAATGTTGGATCGGTGCCAAGACAGGTGCCATGTTTACGTGTTTGTTGGGGCGGTCTTCTTACGAACATTAGATAATTCTTGGCCAAGAAACAGCATTAGGTCATACACCTTCTGTTTGTTTTTATGTTTGCTTGTTAGGGCAGACTTGTTGGCGGCGCGGATCGGCACTGCATTGAGAAAATGCTGATCGCATTACAAGTGAAAAAGTGGCTTGTATCTGTGACGCGACTAATGATAGTTTACTGGGTAGAGGTATATTTTAAATAACTTCAGTCGTATTTTTTCAAATTGTATGCAGTTTTTTACCAACCGACCACGAACTTAACTCTTATAATAAAAACTTAAAAATAATATAAACTTAAATCTCTGATAATTCTTAACAAACTGTAATTTCCGGTTTGTTTATTCCCATACGCTAAATTTAAAATTATATAACTCCGCACCAAACCATTTGAAAAACCGAAATGAACAACAACATTTGTCATTTAGCTGTACTACATTGTAAAGGACGGCAAAAAATTAGAGCGTGAACGCTATGAATAAAGCAATTATCAGATGCGACGCCACACACAGGACCGTTCAAAAACGATCCATTAAATACCGCCTCAGTTGTTGGCACAGTTTTATACTCACGGCTAACAATCCCTAGAAGGGGTAACTAGAGCTTCAGAATACGAAATTCCATAGCTACTTTTGGAAGTTGAGAATAAAGATTGTTGGTGACGGGTCTCCAACCACATAGCACAAAAATTACTTAAAAAGCCCCAATACCCTTAGTCCCTCTAACGAACACCCACGGGAAGAAATGGGGTAATGCTAAGCTGACACGACACATATATATAGAGCGCACGACATACAAAAACGATCCATTAAATACCGCCTCAATTATTGGCACATTTTTATGTCCATGTCTCATTTTGGTGTCGTTTCAGGCTGGATGCGGGAATGATTCCAACTCTTCAATGTCCAACGGGTCATCAGCCACCTCACCCTCGTCAGGAACACCTCCGAGCATACAAAAGGTATTGTATTTGTATTTACTAGATATTTAGGTTTTGAAAGAGCAATGCAAGACTTATATATCTAATATGTTGTATAGCATTGGTAGTACAGGAACATAGAGGTCGCAGAAATGTGAAGACCAGGAAACCATGTATGGAAATATTGATCAATGTAAACAAAGAGCGAGATGTTTGCCAAGATTGCACAAAGTGGAGACCGATTTTCTTTAATAACCTTAATAGCTCAGTGGGAAGACCATCGCATATAAGATGCTTCTGAGACGTAAGTTCAAATCCTGAGCCGGGCCTACACCAATGTGATTTTTCTAAGGTACTTAGAATTGCTAGGTGTTGTTAATTTATAAAGGTTGTTGACATGAGACAAAACATCGTGAGGAAACCTACATGGCTGAAATGTACTTAGGCATGGCATAGTGTATTCGGACAAAGCGGCGATAGGCTCTCTCACTGAATGCACTACTGTTCAAGCGAAACTTGTGTACCCTGAACACCAGGCGATAAAAATGTCACATAATGTTAGAAGTGTTAATACTTTTGCTGGTGGTACTATTTTTACGGCATAATTGAACCACCAAACCAGTGATTAAATTGATACCTGTGGCCATATTAAACTCCAGGATTTATTAAATAAATAAATTTGGTGACACGTTAGTGATAGCCTTTTCTTTTATTTATTTATTTTATTTAAGGACAAACAATGGTAAGAAAAATTATTCATACACTGTAGTAAACATGGGACTCTGTGAAAAATCTCAACATTGATATTCAAATCTATAACCTAAATAAATATTCGTTTAAAGGTGTTAATCATATTTCTAAACAATAACTACAAAATGAATAACAACCACGCATACTAACGTCACTTAGACCTTGAGAACTCATAAGAAAAACTATAAGTATTCATGCATTTATTCGTCGCCTGAAACACATTAAAGAAGTCAGTAAGCGAAGTACAGTTGAACATATATTAACTATTCAAATTCATACTGTTGCCATTCAAACCTTGTACAACTAAGCCTTATATTTGCCCAGCAAGTTTATATATCTTATGCTGCAGACTGTACTTGGGGCTATTTAGCTTGAAATTATGCGACATTTGCAACACTTGACTGTAATACAATGTGTGAGAAAAGGAAGACGAATTACATAAACATCTTTTATTTATTTTCCCGCAAACACTCGACTTTATAATAATAACGCATCAGAAAAATCACATTGAATGCTCAAGGTCTATAATGAATCATTGCAAAAACGTCACAAAGTAAAAAATACGAATGTAAAATCAATCGTCAGTCAATCTTTAATCGATCTTCAATACGCCTCTGAGAATAATTCCGATTGAATAACTTGTGAATGAAGAATAAGGATATGAATGCAGATGTATATTTCTAATAAGCTTGCTTCATTGTATGTAAAATAAGGAATTTGAAATCGTGGTTGTATATATGTAATATCACTTGCAATTCAGGTGAACCTTAAATGTCAATGTTGATGTCACATTATTTTCGTTCTAATTCATGAAATCATTTGATAGGTGTCTATAAGAGTCATTCTCATGCCTTAAAGGGTATATCGTGAGTATATCAAGGTGGTTAGTTCCGCAGTTAGAAAAATATACATACCAGAAAAACTAAACGGAGGCAAATAATGACTGTTGAAACTAATTTGATAGAATCTTTAGTATATTCGTGTGATAGATTTAACTCAACTCGCTCAACTCAAAGTACTCACCGTGTATACCCGAAGGGTTTCGTAGTACCCACCTTCTACTGGCATAGTATGTCAACATATTAGGAGCTAAGTATGCCAACGCATTTATAAATCCACCCTCTATATTCTTGTTCACATGTACAATGATTTCACAAATTTTCTAGGGGGATAAATAATTATAAAATATTCTTATTTTTTTAAAGAAAATAGTCCATTTTATACTTACACTCTTCTATACAAGCGTCTGTAAAATCAATGTCCCATACATTGTTACGTAAGTAGGTTAAGCACAATCGCAGCAGTACTTTATTTATCGCTCAAATAGTAAACGCCTACATGTTGCTTTTATGTAATGTCCATTAGCACTAACATAATAATATGCAACAATACTATAGTGCCGAGAATATTGTCATGACCTTTTCGATTATACTTCAAAACACTTGGACGTATGTAATTTAATTATTATATTAGCATTTTAATAGACTAACGGATCTATGCAATAATTAAGGTTGTGGTGGGTTGCTAAATTCTAAAACATATAATATTCGTATAAAGGATATTCTTATAGTTCCCTTCAAATAATTTTAATTAATAAAATAAATCTATTGAAACTGGTATTAAAGTTAAAGACTCTAAGACCTATTCATCAATAGTAGAGTCTACCTACGCATGTTTTATATAATGATTGAAAGATATTATTTTGTACCTCATACTGCAGCCACTTTTAGCGAGTTTTAAGTAAGTTATATCGCCCAACAACCACTTGAAAGACTACAAAGCCTTAATCGCATCGCAAGTCACCCACAGGCCGCCACACATTAATGCTCTTTTTAGCTGACACTATAATTACATACATACATACATATACTCACGGCTATAAATCCCTTAACGGGGTAGCCAGAGCTTTGGTATGAAAAATTCCTCAGCCACTTTTGGAAGTTGATTGGGGAAAACATGGTAATAATAAATATTTTTGGTGACGGGTCTCCAACCACATCGCCCAAAAATCACTTAATAAGCCCCTGTACCCTTAGTCGCCTCTTACGATCACCCACGGGTAGAAATGGGGTAGTGTTATTCTAAGCCGACACTACACGGCTATAATTAATCATATTAAAATACGATCTCGTTTCAAATTCCAGACTTGCTCGGAGCTAATCAAAGCAGGTCTAAAACTCTCGATAGAGTCGAAGAGGAAAATGTCTGGCAGTGACTCCGACGTGTTCGTGAAACGGCTGAAGAAGGAGGAGAGTGATGAGGATTATGACAGCAGTCATACCGTGTCGGCGAAGAACGAAGGGGTGAGTTGTTGGAACTAGATTTTTAGCATTGTTTTTAGATAAACTTTGTTTTTCCAGTAACATATCTATATCATTCATTCATTCATATACTCACGGCTATAAATCCCAAGATGGGGTAGCCAGAGCTAAGGAATGAGAAATTCCTCAGTCACTTTTGGAAAGTTAAGTGGGGAAGAGATGGTAAAATAAAGGTTGTTGGTGATGGGTTTCCAACCGCATCGCCCAAAAATCCCTTAAAAGCCCCAATACCGTTAGTCGCCTCTTACGTACACCCGCCGGAAGAAATGGGGTAGTGCTATTCGAAGCCGACACTACACAGCAAATATATATATCGAAGAAAGTGGTGTTAGTTATACTATTTATAACTCGAGAACAGATGAACCGATCTGGCTGAAAATTATTGGAGAGGTAGCTCAGAACCTGAAAAAGGAGGATATTATATCATCACGCTAAATATCGTGAGAGAGTAACCAGTTAAAAAAAATAACACCATCCGTGCGAAGCCGGGCCGGACCACTAGTTTCTTATATACTGTGCAATATATAAAATATAGATCATTTACTTACGGCAATAACTCTCAAAGAAGGGTTAGGTATAGTTTGAGATTTTGGAATTCCTTTGCCATTTTGGAAGTGTCAGTGATAATAAGTTGGTAAAATAAAACAAGGTTGGTGATTAGCCACCAAACCACCTCGCTAAACAATATCTTAAAATTCCCCCAAACACCAAGTAAAAAGTGTTCATGTTTAAAAATCGTATATGTTTTTGCTCTTGGTGAAACATTTTGGTATTAAAATTTGGGGTTTTAAACTTTATATAGGCTGAGCTTTATGTGGCAGAATCCTCGTTTCGATGTAAGAAAAACATTTTCAATTAAATGTAAAAAATCAAAATTCCTCTTTGGAGCCCAACATTTATATTTATATTATTATATAAACTCACAGCCATAAATCCCCTAAAGGGGTAGCCAGAGCTTCAGAGCTCCTCATCCCCGTTTGAAAGTTGATAGGGAAGAAGATGGTACAAATAAAGTATCACTGGTGATGGGTCCCCAACCGCATCGCCCAATAACCACTTAAAAAGCCCCATATCCTTAGCCGCCTCTAACGACATCTGTGGGTAGAAAGGGATATTGATATTCTAAGCCTGTACTACACGGCAAAAGTATACATTATGTAAATGTCTTAAAGAATTTAAAACGTTTGTTTTGAACAAAAGATTCAGCAACATACAATTACCGTGTCAAGGTTTGTCAACTTTAATTATCTTACGAGATTGTGGAAGTCAGTTGTGTTTTATGACTCATATAGTAAAAATTATGATCCTGATACCGGTGTTGCACATTGATATTGCTTTATTTTGGATGATTAGGAAACACTTTAATACAAATATTTAGATAAAAATCCCAAGGTTTAATTTTAGAGAAATATGATGATGCTGTGTAGTGTCGGCTTAGAATAGCACTACCCCTTTCCTTCCGGTGGGTGTACGTAAGAGGCGCCTAACGGTATTGGGGCTTTTTAAGGGATTTTTGGGCGATGCGGTTGGAGACCCATCACCAACAACCTTTATTTTACCATCTTTTCCCCACGCAACTTCCAAAAGTGGCTGAGGAATTTCTAATTCGTTAGCTCTGGCTACCCCTTCTAGGGATTTATAGCCGTGAGTATATGTATGTATGTAAATATGATTTAATTTTATCGACCAATTTATTCGGTACATGGCAGCCACTACACTACGGAGCTTATAAAAAAAATCAATGATCCTGAGTGCTGTATGACATAAGTCTCCCGCTTAGTCACCTTGGTATTGGTAGGGCTCCTTTCTCCTTTCTATTTGATTTAGCTTCGGTACACAACCTTTGCTCCGCCAGGGCGGCCCTCAGCTGCCCGGCACACATAAAGTCATGGTGAAGCTGCACAGGCCACAAACAATCCTTTCGAAAGGAACTGCTTGCGAAAGTATAAACTACACGCGAAAATAATAGGGTTTGTCATATTCTTCACCATTTACCAAAACTACTGGTCACTACAAATAGAATCCACTTAATAATAATCATTCAACCATTTTCCTCTACATCCGGGAGACAAAGTATGATGTTTAAATCAAGACAGAAGTGTGTGTCTCATGCAATATTTGGACGATTCGGATTTCCCACTATGTTGTTAATTGTATGCCTATTGAATAACATAATACGAATCATTTATAGACACAGGTGCGAAATTCAACAGACAATGTACTTTTTGGATACATGCTCAAGTATTGTATTGTTAGTTGTAACCCACAGCCTAATTTGAATTCAAAAGGCTGAATCTATAACTTTACGACTGACAGTGATGGCGGTGAATACCCAATGAGTTTAATATAGCAAGTTCCGCCTTTCGAGTAGAGCTTTGACAATGAACTAGAAGCTTCTATTCAAAGCACAATTTGATATGACAAATGTGTTGTAATTAGTTTCGTGGATATATTTAAGTATCTATACAATGAATTCATTCGGCTTTGCTTTGAGTCGAACTCGAATAGAACGTCAAATCAGGATGTTATCTTTTGAAACTTGAGAATATATTTTTTATTGTGATTGGTTATTTTTTGTATTTAAAGTACAGTACAAGGATTAAAAATATTATGAATATGAGTCTCAACAAATCGCCTGCCAACCCTTTCAAAACAAATAGATGCCTTATTTAGTGTACTTACATATTTATGAATTCGGTCAATTTATAGTGTCCTGTCTTTACAATATTTATTCTTATTGGAATTTCTTTCAGTTAACACCAGAGGATGAAGAAAGGCGACGGCGCCGACGAGAGAGGAATAAAATAGCAGCTACAAAATGTCGCATGAAGAAGAGGGAGAGAACTGTGAACCTGGTCACCGAGAGTGAGGTGCTGGAGAGCCAGAATATTGATTTGAAGTCACAACTTAAGGTAAATTAACTATTTTTGCTCATGACAATAGTTTCCATGGGGTAGGCAGAGATTATTGATTGAAAGTTGTGCGATCATGGTAAATCATTCCAGCTTCCTGTACCTACATTCATCCATATCTTCATACATGCTATCTTGATCTTCATACTACAGACACCTGACTTCGTCAGCGCTTTTTTCAACATCTACACAAATCACTCCCACATAGGTATGGCTTGTTTTAGATGCAAACATATATCTTTAAAAGTTTTGTTTGATAGAATATTCTTAAATAATATTTAAAATTTACTACTACGTTTATTTCCCTTTTGGTAAGAACGTTATACGAGTGTTTATGTCTCACGAAACCACTCATGTGTTGAAGGCAAGATAGAGTTCTCAGAAATAATTATTATCTTTCGAGGAAAGAGTTTGCAGGCAAATCGAACAATAATATGTTTTAAATAGTTAATCAATATTTTGTTTCATACATTTATAAATAGTGTCTTTTAATCCATAGTTTCACATCTTAATTATCAATACCGTGATGCTTCATATTATAAAGTTTTCAGGCGATTAATCAGCTTGTTAATTATAATCTTAAAAAAGTTAATCGACACACGGTATTTTTTTTATGATATTGATAGATAAGATTCATTGATTTAAATACGAGAAACTACACACACACAAATATACCTACACCTTTTGAATTAACGATACAGGGAAAAAGATTTATCGCAAAACATGACCATCGATGGTTTACCAACCGCACCATTCATCGATTACCTATTAAAACCACAGTTACTATTCATAATCACATCAGATATATCTACCATACTCATCAAAAGATTTATAGAAACTAGGGTAAATTTATCAGCTGCCACTGCACAACAATTAGTTAAGTTTAGGTAATTGCAAAATAATAAGTTAACCTAATGTTTTCTTTCAGGACTTAGAAGTTCAAAGGCGGCAGCTTATTGACATGCTCTCAATGCACCGAGCGTCTTGTTTGAAGATAAACTCTTCATCTCCCAACAACCAATACAACATGGTCCGGCCGTACGAGTCTCCCACACCATTCCCAGTCACATTCGAAGCATCGTCACCCTACATCCGACCGGAGTCAGCTAACGTGCTAGCGTCTAGTTACACCTGCATCACGCCACTCAACGGCGACTCTTCCATCGACACCCTGTCTTCACTGGACAACACCTACATGACTCATCAAATGATTGAAGAGGAATACCATAGGCCCGACAGTGTTATAAGCATTCCCCCAGCGTCTGACATGAACTACCCATCCACAGACGGTTACCTGCCTAAATCGACCAATCTGTTGGTGATTGAGCCGTCCGAATCAGATTACTACCATCAAGAGGTGAGCTACAACATGGCGGCTCAGCAGTGCCACACGTATCCCGCCTCCATGACAGATGGACAAACTAAAATGAACAACGGCCTCAACGATAGATGCCTCGTTTAGTGGCAGCCCCATTCTCTCTCCGCGTCGGGTCCAAACGTTCTTTCTCGTTGTATACGTGTATATTTTAGACGATATAAAATTCGGAATAGAGTCACCGCCAGTTTATGAGATTTGCATGTGATAGTACCATCTAAGAGTCGCCGTAATAATTAAATATTGCATCTTTCTATTGATCTAATGTAGTGATGAATCGATTAAGGTGAGGTTTATTTCGAAACGATTTCAATGTCTACTGTGTAGAACAAGAGCTATAATATAGCGGTGCGTATGACATATGCAAACACCAACCAACAGACATCCCAATTGCCATAAATAAACGCCAATAAACGAAAAACGATTAAAAGTCGACCAGATTTTATTCAAATCAGATTTACTCATACAATATATTTTTATTTTGATCCATGTTGTGAAATAATAAAATAGTTTATCACACTTGTCATATAACATTTTGTGCAAAACTGTATAACAGTTACTAGGTAGGTATTATTCATATTTTACGTAGATTAAAAATCTAACGATAATTTTACAAACTTTGTTTTAATTTTGTTAAGTTCTATAATTTTGCTTTGATCTGTGAATTAATATTATTATGGTATTGTGTTATAGGTACATAATGAAATGTTTCTCGTCACAAAATTATTGATTAAACGAACACATTAGCTTTTTACTAATTACATCAAAATTTAATTTTGGATATTTTTGTACATAGTTATAGGTCGACATAATGTCTGGTAAGGCAGTTATCTATTTAATTGAAAGATTTAATTACAAACCGTTTACATATGTATATGGATTAATGTTAAAACACACCTGAGAGTATTTTCGATTTTTTTTAACTTAGTCTCATAAACAATGTAAACGTTTGGCATAATAACGATGTTATAATAATGTAACTTATTTACCTTCATAATAGTGATATAGAATCTCAGGTTATAAGCCAAAATGATTGAGGAAAATATATATAATACTACTACAAATCTTTCTTATCACTTCCTTCAATTGAAATAGTTTGAGTCACAAGCTTACTGACTCATTTCTTCCAGTACAAACAACTCTATACCTCTTGTTGATATTCCGAAATTATATAAATGTTAACACTATGAATAATAATAATGTGATTTAAGTTATATTTAAGGTGCTTTCAATGGAAGTCGTGATATATTTTAAGAATATTTTAAATTAATATGTCTAGTTGTTATACATATTAAATATTGATTAAAAGCGCTTTATAAGCACAAACTTAAGGTCTAGAGCTAGCCTTTGTATTTTGTGAATAATGAATATAAATTATATTATAACCATTTATGTACTACAAGGTAATCAAAATTATACCATATGATTCCAATTGTATAAATTGTGTTAAGAGAGATATTGTTAAAAAATATAACACTACTACAAAATTCTACAGATGAGACTTAATATATATTAAAATCAAATAATTCAAGTATAATTAATGTTGTAAATGAAATGTATATTTTTAACGATTTTTGTTTCAACCTCTTACAAAAGGGTTGCAGGTGTATAAAAACCGGCGCATAAAATTTTCAAATAAACTTAAATTGTTTTCAAATCATACTTAAGAATTAAGTAACTCTCTCATCTTCAGCAAAAGGAGAAATGATCGTTTCTTTAAATTCTAATATTATTTGAACAAACGAGTAGAACAGGTTTTGGCTATTTCATCTTTCTCTTCTAAAGGTGCAAGTGCAAGCCGATTCAAACAAGCTTTTTTAGCATGTGTGTCATTGGAACCAAGATGACAAAAATATATATTTTGTATTACATTTTAAATACGTATATATGTATGTTACAATGCACAATATAATATTTTTATGAAGACCGTAGTTAACGGTACGAGACTGTGCCTAACCAAATTGTATTCATGAAATGTCTATACGAATGGCTCTAGATATAAAACACCTACTAAGAGGCAGTGCCTTTGTACCACGTGATAAACTAGTCTTAGACTGTTGAGAGGCAGTCAAGTCGCGCGAGCATTTATTTTTATAATGTTGCTTATATTGTGATAAAAGATTTGTACTAAACAATGTGGAATACACCATGCCATTGTTCGTTTTATAGTTTTAAAACTTCGAATTATTTATTAAATGGTTTCAAATAAAATCAAGTACAAAACTTAAACTCAACCGTTTACGCCGCATATCGCCGAAGGTGTTGGCAGAGTTATACTAACACCTTTGAACATTCATGAAATGAAAGTATCGATTTGAAATTTTCAATTAAAAGCAATGAAATGGTTTAACAGCAAAAACGCCCCAATTTCAGTGTTAATTTAAAAACATTTTATGGCTTGAACTTGTTATTATCTTCATAATACGAATATTAACATCGTAAAATTATGTGTTACATTTTGTATGATTCGAAGTTTTAAAAGCAACAAAATCCGATACATAGAAATATACATGTTACCGGAGCTAAGCTCGTCTAACCTTTAAAATAAGTATACTAGTAAGGAGTAAGCCTGAAACAACTTCAGAATACAACTGACTTCAGGATGCCTAGCACGAACGCTATTTTATATCTACGATATCGGTTAGAATGACAGTATACGATACTAAGCAAGTGCGAAAGAGACGGCTGTTTTATACCAAGCGATATCTAGTTAAAAGATCGCTCGTACTAGCAATGCAGAACTGAATAGTGTGAGAATGTACCACCATTTCAGAAAGCAAGTTTTGAAGTCTTATGTATTTGTAGTTAGTAGTTCGTAGTATGGATGTACCCTCGACTTAATCTTATAAATAAGATTAATATTGGAAGGTATTGTAGAGATATTTGTTGTTGGCAGCTTATTTCTTAAGTTAACCTAAGTATCCCCTATTACCCAGATGTTAAGGTCATATTATCGGTTGTAATTAATCAATCACTAATTGATTAAAGTTTGTTGCTCTATTTATTACAAGTTGTTAAAGCGTTAAACACTTATTCATTGCTCTTATAGCAGTAATATAAATGTGAAGAACTTTTTGGAACTGAGATACATATTCTGCTTTAGAGGTTTTCAAAATTAGTAATTTTTGGAAATATATCTTTAATGAACTGAATCCGTAGGTCCTAGGTTCGTATCTAAGCGAGAAGTCCGTCATGAAATTTATAATGTTGTTAAGGGGTAACTTCTTACCCACAGTTCCACTACATTGTTCACATATGATCTTATAGATCCATGAATATGTTTGTTTAACGTTTTTAGTTAAGATCGTTAGAGTATTTTATTGACAGTTACTGTTATTAACATTTTCTATGTTATAGTAATTTCTACAGTATTTCTTGCTCGTTTAGATTTAAACGATGAATTTGCTTCTGTTTAAAAATATGTGTAAGTAACCATATTATAAATAATATATTATAATCGGATAGGAGGAAACTGACTGTTGCAATTTGTCGCCTTATAAAATAATAATATTATGAAAGAAGAGACCATTTTTGTAGAAATTATACGAACCATCACTTGTACCTGCTTCATGTTGCATATATTTGACAGTCAAAGCAAAATTATTGTGCTTGTATTTAAAATAAATCATTATATTGAAAAAGCTTTTTATTTTATTTGACTCCCATTTTACAATTAATGGGTCAACTCTGTGTCAATACAGTGTAAGGGGAAAACGAGAGGAGAGAAGAGGAAGTTTATAGGTATGTAGATAGCTCATGTGACAATATACTATCATAGTGAAGAAAATTGCATACAAAGCGACAAAAAGTGTTTTCCTCCACCCTATGAAAATGAAAACTTGCTTCCTTACATCATCACAGCCAATATATGTCTTAATTAATTGTGACTCGCTCACAGGGTCTCGCGCCTACCTTAAATATGTGATATGGCCATAGCTCACCACTCACATATACTCATGAGCCCCTAAAAAGGGTAGCCACAGCTTAGTAATAAAAAAAATCCTTATCCACTTTTGGAAGTTAAGTAAGGAAAAGATTGTAATATTAAAGTTGTTGATGATGGATCACCCACAGGTAGAAATGGGTAAGTGCTATTCTAAAGAGACACTACACAGCAACTACTATAGATTTGGCTACAATCGTGATATTAGCCTGAAGCGGTCACTTAACAGGCCCGGCAATGTACAGAATCATCTTAATTTTCATACAATCAGGTTTTACAGCCTGCAATATACGACCAACTCAAAAGTAATTTTTCTTTCAGTGATAAATTGATGTGTGGTATCTATTCCATAGGGTAATTACCAAATTACTAATTTATGGGTGTTTTAGCTTTCTTTAGTTTTGTGAAATATCGAAGGATTGGAGGAAAGCATAAGACGTCATATGGCAGAACAGCGTTTGCAACATGAAGACAGAAGATTTACCTTAAGCGGGATTTATACAGGATAAGTGCGCAAGTCAGTAGCGGCGTCAGACTGACTGACTTCTAAATATTCGTGTGCGAATATTTAAGTCAGCGCTGACTTCAACCGCACTGTACTGACTTGAAACAGTTCACATTGGTTTTTTTTCGGGTCAGCGCTGACTTGACTCGAATTCGGAGTCAGTTACTTACCCTGTATAAATCCCCCTTAATGGACACTCCAGACATAATTTGGTGTATAAAATGAATAAGCGGCGATTGGCCTGCCCCCTATCAAATAACATAACTTTTCGAGCAAAAAGAAGGTACTCTGAGTATCAAGTGACAAAAAATATTACACGAAGGATCAACCTTAATTATTGTGATAGCTGTGTACTGTCGGCTCAGAATAGCACTAAACCATTTCTCCCCACGGGAGTCGTAAGAGGTGACTTAGGGTATTAAGGCTTATTGAATTTTGGGCGATACGGTCGGAGACCCATCACCAACATCAATTATGTACAATCCTTTCCCCACTTATCATTCAAAAGTGGCTGAGAAATTTTAGTTCCTAAGCTCTGGCTTCCCCTTTCTGGGATTTATAGCCGTGAGTATAAACATAACATAAACGTTCACGCCGATTATCCCCGAAGGGGTCGGCAGAGGTACCAATACTTCTTACTCACTTAGAAGCGCCTTCTAGAGTCTAGAGTAGGTACCCACGTTTTGCTGGGACAGTGTACTCACGTGATAGGGGGCAGGCCTATCGCCGTTTTGTACGAATACACTGTAGCACAACTTAGCCATGTGGGTTTCCTCACGATGTTTTCCCTCATTGTTAACAACCATGATATGACTTTTTAGAAAAGACCAATTGGTGTAGGCCAGACCCTGGATTTGAACTCACGCCCTTCTGTTTACGGGCGGGTTTTCTACCCATTGGACTATCATGTCTTTTACGTATGTATATGCCCGTGAGCATATGTATGTATGTTAATTAGACTATGTTGTGCACGGAACCTCACGTGGGGATTATTTCGCGAGATGTCGCGGTTCAACTCCTGCTGATGACGAAATTTTCTTTCCCTTGAATGATAAGTAATATATAGATCTTCTTGACTCAAACATACTCAGCGGCCTTTGCAGCGAATCCAGAATGCTTATGCAAAATCTGCTATAAAATTACACCCCGAAACCATGTACCATGCTAGCTGTTTAACAATAAACTCCAAAACTTGAAATCTCGTCAACGAATACATCTGGCACACCTTAATGTGGTACAGAAAGAAAAGCCTAGTTATCTATTCGAAAACTTTATTTGGTCTAGGAATGTGTTCCAACATATAAGTCATTATGTTATTATTGTTTTGATGCGTATCAGAAATATAGTATATAGATAAAGGTGTTTCGGAATAAAACAGAAACATATGTACTTAAATTTATATATTTAATATCACAATATTGACGTTCACAATAATATTCATGTTATTGTACTAAAATTCACTCCATATTTAAGATTCTATCGGACCCGCATATAATTGCTTTTAAAAGTCGAAATATAAGAATGGATTTAAAATGTTATGTGTTCATTTGAAGCTTGGGACCCTACCATCAGAATGCTTAGTATCATTCCAGTTATAACATATGTACATATTACGATTATATTATTAATTGAAATTTTATTTTATTTTAATAGTTGCAACAATTTGTCTATCGGTTACATGCTTTGCGAGATTAAGTGGATTCAATATGTATGAAATGACACTAAGCACATGGTGTCAATAAAACTTATAGCTAATGCAGTCTTTTAGTTTCCTAAACAAAACCATTTAATATTCAGTGGTTATGGGATCGTCCCACAATATACAGTATAGGTACATCGGCTTACATTAATCATAAATTAATCGGCACAGTAAATGCGGGTAAAGCATTTAGTTATGTTCGAGAACCTACCAAACTATAAAAGTTATTAACAGACAAATTTATACAAAAATCGGCGACTCATATATTCCGAATAACATTTGTACACAACATTTAAAGTCTCGTTAACTTCTTCTCGTCTCTGAAATAGGTATAGGTATATATTATGATTATTTAAGCGTATTTTACAATCACTAATGATATAGTATTGGTAGGATCCCACTTTCATAGGTCTAGCTAGGATTTCGCTGGAGTAATAACTTGAGTAGTTCATATACAATAATGTAGGTACATTTCACATGAAGTCAATATTTCATTTGAACACTGATACACCAGCAGTACTCAGCTACCTGAAAACATTTGAAAATAGAGAATTTATACATATAATCATAGACCTATGGCTCATCGAATAAAAGTTAAGATGATGGTTTAGTAAATGAATGAGTGAGTAGATAGAAATGTGACTTGTATAGGATGCGGAAGCGAGTAAGCAGAGAAGAAGTGAATTAGAAAAATTAGCTTTACTTAAAGGAATTTTAAACAATAAATATGAATAATATAATAATTAGATCTTTGGTTCTTCAGGAAATTGTATAATAATAATTATAGTGAGTTTTGTAAAAATATACATACTTTGCGTAACAATTTACTAAGTATGAAAAGATCGCATAATATTTGATTCAACTACTAAAATGAATTGAAACGTTATACAATTGCAATTTTAATATTTCCTTATATATATTTATATTATTATTATATATATATAAGGAAATATTATATTATTATATATATATTTCCTTATATATATATATATATATTTAATATTTCCATGAATATCCGTGGTCAGGAGCAAAAACCTTAAATATTAAGTAATTATCGACAAAACCTAGACACGTGAACCATTGAAAAAACTAGAAGATGTAAAAAATGCAGCATTCAAATACATGTCTGGTTAATCGAGATAGTACCTTTCCCATATCAACTAATGTAGTTATATTAGGGCTCACCTGGGTGACATCATCGATACACAATTTATAAATTTAAGATCAATCGCATAAGCAGACTATTAGAATTAAATTAATTTATTAACGATTTTGCAAATTACGGCAAAACGGTAGTAAATAGGATCAGTGTAAATAGTCCATATTGGTCTTCATTTAAAATGAAAGCTCATAAGACATGAAAGTCTTATCTTCATGCCGAGAACGATAATTAGCATTCGTATCTCTTCTTCCCATATTAACATTTATTTCTGTCTCACTCGCACGCAACGTATATTCGGATTTTTACATGTACTGAACAGCATTAATATTGGCGCTTTCTACTCGATGGAACCAACGACAACAAACTACTACTACTACTACGTCGAATATCACTATGTATGCTCATTTGTCAAAAGAGTCAAAATCCGAATATTCCTTTGTGCGAGCGAGATAGAAATACATTTTAATAGGGGTTAGCAGAGATAACTATGCCTAATATCGTTCTCGGTTTTTAAGATAACTATAGTCAGCGCAAATGAAAAGCAACGAATTTGATATTTATAGTTCTGAGATAACCCTTTAACTCAGAGAAATTTAAAATAGTGAATTTATAACACAATAACGTGACTAAATATGAAGTTTTCTCTCTTCTAGTCTTTGTAATTAAAATTATTTACCCAAAAAAAAGAAGAGGTATAAATATAGGAGTTTTAATGCAAAGATAGAAAGAAAGTATTAATGCTAATGAAGAAAGTCCACCTGGGCCTGCCCCCTATCACGTGAGTACACTGTCTAAGCAAAACGTGGGTACCTTCTTTGGAAACTAGATGGTGCTTGCCATGTGAGTTCAGGAGTATTGGTACCTCTGCCAACCCCTTCGGGGATAAACGGCGTGAACGTTTATGTTACGTTTATGTAAGAAAGTGAAATGAGTTAGTAAATGAAACAGGCAATATACATTTAAACAAAAATACAATTAACTAAATTTTAAAGCAATAGAAATAATGAAAGTGTTAATGATAGTGAGATGAGTTAGTAGATAAAACAGAATAAAAAACTTGCGTACTTTTTCTGCAAGTGGTCTGATTCTGCTCTTCAACGGAGCTCTTCAACCGCTGGTGACAAAAAAAGAAAATTAAGACTTTTTGATGTTTTAAGATAAGAATTGTTCATATTTACTGTATACTGAGACTATAAGAGCTTATGCGATAGTGGGTTTATCAGAAGGCGGCATTTTTAAAAAAATTAAAAATTCAGTTTCTTGAAGCAAGTGCTGTTGGAAAATATAGCACACACATTCTCTGTACCACGCCTTTCTATTTTATACTTATTCGTAGAAATTTACAAGGTGGCTGGCTCCATCAGTTTCCAATTACTCATTAAGAAACCTAAATTTTGATTCGTAAATCTACGGGTACTGAAAATATTTAATCGGCAACAATTTATGAACTAAAATAACATACCATTTCGCTCTTTTTGACCAGTCTTTTGGCGTCCAATGTAAACATTTAGGGTCAATCCGTAAAGTTCGTTTTGCCATTGCCTTTTCATGTTGGTCTATAGTTTCCTGTAAATAAATAAGGAAATATCTTAATCACATCGCTAACTTATTTGTAATCACATCTGCCCCATAGCCTCTATTCTGCCTTTACTAGTTAAATGGTTGATACGACATAATCTGTCCTAATATTAAGGATTTTAGCTCGTGTGTGTCTGTGCATCAGTGATAGCAAGAACCAAATATCCGCTAATTGCATGCTTATATGACTCTTTACGACCATAAGCTCTTTATATTTCCACATATGTAAGTAATTCATGTTAATCTTTGTTATTGGCTTTATGTTATATAATGCTTATTATGTCATTATTGAGCGATGTGGCTGAAACCCATCACTTATTGAACATCACCATTTGTGAAGCTCTCGTTACAACTCTATGAGATTAATTGCCATAATAATAGTTTTATATTTAGAAGGTATTGTATTTTTTATTACTGGTAAAAAATCTTTTTAAGTTAAACAGTTTCGTGTTAAACATACATTGTCATGTTTAAGATAAATGTACTAAGAGCTAAAAAGTAATAAAGTAGATACAGTCGTGGGCATTATAAACATAGGCATAGACAATTGTCTACAATCGTCGATAATAAGGCAGCTGACAACTTACGAGTATTGAAGCGAGTCCCTCCAGCCAACAGTGTGAACAGTCAACGATGAACTATTTTGAAAATATCTTTTATTAAAATGGAGTTTATAACTATTGAACTTTTCTTGAGCGAGCAAATAGTAAGTCTTGTTCTTAGCGACGAATTGAACGATTCTTCAATCGCATATTTTAATCAACGATTATAGACAATTGGTGTGACCCACGGTTTTATTTTAGTCTAATCTATGCCAATATTTATAATGCCCACGACTGTAACTATTTCATTGTTTATAAGCTTTTAGTAAATTTACCTTAAAAATTTACAGTGTATATTTAACATAAAACCGTTTAACTTAAAAAGTTTTATACCATTTTCATTTTCTTGCATTTTCTTTAATTCATTCAGTGCCTCATTATTGTAAGGTTCCTTGCGCCATTTTACTTGATACCGATATAGATGGTATTGATAAAAAAAAATATCACGTTATCAGCCATTTTCCAGCGGCGGCCATCTTGGATTTAGTTATTTTATAATCTACTGTATTCTACTTGTTCAGCCCTTTCATTTAATACCCATATTGATGGGATTGATAAAAACCTAGGTTATCCGCCATTTTGAAGCCGCGGCCATCTTGATTTACATTGATATCAAATAAACATAATTGTATTGACACCAAAATCCAAAGTGTATACTATTGTTCACGTGATAGGAGACTATGTGATCGAAAGAGAAATAAGAGTTATTCATGAAGTGTGGTGTGAAAGATAATATTGTAAGTAAGATAGAAAAGGGAATGTTGAGATGATTTGGGCATGTAGAGAGGATGGATGATAGAAAATTGGTAAAAGGGATCTACAGAGCTAGTATGGATGGTAATGTTAGTAAAGGACGACCACTTAGAACACACTTGGACCAAATTGAGAGTGTGCTCAAAAAGGCAGGCGTCCGTAGTATGATGAATAAAAGAGCATGTATGAAAAGATTGATGGATGTAAACGATGCTAGAGAGTTTTGTCAGGATCGTACGAAGTGGCGATCGATAGTCTCTGCCTATCCCAATGGTAACTAATGTCGTGAGTATGTTTGTATGTTTGTATGTATGTATAGGCGACTATATTAGACAAGACTCGTGGAAGTCGGTAAAATAAAACGTGCAAATGAGACAGCCTATGCACGTTTTCCCCTGCGTCACAATGTATTCGTATTACTTTATTGATCATCAACTTTGCGCGTCTCCTGTTTTACATTATTTACTTTGAGTTTTGAATTGTGGCATAGCCATATTGCAACATTAACATATTTTGGTGATATGAATTCCTTCACGGTGGTTTTTCTAATGACATTCTTAATTAACAACCATGACATGACAACGTCACACGCATGACTTGGAAAGGTTTATGAAAATTTTACATTTACAGGTTATGCAAAAGTTAAATGTATAAAAATCCAAGACTATGTGAATTTAATAAGTAAGTTTTTTAACTACTATTATAGTTTTTTAACTATTAACATCCTTGATTTTGTTGTTTACTTGGTCTGCAAAAAACAAAATGATGTGAACCTATATTGAAACGCATATAAACCCATTCAAAACAACAGTGCCGGGTACAGCAGAAGTAAAATATAATAAAATATTACCTGATTTACTGAAATAATATACTGTCCTTTGTAGTAGTTTATTAAATTCAAATTTTGTAAGGTGCTTATAACGTCTTCTTTTTTAATACTAGTCAGCTCACAGATTTCACTGAAACAAAACAGTAGAAATAAGTTTTTCCCACAACACAGGGTTTACTTAGCGTGGGGCCACAAATAAATTATTTCGTCTCTATTATAAGGAATCAATCATATAGCTCATATAGTTTAAGGTTGGAAGAAATCTTCGGGAGGCTTAGCACAAGCGACACATTATCTTCACAATATCGGTTAGAATGAGATGACGGTATACGATACTAAGCAAGTTCGTAAGAGATAGCTGTTTTATACCGCGCGATATCTAGTTAATAGGTTGCTCGTACTAGCTATGCTGTGGATGATTCAGTATGAGCAGGCCTGAAAGTGGAAGACACACGAAGATCTTTTCTTAGGAACCATTCAATCGATTTTAGAAAGAAGAAAAGTTGCATTCATTCATTATAAAAAACTTGTGATCAGCTCATGAATCAATCTTTAATTGATTCGTGAGCTGAGTACAAGTTTGGAAATGTGTACAAAGTATGAAAATAATATTAATTTTTATGAATCAACATCCATTTTTACAATGGCACATTATGCCTAAATCCATACTCCAATCGATATACGCGAATAGTTCTTAAGAAAATATCTTTAACCCTTCAGCGGTTGAGAGGCGCTTGGGCGCCTCTGCTTTTTAACTATGAAATTCCGTCAACGGTTGAGAGGCGCCCGGGTACCTCTGTCGGAGCGCGCCACTTAAAACGTTATTTATGATAGTTATAAAACGTTATTTGTGATAGTTATAAAGACTTGTTTTTTTTGCATGCTGTATTGTAGCCGCCGGGATCAATGAATTATTTTAGGGGAAATGCTAATTGAAACTTTTTAACGGTGTTCCTCTGAGGGGTTAATTATCTTTGTAAAAAACTTCTCTATTTTGTTTTTAATTTAATGTTTGACTGTCAATGAGTTTTCACACTACACATGAAACCATTAACAACCAAAAACTTACTTGATAGTGATAAGGGGTTTCTCATTTTCCACAATTGGTTTCATAGTCATTAGTATGTCCAATATGGTTTGCGCCCAATAACTTCTATACGAGAGGAGGCCGAGGTCTGATAATGGTTTTTCGGGAGATCCAGTTTTACCTTCGAACTTTGATAGTTCGTAACCTGAAATGTATGAACATATAATATGACGGACTGTTTTTGTTTTGTCAATTTTCTGTATTATATTGGTATACACAAAGGCGTAACCGGCGCGTCAGAATAATAAAAGCATACAAATACTCACAGCTATAAAACTGAAAAGAGAGGTATCCAGAGCTATAATATAATATTGGAAATGCCTCAGCCATTTTTAGAAGTTTTGTGGGGGTAACATTGATAAATAAATTATGTTTGGTGATGGGTCTGCAATCCAGCCACATTGCTCAAAAGTTAATTAAAAAGCTTAGGAACCCTGGCTTGCCTAGGTGGGTGGTATTTTAAGCAGACACTATGCAGTGTTTCTCATGGCTATAAATCCCGCAGGGAAATCCAGATCTTCAGAGTAAAAAAAACAATCTGTGTATAAATATTATGTTAATAATAAGTAGGTTACGATATTGCTAGTTCTTTTAGCTAGGCATAGTATTGAAACCCTGATTATTTTCTTAAATTTTATTATTCTTTAAGAATCTTACACTAGTACCAAAATAATACATACATATATGTATGTATGTACATATACTCACGGCTATAAACCCCTAGAAGGGGTAGCCAGAGCTAAGGAAATTGAAATTCCTCAGCCACTTTTGGATATGTGACTGGGGAAAAGATTTATAAAAATAAAGGTTTTTGGTGATTGGTTACCAACCGCAACGCCCAAAATTCCCTTAAGAGCCCCAATACCGTTAGCCGCCGCTTACGTACACCCACCGGAAGAAATGAGGTAGTGCTATTCTAAGCCGGCACTACACAGTCAATAATATATTATATGTATAAATAAAACTTACTGAATTCAATTAATAATTTTCCATATCCCTTTCTTTGGTATGGAGGTAGTGTAAGTATGCAAGCCACGTTATAATCTTCAGTGCTCTCTTTTTCTTTTGAAAAATAGCCCACTATATGAAAACCTGTAAATGTATGATTAAAAAATATAGAGAATAGTTAAATTTCAAACAAATATTTTCTATATGTGATACAATTTTCTTGCATCTTACTGTGAAGAAGAGTACAATAGACAAATATTCTATTGACTATATTTTTGCTTTATGGAATTTATGTATATTTGTTACACTTTTGACCTTCACTTTAAATAATGATTCAGCTAAGCCTAGAACGTGCAGAATAGTTTTACATATAAATTTGGGGCCAAGGTTGCTCCTTATTTGTACAGAAGCTCACCGTAATAGTATGATATATAAGTGATCCGAACGTAAGTGAAGTAGTGGAACATATAGAAACAGTGGATTTGGTAGTTTAAAACATTTTCAATAAAAAGTAGTAATTAGACTTATTAATAATTAAAGGAAAACATTACCTCTGATATCAAATTCTGTCATAACATAAAAGAGAAACGGATCCGTATCGTAATACAGTGTTTTATGATCTAAAAACAGTTTGGCTAACAGGCACAGGTTCTGCGCGTAACATTTGTTCTTTCTACCGTCTATCTCGAAGAATGATATACTTCCTTTACGATATATTTCGTTGCCTGGCGGGTGTTTTAGTTTGCACTTTACCTGAAATTAAACAAAAAACTTATAAGCTTGACCATTGAAACCAAAATTTAATATTAATCTTAAAGCTAATGTGCTTTATTCTCTGGCACATTAGCATTTAGAATAATAAAAATTCATTAAGGATGTGGAAACAGCAAAGATATACTGGCCAGTACGCCCTGCTGTGTACCAACTTAAAATTTGTATTTATGCTTAGCTCGAGATACATTTACGTACCGCGATGTAGGATATGAGTGAGACGCTGCTGTGTGCGAGTGAGTCCGTTGTAGTGTGCGCTCTAACAGTACTCGTAAGGATAATATATACATTAAAATAGCTCTAGTCTGGAATTCAAATCACCTAAGATCTGTAACGTCTTATGAAAATATCTTCTCAATTACGACTCAAGGCAATAATAATTTGCAAATGCTGGCACGAGTTCCGCCCTTATTACGAAATCATATTTGATCAGGTGTCAATAATTCTTGTAATTTATAGTATTGCAAGTCAATTGAAATAATGCAATAATGTGTTACATCGAGATCAAATATAATATAAAAAAGTTCTTAGTAAGATAAAAGGATAGAATTATAATATTTTCTACTAAAATGTACTTACCAAATGTCTTTCTAAACACTTTTTACTTTTTCTATACTTCAAACAAAATTCACAAATGTATATACAAGGTAGGTGGACTATCTCCTGAAAAGGAAATAAAACAAAATATTAGAACAGCTAGTTTATTGACTTAACTATGCAAATAATATTTGCTAATGTCGGAAAAAAACTAGCAGATAAACTACTTAGTGCACAAAATAATCTACAGAGTAAATGTACTGATCCTAGTGATAAACCAATCCCTAGAATTTCCGAGTCTTTTGTATTACTACCTACAGATGAAGCTGAAATCGAGAGTATCATAATGAACTTAAAAAGTGACTGTGCGACGGGCGTAGATGGTATTTCTAGCTTATTCTTGAAACAGTACAAATCTTACATAATACCTTCACTTGTATACATCTGCAATCTATCATTTGAAACCGGTGTTTTTCCTCAAGTTTTCAAAAAATCCCTCATTACACCTGTACATAAAAGTGGTGACAGGGACTGTGTCAACAATTACCGGCCCATCTCAATACTATCAAGTTTGTCAAAAATTTTGGAACGTTTGATTAACAATAGACTCGTCAAATACATAGAATCAAAAAATCTTTTGAGTCATACCCAGTACGGATTCCGTCGTGGCAAGTCTACATCAGATGCGGTACATAAACTGGTAGACTACGTTATTAGCAACATGGACAAGACTAATAAAGTTATTGCTGTATTCCTTGACTTGGCAAAGGCTTTTGACACGGTCTCTGTCCCACTTCTAATACGAAAAATGGAGAGAATAGGTATAAGAGGTCTACAGCTTGAACTTCTGGCGGACTATTTAACAAATAGAACACAAGCAGTCAAAATTGAAAAAACGATCAGCTCGGAACTACCAGTCACTTTTGGAGTCCCACAAGGAAGTATCTTGGGTCCGACCTTGTTTTTTATATATATGAACGAGGTGTGTCAAGTTAAAATTGAAAATGGAAATATTATAACTTTTGCCGATGATACTGCTATAGTGTTCAGTGCAAACTCGTGGGCTGAAGTATTCAAATGTGCTGAAAACGGATTACGTAAAATATCAAAATGTCTCAGCTCCAATATACTTACGCTAAACTGTACAAAGAGTAAATATATGACTTTTTCATTTAGAGAGATTGACCAACCACCAAATAATGAACACTCTCTAAAAATCCATTTCTGTGATGCATCTATTGGTGAAGCTTGCAATTGTCATAGTTTGGAAAGGACGGAAAATTATAAATATTTAGGAGTTTGGATTGACAATAAAGTTACATTTCAGTATCATATAGATTCGGTTGTAGCGAGGTGTAGAAAACTTCTTTATATTTTCAAAACGCTTAGAAACGTAGCAGATAAGCAGGTAATGAGATCAGTATACTATGCTCTATGTCAAGCCAATATATCGTATTGTATAACTTGTTGGGGTGGTGCTGGCAAAACTTTCATGCTACGATTAGAAAGAGCTCAAAGGACCATTTTGAAACTCAATAATTTTCTCCCAATATATCATCCCACCACTGAATTGTATACATTATGCAAAGTTCTAACAGTTCGTCAGCTTTTTATTTATCAAGTAATTAAGAAAAAACATTGCGAACTTAGTTGTGATACTAAAAAAATGTTAGGGAAGAGGAAAACTTACGCCGTATGTCCATCACAACGTTTTAAAAAAAAGACAACAAAACATTTTTACTGCTTTCTCGGAAGCTACCTTTACAATCAAGTAAACTCAAAGCTGTCAATTTATTCACTACCAAAATATATATGTGACCAAAAAGTCAAAGATTGGCTTTTGAAAAAAGATTATGCCCAAACCGAGGCGTTATTGATTGTTTTAATATAAGATTTAAATATAAAATTTAATTTGTACATATTACGAAATATTCTCATTATATATTTATATATACATACATACATACATACATATTCTCACGCCGTTAGTTCCCATTGGGGTAGGCAGAGACTATCGATCGCCACTTTGTACGATCCTGGCAAACCTCTCTGGCTTCGTTTACATCCATCAATCTTTTCATACATGCTCTTTTATTCTTCATACTGCGGACACCTGCCTTTTTGAGCACATTTTCTATTTGATCCAAATGTGTCCTCCGAGGTCGTCCTCTACTAACATTACCTTCCACATTGGCTCTATATATCTCTTTCACCAATTTACTGTCATCCATCCTCTCTATGTGCCCAAACCATCTCAACATTCCTTTTTCTATCTTTCTTACAATATCATCTTTTACACCACACCTTTCACGAATCACATCATTCCTCACACGATCACATAACCTTACATTACACACTTTTCTGAGGGATCTCATTTCTACTGCATTCACTCTGCTTTCATGCTTCTTCTGCCACACCCAACATTCACTGCCATACATAAGCGTAGGAACGAGGACAGCATCATGCACAGCCATTCGGGCCTTTTCAGACACCGACTGACTAGACATTAGACTATCCAGTGCTCCATTTACCGCATTACCCTTTTTCACTCTTCTCTCGATATCTTCATCACACTTTCCATCCCTAGTAAACAAACTTCCCAAATATACAAACTCTTTCACTTGTTCCACTTTCTTACCATTAATCTCAATCACGCATTCGGTCATATTCACCTCTCTCTCAAAAACCATAGTTTTTGTTTTATCCACATTCACCCTCATTCCCTTTTTTTCAAAAGACGCACATGCAATATTCATCATCTCTTGCAGCTCTTCCACCGATGATGCAAGTAGCACTTGATCGTCGGCATATAAGAGGCATTTGATGATGAATCCACCCATCCTCAATCCATAATCACTTTCATGCAACTCTGTTAAACAGTCATCCATGAACAAATTGAAGAGCCACGGGGAAGCTACACAACCCTGTCGGACACCCCGAGAGATCCCGAACCAGTCAGTATTTTCCCCGTTTACTCTCACACATGCACTGGAATCCTCATAGAGTGATATCAGTGCACGTATAAGTCGACTCCCCAAACCGAACTTGGATAACACCTCCCATAAACACTTTCTTACCACCCTATCATACGCCTTCTCTAAATCAATGAAGGAGCAATACACCTTTCGGTTCTTAGCTAAGAACTTTTCGGTGATGCTCCTTAAAGAGAAGATTTGGTCCATACATCCCATTCCCTTTCTAAATCCTGCTTGCACATCCCAAATTTTATCATCCGTTTCATTCATCACTCTTTCAATCAAAACCTTTGCATACAATTTACCGACAATGCTGAGTAGGCTAATTCCACGGTAGTTTCTAGCCTCCTGGTGTGACCCCTTTCCTTTATATAAAGGCACAATCACCGCTTTGCACCAGTCTTGTGGCACTTTGCCACTCGACCAGCATTTTTGGAAAAGGAAGTACAACCAGGAAGCCACCACCCCTTTACCAGCCCTCAGCATTTCAGTGTTTATCCTGTCATACCCTGCCGCTTTCCCTAGTTTCATACTTTTCATTGCTTTCATTATTTCTTCCATACTGATCTCACTGTCACTAAAGTCACCCATAACGTCGTTCCAATCAACATTACTGCTGATTGGCGAAGAAATGGATGAATCCTCTTTTTCAAAGAGTCCCTCAAAATAGTTCTTCCATACTCGTCTTATGCTACTTTCATCCGTCGCCAATTCACCCTGTTCATCTCTCACAACATTCACTCTCGTGTTTTGGGAAACTCCCTTTTCTTTCCGGATATATTTCCAGAACAACTTTTGGTTATTCCGGAAATTATCAGAGAGTTTCCTCTCACACCATTCTATCAGATCACGCTTTTTCTTTTCTATTTTCTTCTTGACCTCATTCTTAACTCTCTTATATTCATCTTCAATGTTCTTCACTGCATCATCTGTTACTCTCGCATCCATTCGTTTACTAGCTTTAATCGCTAGTAAATCTAACCAAGCTTTCTTCTTATCTCCAACTGCCTCTTTCACATCTTTATCCCACCAACTTGTTGGTGGTCTATTTGTTCTTTTACTCAATCCACATACTTCCGTCGCACATTCAACCATTGACGATTTGAGCACATCCCATACTTCTTCTATTTCCAATTCATCCTTCATCTCCACGCAACTTAGCCTGTCGTCCAATTTCTTCATATATTCATCTCTAATATTTTCATCCTCTTCCAATTTCTCCACTTTTATTCTCGCAAATTCAGTTGTCGACACTTTGGCCCTGTGACGCCAACGCGTGCACAGTCCCCTTAATCGTGATATCACGAGAAAGTGGTCTGTGCCAACGTTAATGCCCCTATGGACTCTGGTGTCAACAACCTTTGCTCTTAGCCTTTCATCCACTATCACAAAATCTATCATACTTCTCTCGCTTCCTCTCTGTCTAGTATACATATGGATATCTTTGTGTTCAAACAACGTGTTCGTAACACAAAGATTCCTCTCCAAACATACATCAATCACTTTCTCACCATTCTCGTTCACTCTTTTATCACCAAACTTTCCTAAAACTCTTTCACAACCGTTGCGTGACACACCAACCCAACCATTAAAATCTCCTAACATAACAATTTTCTCATTTTCATCACACCCATTCGCAACCTCGTCTAACAGATTCCAAAACTCCTCCCTCTCGGATAGTGATCTGGACATGTCCGGAGCATACACGCAAATTATGCGCATCCGGACTAGCCCTACCTTCACCTTTATCCATAGGAGCCTTGGACTCACACACGCATAATCTTTCATGCAATTAGCCATCCTTTCAGATATCAGAAGTCCCACGCCTTGGCAAGCTCTATCACTCTCGGCAACTCCCGACCAGATAGCTGTAAATGGGCCAAGTTGTGAAACCTCTTTTCCCTTGCGCTTCGTTTCATTCACACACAGAAAATCTAGTTTTCTTTCTTCCATAATCAAACATACTTCATCTAATTTTTCATGCATCCCTCCACACACATTCATCGTACTAAAGCGGGTCTCTTTAGCCCACTTTTCGCCCCGTGAGGAACCACGGCGTGATGAGTGGCGAGCCACATCGCCGCCACCGCGTTTAATTGTAGTTTCTAAACACATTCGGTTGCCACGTAAAGCAAGGGAAATATACTGTCCGCCTAGCCAGAGCCCCGCTTGACTAGGTAAGGTTATTTAGTACCCGGAGTGCACCAGGCTCCGGGACGGCGGCATATTTATATATATAAGTATATATATCATTTTATATATGTAATATATTTTAACACTATATATATGCAAATTCAGCTGATGCTTATGCTTATTAAAACCTACTTGATTATGTTTTCTTCAATGTGTTATACTATATGTATAGTTAAACGAAATGTCATCTTGTATAGAAGGGGGGGGGCCTGGTGATCTGGTGTCATACAGGGAAACCTAGTATAGACACCAGCTCTCACCACAAAGACTTATACTGTAAACTAAACATATTTTTGTGACTTTTTGCTTTGTGTTGAGAGAAAATAAATACATTTTATTATTATTTTTTATTATAAATATTGTTGAACAAAACAAAAGGACTGTCTTCAGCCTATTGATGAAAACCAAATTTTACATACAAAATATGATAAACTGGTTGTTAATGTATGGTATTTAATAATATTTAAATATCTTTTTGACCACGCAACCAAAACCGATACAAAATCAATTGGGTTTTGGGGATTTAGAGGTGGCTGTCGACCCGACAGTAGCCATTATTTTACCATTTTCAACCCACTCGACTTTCAAAAGTGGCCAATGAATTTGTAACCGTGGATATACGTGAGTAGCCGTGAGTATATATGGTTATAAAATAAATAAATCTCACCTGAGGATAAGGCGCAAAATACCAAGGTCGTATTCGATGCTGCCCTAACTCAATCATTTCAACATTCTTCATTCTGGTGACCAAATCATCATGACCATGAGCCACTAAACTTCCTGATTGTCGCGGTCTAGGGGTGGGGGTGGCTGCCCCACTAGGCAGGGTGTCCCCGGGGACCCCCGCTGGGGTAGTAATGGACCCATCTAATGAGTCCTGGGACGGTATTGGTGGGACTAATGGAAGGTGTTCCGACTGAAATGAAAAATATTTTGTTGTAAATTATAATATACACAAGACTTAAGTCAGATGGTGTAATGGAATGGAACAGCGCACGTCTTGTTTTCCCTTGCTCTTATACTGATTATGGGTATCGCCACAATATTTAGGGTGCGCGTCGATTCATCACGTATGATCGTCGATACAAATAAGTTAAGCGCAACGAATACGCTACAAATGGCACTTTATCGATGGTAAATTATTCCCATGCGCAGCTTTTTTGTAAAAATTTACGTCTCGGTATCGCAACGTAAATTACCACTGTATCGTAACAGGCCATGGCTATAAATGTTGTGATTCTTAATGTAGAGTGTGAATTATATCGAATCGTTTACTTTGCGCCGTTGTGAAGTAATGCTTCATGTTTGTATTCATTTTTACATCAAGGATATTTTGTTTGAAACCTGCACCACGTCTACAAATTCTGTTTAATGTCAATAAACCTAGTTTTGATATAAGACTTAGAGTCAATTATTCATATTGATCAAATAAACATTGCAATCAGCGAGATTCAAACCAGCAACCTCCAGACCCAGAAGCTAGTCATACATCCACAAACCTTATATTAACATCCTATTAATATTATAAATGTGAAAGTTTAGATGTTTGGATGTTTGTGTGTTTGAGGTAAAAAGGCTTCTCAATTTCAGAATCTATATGAATGGAATTTGCAGAATGCTAGATAATGACCCACATTATAACATAGGATACTTTTTATCCCGGAAAAATTTGATGAATAAAATATTTACGCCTGATTGAACTCAAGAGTACCGGAAAAAACGCCTTAAGTTTGGCATAAGCAAATTTACAGTACGAAGTCTGTCGGGTCAGCTGGTAATTATATAAACAAATATTAAAAAACAGCTTGTAACATACCTCACTCTCCACAGAATTGGCTTTTCTTTTCCTATTAATTTTCTTCTGCAACGCAGCCGCTAGTACCGCGCCGCCATTGACCAGCGAGGGGGGGTCGCTGTGTAGGGTGGGGCTGGGCGGCCGGGATATCAGCTGTCTGGGTTCCGCTATAGCATTTATAGGAGATGAGGTTAATGTGTGTTATGTAGAAATATGTCAGATTCTAAATTCTCATGTGACGTACGCGGTCTCGCAAGCCTCATGCTACTAGTGTATATGAAGTATTGCGAGTGATAGGAACTGTGTCAACTGTCACTGAATCAATGTGAAGATAGAAAGACAGATTGGTTGGAAAAAGAGTTGAATAAAAAAAACACAATCGGTTCTTAAATTTTGCTAGGCATTTGTTTCATGTTTCAGATTTTATGTTTTGGCACAACCAACCGTAAATCGCACCTCGTGAAAAGGACGCTATTACGTAATAATGCTAATAAAAGTTAAATTTTGTAAATGAGTATTACATTCAAATAATAATTTGAATAAATATATTCATAAACATAAGCAAAAGATCGATGTCATATTTTATTTTCCAGGTAGCATAACTTAATTGGATTGGGTAACAATTTCTGAGAAACGTTAATTCGAAAAAGCATCGAAGTGTAAGGAAAATTTCAATTGTATTTTCCATGGAATTAACTCGGACTTTTTATAAAACTTTTCCTTAATTGGAACCAATTTTGGAATATTTTCAAACAGATTCATGACTTTATAAGATAGAAGAATAAGGTCATTTAAAAGTAAATATAAATATACAGTTTGTTTATTATCACTTACCTTAGAAACAAGTGCGTTGTGGGTTGTCACAAACCTCTAAAAGTATAAACAACCATAACCCTTTTTTGCTTTGCATAGAAAAGTTAATATCTAACTTCCACCGCTAATTATCAAATAATTCTAGCACATAATCTACATATTAAACATGAAACCAAAAGGTTCCGCTCTGTTAGTCTATTTAAATTGCATGTCAACTAATAAGTCAGTTTTTTCTTGATACAACTATAGGTTTGCTTTCTTATTATTACCCAATATAAAAATTAGGTGGAATTAATTTCTTTGGCGCTAATGCCATACTAAAATGTAGTCATCAACTTATTTAAAAGAAATTTCCATGTTTTTTTTCAATAGTGTGATCGCATCTAGAAATAATAAATAAGCAAACCCAAACTACATGATCTGTCTCAAAATTTAATGATAATGGTATTAAAGCAAACAAATAGCTACCGATATTTGATTTTTTATATTTACAATTAAAGTCACAATAAAAAAATCCATGGTTATGTTTAAATTTTGAGACACATATAATTTATATACTGGAGATGGAGAAGTGTCTCAGTTTATTTAATAGTTCCATCAGATTGACAGTAGTGGTATTATTCAGGAAACAATTTTGAATAAAAACATATGATGCATTATATTTTTAATCCGTTAAAATAAAATTTTCTGGTTTAAACCTATGAGATTGAATATTTCTATATCAATTGAAATGCTATAGTTTATTTTAGAAAGAATGATTATTCATTAATAATAACACTTCTGTGCACTAATCTGTACATTTGATAAGTTTCTTTGATATATAAATGTAGGAAACATAGAAAGAAATATTTTCAGAAATCTATGCAAAATAATTGAGCTGCCACCATGTGCTACTAATAATTTACAAATATACCATGTTTGCAAGCAAACTAAGGTTATACACTATTTTTTATGGATTTGCTTTATATATCAAAGAGTTTCTAAGAAAAATAGCAACAAAATATTCAAATCACATTATGGCAATGGTTAGAGTAAGAACATAAAAAAAAAACCAAGTATAACCTTATTGAAAAGTTGATTTGAATAAATTGTCATTTCTTATAATGTATAGGAAACATACCCAGTGCACATTTTTGCATTTGGCAATTAAGAGTATCGCTAGCATTATTTGCACTCAGCCTGTCAGCAATTTTCAGCTGATTAGGTGGGGTATCTTTAATAACCTTCTGATTTTCATTGCAGACTGTACCATCTGTAGACAAAAAATATATGAGTCAAATGTCATGAGTACATTTTAGTTATATTTATAAAGCAGTATTTGAAGATAATATATAATAGCAAACTGTTTATTAATTTTTTGTATTGAGTGATCTGTTGTTTGATTATTTAATATCTCGTTGAGTTTGTTATGGCAGTCGCTAAAAATTTGTGATGTTAGTACTGAGTAGAGTAGGAATATTATGAGTTTCTGACCATTTTAGCAGGAAGGACACATTGTGTGTGTTGTGGTTCATATTTTTGGAAATAACATGTTTAATATGTAATTGATTACTAAGCAATGTAATGTGGTTGATAATAATAATCCACATTCTAAAATTGATCACAAATTGAATACATTTTTTTATATAATCAATAACAATCAAAAATTTAACAAAGTTAAATAAAATGTAAATTTAAATTGAGTATGAATAAGAATAATAATTATTTCTGGGTCCAATATAAATTGTTAGGGGTTGAGATAATGATGATTTTGGCCATTTTTCCTTTTTTATCACAAATATTTTTACAGCCAAAATAAATTATTTAGTTTAATCAGCAGTATTAATTCAATTTAAATTAACAATTTCACTATCATTGAACATGTTTTTAATTTGCCAAAAATACAATCTTTTGTACAAGAGTATGTAACAGGATCTTCATTAATTAATATGCACTTGCCTGCTCTGCCGTTAGGTGTGTAAATATTTAAGTTAAGCTAACAACAAATAAGCTAGAGCTTTAAAATTATCACTTGAATTATTTCAACTAAATCAAGAAAAATGATTTCTTTTACTGCCAAAGCGTCACTTGTAGATGCACAGTGCAATATGAAATAATTATTTTTGAAACCTATTATATTTGTATTTTAAAATGGTCAAATACCTTATTTTTCACCAACATTATTTGAGATGTATGGTAAGCCCATAGAATTTGCCAAAATTTATGAAAGATTATTTGTTTATTATTGTTATGTAAGTGAGCAGGTTGACGAATATAAAAGAATATAAAAATTCTTTATTATGTTTCATCAATTTCATTTTTGTTATGGATATTTTCATAGAATTTGTGCATAGAATTAAATATATAAATATTTGATTGCCATGCAACATGCATAAACAAAATAGCAAACCACACATACTAATAATAATAGGCATGACGCCACCTCCTGATCCGATATGAGTTTTCTTTGGTGTGGTGTTGCCCCCTGTTTGAGTTCCATCTCTTCGGGGAAACTGAACTTTCCTTGTGTCCAGCCATGACTCACCCACCCACTCATCCAGCCTTTTATTAACTGAAATAATAACAAACACTGTAAGTCGATATGTCAAAACACAAAATCATACATATTATAAATATATTAAATATTATAGTACTTAAAATCCACTCGCAAGAACAGTGATGGTCTAAACAATCAAATATTAACATACTTTAAACGTTTATTGCTGACCAGCAAAAGATAATCATGAAAAAGTTACTTTAGAAGTGAGGTTATAAACAGATCAACTTACAGTCAACATAATGTACATAGTAGCCTTTTTGACCCTTAATTTCTTTAATACTAATAATTTCAGCTAACGGCCAGTCGTTTCCTCCTTGCATACGAACTGGCAAACGACATCCTTCCACCAGTGAAGCCTGAAAATATTTGGCGGTAACACAAGTTTTTAAAAACCACGCGGATGTTTTTTTATTTATCTACGTATAATAACTTACTGCCGAATCACAAAATGTAATATCGTCTTCATTTTCGTTCATTATAACATTGAAATAAAATTAAAACTAAATCTATGCTTTTGCTAAACGCTTGCTTTTGAGAAGCATCTGTCAAAACATTTTTTCGAATCTGACATTGACTTTTTGTTTATGAAGTTAACTTTGCTTTATGAGAAATACTTGAACTTTTCAATAAATGCATTTTATTAAAGATGGATTGAAAATTAATAAAAAAAGCTTTAGCTATTAAATAATGTTTGATCAAATAAATACTACAATTCTTCAATTCATAAGTTCCACCATCCATCAGCTTTTAAATTTTAATTACTATTCTCCAAACTAATACCAAGCTTCTAAACGCTATTTAAAACAAAAAATATAACCTCAAAACTGAAAAAGTATGTAAAGTAAAGAAAAATGAATTAAAATTAATAAAATTCTTACAGTCGCGACTGAATGTGCATGTAATATTGACTTCTTTCCAATATCTAATTCATATTTTCGATAACTTCTGTTGTAGTGCAGTTATTATTTATTTTTTCGAAGTAAATTTGATATAACTATGCAACAAGAAATTAGTGAGGCTGATCAAATCAAAACCGTAAGTTTTAATATAGAATGACATATTAATTGATTAAAATATAATTAATAAATTCTATTAATTTTTCAGTTCAAAGATTTTCTTGTTCAATACAACAGATTGTCTGAGATGTGTTTCAATGACTGTGTTCATGACTTCACATCAAGAACAATAAGAACTGGAGAGGTAAGTTTCCCTATATAAATTTAGTTAGCTTAGAATAATATTGTCCATATCTTTATTTGGCTGTTGTTGACGTGACTATGGCTACCCATAAGTAATTGTTGGGTAATGCAACTAATTCCAGGAACAACGTTTATTTTTACTATTGTTCCATCTTAAATTATGAATAGAAAATTCATATTTGCTCGTTGTGTGAGTCCCAGCATTCACAAAATTTTAGGGCAATTCTCTAATAACATAAATAAATAAATATGATTGATTGAATGATTTCCAGAAACTTGTATCTTATTTGAGTTTTTAATTGAAAAGTAATATAGTTAATATATGGTTCGGGTTTGCTTGAGTATAAAAATATATTTATGTCAGTGTAAGTTTCAAAAGTTGCCGTGTAGTGCCGGCTTAGAATGTGCTACCCCTTTCTACCCACGGGTGTCATAAGAGGCGACTAAGGTTATTGGGACTTTTTATTGGATTTTTGGGCGATGCAGTTGGAGACCCATCACCAAAAACCTTTATTTTACCACCTTTTCCCCACTCAACTTCCAAAAGTGGCTGAGGAGTTTATAAATACTTTGTTTTTAAAACATACCATTTTTATATTTGAAATCGATTAAAGACATCAAACTAAACAACTTTGCCTATGAAATGCTTATCTAAAGTATAGTAATTTTCAAAATAATTAATACATAAAAAGTGTCGTACCTAGATCAAACTGAGGAAGTATAGTAAGGTTCTTACTAAGTTCTTAGCAAGATGTTTTTTTTTATTTCAGCTGAGGCTAAGAACCTCACTATACTTTCTCAGTTTGATCTAGGTACACACTTTTTAATTATTAATTACTAGCTTTTTGCCCGCGACTTCATCCGCGTGGACTTCATTTTTTGCATCCAGTTTACATTCAAAATACCAAAACACTATCTTAATTTCTATTTTTTATATACATTTATATTCCCGCGGGCGTTGTAAAGGATATAAAGGATTTCATTGCCCGAGCTTTATATGAGGTGCTCGATAAATTAGATTTACGTAAATTGCGTAATAGCATTGCGTAAATATGAGTAAACTATAAAAATCTCAACGACCAACAAAGCGACGAACCTAACCTAACAATTATTCAATTACTGCTTAAAACCTGAAATTTTTAAAATACACAATTCAATCTAAAATAGTAGGAACCAAAAGATATCCCTAACTAAACTATAAAAATCTAAACGACGAACAAAGCGCACTTAACTAACCTAACTATTATTCAGCCTACTGCGATGCGAAAAACCTAAAAACTATTAAATAAAATACTTCAATATAATACAATAGTGGAAAGGAATTAAGGACACCAAAGAAAGCGAACAACAGTCAATAAAGATATAACAGCTACTAAGTAAATGACTCGTAAAATGCAAGTAACGATAATCTATTATTATAATTTGAAGTTACAAATAACAAAATATGGCGGAACTAATGCTGTTAACTGTATCAATATCAATATCCTGGGTCGGGCCTACACCAATTTGTCTTTTCTAAAAGACATATGTGTGGTTAATTTATCATGGTTGTTAACGGTGAGGGAAAACATCGTGAGGAAACCCACATGGCTGAGTTGTACTTAGTCATGTGACAGTGTATTCGTACAAAACGGCGATAGGCCTGCCCCCTATCACGTGAGTATACTGTCCATGCAAAACGTGGGTCATCTGAACACCAGGTGACAAAGTCACGTGATGTTCAGAAGTATTAGTACCTCTGCCAACCCCTTCGGGGATATACGGCGTGAACGTTTATGTTTATGTTATAAAAACGAGGTCTAGGCCAATTATCGACCTTACCACATTTTCTTAAAACCTATTGCAAGATCTAGCACGCGACTGTCAGTGAAACAGTGCTTATCATATGAAAAAGCACTGTTTGGCGTTGCTGTTTTTCGTGCTTTGTTGGTGTATCTTTGGTATATATGATCGAAGACAGAAATATATTTTTTTAGATTCTTTCTTCAGAAGTTTTTCTTACCTTTGAAATGTTTAATAGCCTGTGGTAGTTGTCCATTAAATTGTTTTTTTTTTCAGGATAAGTGCATCCTAAACTGCATGGAAAAATACCTCAGAATGAACCAAAGGGTCTCTCAACGATTCCAAGAGTTTCAGATGATAGCTAATGAAAATATGCTTGCTATAGCACAGAAAACTGGTAGTCAAAGTTAATAGAATATTATGTACCTGATGTGATTATTTCGTGTTGTTGTATAGTACCTATGTGCTATGATTGTTGGTAAATAAATTTTAGTTCTACAATGTAAGTTATCTTTTTTTGCCTTTGGGATGTTCCCTTCCTTAAGTCGGGTATACATTGGTGCAATGCAACATGTAATGTAATATTCTGCATTACATTGCATGTTCCTTGCTGCCTTAGACGTGTGGCGCAGGCGGTACGCGCATTTCGTCACAAACATTAGCCCTCGTCACACGTGATTTTGTCTTTGACCGCATCCCTCTACTTCAGTCGATATACTTACGAATCAAGGAGTCTGAAGACAGTTTTCTTGCTCTGATAATTATAAGTACTCCTCTATCAATAAAAGTGACTAGTCATCACTCCACGCACCCTCTTTCACTGCCATTATCGTTGCACATGCGAACGAAACGAACGACCGTCCACCGTTGCGCGCCCCTTTGTGTTCGCATCGAAAACCGACAAAATCTCGGATCGAGCCACGCACGAGTTGAAATGCGCGACCCAGGCGCAGTTCGTGCGCGCGAGGCGTCCAAATCATGAGAACATGTTACAAAATATGTTACCTTGCATGATGCATTGCAGCAATGTCGACGTCAAATTCTTGGATTGCATGTTGCATTGCACTAATGTATACCCGGCTTTAAGGGAAACAAGAAAGGACGACACAATTACATGCAGCCCCCATTAATCAGTAGATATAAATTAACCGAAAATTGGTACTAAAAGAAGTCTCGCTTCCAGATACCTATAGTTTCATAGTAGTAGGCTCGAGAATATGACAAAACCGGGCTAGCCCAGCGTGGTAGATTATCGTGAAGGCATCTTCTCGGAGGTATTATTTATTACATCGGATAAATAACATACATACACATGCTCACGGTTATAAATCCCGAAATAGGGATGGTCAGAGCTTTAGAATCTTAGGACTGTAGGAATCACAATTATGTTACTATGTATCTATATGATCGGAAAAGATGTTCTGGAATTCAACCGTGGTAGTTGTGTATATTGACAAAAAACAGACACAAAATAGTAATTCCAGTTTTATTATTTTCTGAGTTTTCGGTGGCTACTGAACTAACAACATTTCCGAGGCTTGTAGCAAAGTTTTGGTTTAGGCCCGCAAGTTCCACAACTAGGAGCGCAGCATTTTTCTGGTGGCGTGAAATCGACCACAAATGATTGCTGAGAGCTAGTGTAGTCAAAATGGTAGTCATTGTACTTTCCTTCAACACTATATTTTCCTTTCCCGGCACTACTACCTTCCGTATTGAGAACGTATTTTAGTGGGTAAGGGCCAGATGGAGCATTATTAAGATCCGAAGGTTTTGTGCAGATAGTATATTGACCATTGTGCCTCACAATTCTGATCATTGGTGAATCTCCGCAAGGTGTTTTGCATGTTGGATCTGGCCAAAGAACTATGCAGTTGGAAGGTCCACAACAGCTCTTGCATGATTTCCCATGACAAGAAGAGCATGGTTTGCAAGGGTCACATGGCGTACGACAAGGCGAACAGCATTTTGAGCAGTTGAGTTGTTCTATTCTCTTCAACACCCCGCATGAAATATGACCTGGCCGCCAGCCGCATCGTAGCTGAAAAGAATTTCATTATAAATTTATAAGTAATATCTAAGAGTTTACAATGAAGTTTTTGTTAGATCCAATTTGATTACACTTTTATTCTAGCTGTGTAGTATCGACTAAAAATAACACTTCCCGAGTATTGTGGGTGCTCGTAAGAGGCGACTAAGGATGGAGCTTTTTGAATGTTTTTCTGGCGGTAAGGTTCTGCAATCCATCACCAACGAACTTTATTTTTAATCTTTTCCCACTCTTTCTCCAAAAATTCGTGAAATTTCCTCAGTTCAGTTGGTGATGGGTCACCAATCGCATCGCCCAACAACTTCTTTAAAAGCCACAATACCATTACTCGCCTCTTACGATCACCAGCGGGTAGGAATGGGGTAGTGCTATTCTAAACTGACACTACACACTAGTATTTAACAAATTCCATAAAGCCCTTAATTTAGTTTGATCCTTTAAATATAGGTTTTCCTTTAATACTTTGTAGTTTGATGACACGTCGTATTATTCCTATCTGCCACCTTACAGCTGTCTCCTTAGGGTGTCGACACAAAAACGAGTGTCCTAACAGCCACCCTATATGTATGGGCTAGGATGTCTGTTACGACTCTCGTTTTCGTGAACTTAGGGGCGCAGCTGTAGTGTGTCAGATAGGACTAACTCTTCACGTCATAACTTAGGTTTCCCTCCTTTTAACATAAGTAATATTACTCATTAATAGAGATGTATGTACCCAACCCAACTACCATCTATACGCAGTCAGAGCAACGGATACAACCACTATTCAGGCATCTGATAAATATTAAGAATGTTAAGGTACAACAGGTAATCGTTGGTGACGGGCATCAAGAAATCTATCGTCCAAACTCTCTAAAAAGGTGGGTTAGTGCTATTCTATACCTATACTCTCGGCTATATATCAACCTATACATTTAATGGAAAAATGGACGCAACGAGTATTTATCTTACTTGATGTTCCGGGGCATTCTTAGCTGTATACAACCACCCCATGTTTCTCGGGATTGGTCCAGGCTTGACGTCTTCTTTGTTCACGCATTTGTGTTTGGGTAAGGCGCAGCGACCAAGACATGATGGTGTAGGTCTACTACCTGTAAAAAGTAAAGTTAAGAGGTATAAACAATCTGACGATAATATTGTGTGCCTACACTCAGCGGGACCCCCTATCCTAAAACGATATGAGTATGTCTAGGATTTAGTTCCAAATTAGTTCTATCAAATACAGTCAAAATTTGATTTTGTTCCGTCAAAATGGAAGAAGGGCGTTGGTTTTAATTCTACCTCCAGCCAGCGGGACACTTTTTATTTATAGGTCACAGGAACTTCAAATGGGTGTCAAACTTTAGTTCTACTTTCATTTATTCCGATCTAAGTGAAAACGGTGTTCTAGCGTAAATAATTACAGAAATAACAAGGTTCAAAAGAACCTCCAGCCAGCGGCCAACTTTTTTCAATGATGCTGTGGGAACCTAAAAGTTACATCAATCTCTTCCCTTTGTTTAGTTCTACTCGATTATTGGTTGTCGATGTATCGGGGTCTTGGTTATGTTATGATGACATTTTAGCTAAAGTAACCAAAAGTAAAGGAAAATTCACTCCTCATTGTGTAATGTACTTAAGTCTATGATTGTTTCAGTAAATAATTATAATAAAATCTATAATTACTATAAAGTGAAAACCTATAATTACTAAATTGTGAAAATATGTATTTAACTGTATAATTAAAAAGCATACTTGAAGGTTTTTGTTTTTCATTGTTAACTATTAAAAGATAAAATAGAAGTATTTAAAACCGATAATCGAGTAGAACTAAACAAAGGGAAGAGATTGATGTAACTTTTAGGTTCCCGCAGCATCATTGAAAAAAGTTGGCCGCTGGCTGGAGGTTCTTTTGAACCTTGTTATTTTTGTAATTATTTACGCTAGAACACCGTTTTCACTTAGATCGGAATAAATGAAAGTAGAACTAAAGTTTGACACCCATTTGAAGTTCCTGTGACCTATAAATAAAAAGTGTCCCGCTGGCTGGAGGTCGAATTAAAACCAACGCCCTTCTTCCATTTTGACGGAACAAAATCAAATTTTGACTGCATTTGATAGAACTAATTTGGAACTAAATCCTAGACATACTCATATCGTTTTAGGATAGGGGGTCCCGCTGAGTGTAGGCACACGATAATATTGCCTTAAATGTTTTGGGTTGCGGTTTTTCGTTTAACTATGAAAAGGGATTTTTAGTCTCGGCTTAGAATAGCCCTACACCATTTCTGCCCGTTTCAGGCGTTTTAAGTGTTTTTTTAACCCTGCTGTTGGAGGCCCGTCACCGAGAACCCTTATTTTACTTCTATTATTTCCTCACACAACTCCCAAAAGTAGCTGGAAAAATACTATTCTGAAGTTCACACTACCCCTTTTAGGGATTCATAGCCGTAAATATATGTATGTATGTATGTACTAAAGGGCATTTTCGTCCTCCAAACAGTTCGAAAGACCACCATAAGAAGACCACCTATCATCATCTATGTCATCTGATGCCAAAATATTCCATTTTAGGGCACTACTAACCGAACTCCAGTAGTGTCATCCACAATGAACGGCATTACCGAGTTAATTTAGATTTAGATATTGTACAGTCATCACACAGAAAATATGAAAATATTTTTTAACCCTTATACAGAGATGGGTTTATACTTGTGAAATTTTCGTCAAATCTAAATCATCAAGGGGTTAAAAAACTTTGAAATTTCGTCGATTTTATCTCTGCAAAGTATTAAGTATCAGGTAAGCGTAGTGATATTAATAACCGTTGCTACATTATTTCATTGCAACACTGCACGTTTAATCTTTATTCCGATGAATATCTAAGGGAATTCAAGTCTATATAGATAGCATCGACAGCTTTAAATGTTATGACAGAATAAGACATGATTGAAATAAATGGTGACTGCTTAAATTTGTTACTATCCGGATTATGATAAATGAGAAATACTAATAAACTTGATTACGACTACATATATAATTGTGTTTTCTCACGCCTTATCGAAGCTAAATATCATACATCCTGCGCTAAGAAAGTGCCAGATGTACAATTTATATTTTGGAGCGGCTAGGTGTCTTTAGTCACGTTGAAAGATAAATTCATAATCAAATAATTGTGATTTTTGTTATCAAAGTAATTAGTCAAGCACGAAATATTTAATTTATATAATAATTTATTGATTTTTTACGTTATTTATAGAGATATAAGCTATTAACCAATCAAGAGAGTTTTCATATTGAATAAATATTTAAATTTAAAATAAAGCCTACTCGCGCTTTAAGTACAGAAAAGGGTAAAATTGTTTACAGAGTTTTTATTGAGGCAACACAGCATTTATTGAGGCATTATATCAGTTCATCTATACTTATAATAAATCTGTAAAGAGGTCAATTCTGTACATGAAATACATTTTCAAAAAAACGATCCGTGGGTGATTATTGATCGATACTGATGCCGAAAATGCAATCAGTAAAATTTTGTCTATCTGTCCGTCTGTCTGCCTGACTGTCAGTTTGTATGTTTCTTATGGAAATAAAAACTACTCGACGGAATTTAACAAAACTTGGTACAATTTTCTTCATGCTACTGGGCAGGTTATAGTATACTTTTGAGCAGAGTAGTAAAGGGGAATTTCGGGAATATTTGGGAAACGGGAGAAACCACTCCATTTTTTAAGCTTCCATCGCGTGTGTAGCCTTAATGGTAAAAGTTACATAGAAATTATGTAACACATAGCTTATGTCTATCTTTTATGGTTGACTCACAATAACACGTGTAACTCCTGATAGCTTAGCAGTTCGGAGCATTCTGATTATATTTGTTTACACTTACGTTTATAATACTCTCACTCATCTCTCATTTAAAAAAGCTTACATTATTACGTATTAAATAAAAAAAGACTCATAGAAATCGGTATAGAATCACCAAACTTATACATGAAATAAGCCATCGCGTCCTGTCGTCGCACGAGAATACTGAATCATGCTATAAGGATTATTATTTAGTAATGGTTGCGCGGGCAAAAGATAGCCGTGAGTATATGTATGATATATACAAAGTTTGTAACTCTGATTGTTTATTTGCATGGGTTTATTTTCGGAGGTACTGAACCGTTCATAAAAGCGCACACTTGACAATTTGCGCATTGCGCTAAGTTTTACAAAGAACGAGCAGTGATTGAAGAAACCTCAGATATTTTTAAAACTACGCTACCCGTGCGAAGCTGGGCGGATCCACTAGTTCCAAATAACTAGAGAGTGATTTACAGTGCGGCTGTAGCTTAATAGATGCAGTTAGCAATATTTCACCGCTTTTCCTGCTTTACTTACTGTTAATATAGTACATAAAGTATTAATATTATTTACTTTCTCAAAATAATGCAAGATATATTTCGTGACAAAAGGACTGTGGTTTATAGTGTATTTTGCAACGTTTTAGCCTTTCGATGGAAAAAAGAAACGGACTTTGGGTGCATCTGCAAGCATTAAATATTGAAATAATAATAAAAAGATAGAAAACAACATTTTGATGGATAAAATTCATTGGATTACATTTGATTAACAACAATTCGCTTGAATGGTTTTCCAACATTCACAAAGATCTCTAATATCCGATGTATATAAACAATCGCTTAGCCAAATGAAATCAAGGTTTACTTGAAACATCAAAATGAAAATCTCATATATACTTTTGGTTTCCTTAGCCACCTTAGCTGTGGTTTTGGCTAATACAAGCAAACCTTCAGTCTACGACTACCATCGCAAGTTTGGTATTCCTGCTGCAAAACAGATCAGACAGTTAGAAGAACAAGGTCTAACTAATAGTCATCGTGTAGTCGGCGGTTCCAGCGTTGATATATCTGAAGTGCCATATCAGGTAGTGCCATTTTCTATACTTACTATAAATTGGAAAGATTTGTTTGTTTATCTGTCCTGGGTGTGCTGCAAAACCGCTAAAACGATTTGGATTTTTTTTTAATACTGGTAACCGTTAAATTTTAGAAGTATATGATATCATTAGGCTTATTTTCATTGTTGGGGTGAGAAAGTTATGTAGTTTGTATGGTAGCGTGGAGCAAAATCTTAAATATTGATTAGAAATATCATCCATGTGAAACCAGGACGGATTATTACAATTCATATAAAGCTACGTTTGCATGGCTTGGTAGATAGACTAATGGGCAAAATGTACCTTCCAGATTATTTTCTAATTGCTTTGAAATTTAGATATCTTTTTTACATTTTGTTGAACCTACAAATCTAACCTAGATTAAACTCAGAATAAGTGCTTCCTGAAATTTTCGTAGGATCTGTGAAGAAGTACTCTATATTTTGAAATGAGCTCCGTGATACCCTTTATATAATGCAATAGCTACAACCAAACATATGCAAAGTTTTGTATTCTATTTTCAGGTCGGTCTACTCATCAACATTCTGCTGATTCAAACTTCAGTTTGTGGCGCTACCCTCGTGTCCCCTACAGCTGTAGTGACCGCAGCTCATTGCCATTACGACGGAGTGCTTATCACCACAGTTTACACAGTAATTCTCGGTTCCAATACTCTGTTCTCTGGTGGACAGAGATTTACAACTACTGATGTCGTGACCCATCCTGGTTGGGATTATGATACGGCATCTAATGACATCGCTATCGTCCGTTTCCCTCGCATCACGTTTACAGGTTACTTTTCTATAATATTAACACTAAAGTTTATTGTACCTCTAACTTAACACAAATGTTTCACGTGTTGTTTGTTTTCAGACAATATCCAGCCTGTTGCTTTACCTACAACAGATGAGTCACATCAAGATTTCCTTTCGTATAACGGAATTGTTTCGGGTTATGGACTCACATCTGACTGTAAGTACATGTTTTAGAATTTACAATTTTATTGGTACAATGTGATTTTATTAGCCGTGTAGTGTCGGCTTAGCATAGCACTTTCCCTTTTCTTCCGGTGGGTGTTCGTAAGAGGCGACTAACGGTATTGGGGCTTTTAAGGGATTTTTGGGCTATGCGGTTGGATACCCATCACCAACAGCCTTTACTTTACCATCTTTTCCCCACTCAATTTTTCAAAAGAGGCTGAGGAATTTCTAATTTCTTAGCTCTGGCTACCCCTTCTAGGGATTTATAGCCGTGAGTATATGTATGTATGTAATGTGATTTTATACATTTATAATATTAGGATTAGCTATACGTTACGAAAGTAGTGAAGTGGAATCCACTGTTACAACAATATTAGATACTTACTTATATAAGATGCAGGTGCGTTTAACATATCTAAGCTATGCTTTTTTACTTTTTGCACAAATACAAATATCATGAGCAAACAATCAAAATTAATATATCGACAGATTCAACCAATCTTCAACCACTTACGGATGCTAATAGGTTGGAGGTGAATCTAGTGACTATTCATAAATAAAAGATGTTATTAAAGGAAAGAAAAATTTCGACACTGGCGGGGTTCGAACCCGCGACCTTCGGGTATACGCCCCCGTCGCTCTGCCAACTGAAGCTACAGTGTCAGTTGGCATCCAGCGCGAAATTTCTCTATCCTTTGTTTCTTTTTTACACGTTCAAGTAGTGTTTGCGTTTCCTACCTCCGAATTTTAACTAATTCGGACGGCCACTTGTCTACCTTTTCAGATAGAATGCAAATGTTGGAAACGCCTAACTATCACATAATTTAATGTTTTTTGACATGAATTCCTCATGTGGGGATTATTACTCATAAATAAAAGATGTTATTAAAGGAAAGAAAAATTTCGACACTGGCGGGGTTCGAACCCGCGACCTTCGGGTATACGCCCCCGTCGCTCTGCCAACTGAGCTACAGTGTCAGTTGGCATCCAGCGCGAAATTTCTCTATCCTTTGTTTCTTTTTTAACACGTTCAAGTAGTGTTTGCGTTTCCTACCTCCGAATTTTAACTAATTCGGACGGCCACTTGTCTACCTTTTCAGATAGAATGCAAATGTTGGAAACGCCTAACTATCACATAATTTAATGTTTTTTGACATGAATTCCTCATGT